>CM076580.1:1780285458-1780545714 GCA_034641835.2 Pinus albicaulis | reverse complement strand
TCCAAGTACTTCCACCACACCCATTCATACCACCATTGTGAAAAACACACCAATCCATCGTACACGCACACAGCCAACAGGACAGAGGATCTCCACGCACACAGCCAGCAGGAGTCGTGACCCAAAACAACCCAACCCAAATCTAGCAATTCATACTTCTTTTAAGCTATATTCATCCTCTACCTATCGACTCAAAAATGTTCAACTATTTATACTACTTTAGCCTACGCATCCAATGGTTCGCAAACCGTGGTTTGCGGACTCTTGGTCTACCCTTGACCCGCTTACAATGCATTAGGGGCTTTGACCCACCCCAAAACCCCTTTGTTAGACTAAATATAATAAAAAATATACAAAATGGACCAGATTCGCAGCTTTGTAGGAGACCCTGTTCCAACAGTCCCCCAACACAATCTTGTGACTCATCCCGAGTCACTAAGGTGGTGGGGTCTCCACCTGTGCCTGTAACAGCTTGATTGCTTCAGCTAATGTGGGTAGCATAGCTTCACTTTGGGCAGCAGAATTATGGGTGATGTCGACCAATTTCTGTGAGATCAGGCCTTCTGTTGCAGCGGTGACACTTTCCAAATTTTGGTTGAGTTGCTTTACGGCTATATCTGCATCCTGTGACAATCTAAGGGCATCAATAGTCCAAGGCTTCAGTTGGTAATTGAGGGCTTTCTTCTTCTATTGAAGCACTTCTATTTCAGCTTGGAGGTCTTGGCTAGTCTGTAATTGTGCCAGGCGCTGAGCAGGAACCAACGTGGGCAGGGTGGCTTCCAACGTTGCAAATGATTCTTCTTTCTGCCGCAGTGTCTGGGTTATTTCACGCAAGAGCAGATCACGTTGGACCTTGGTCCACAACTACATGGCCATATCTAGTAGTTGGGCACCCTGCACGATTTTCCCTATGATGACGTTCGTAGCGGTGGTGACCAGCGCAGATCGCTGGGCTCGCACCTTGGGAGGTGTTTCGGGCTGCAATTTCGCTTGCAGATAGAAAATCTGTTGCTCCATCCGGGACTTAACTTCCACAACTTCTGTTCGAGATGCCTTCAATGCAGCGACCAATACTTCAATCTTTTCCTGGGGCATAGCAGTAGCTGGAAACTCTACAGGAACTTCCGCGTAGAGCTGGTGAATAAAGCTTTCAAGGTCCTTCTACTGCGTGGTGGCTAGGGCAGCTGCAACATTACTTTCACTGATCATTTGCTCAGCCATGTCTAACTGGTGGTGAATTCGCAGGCCCCGGTGCTGAATCTCCTGGAATATGCCTGAGTAGAGTCCTTGTACACCATTCTGAGGTAGCCTGGCTAAGTATAGTTGGACCTCCGGGAAACTATGGACCTGCATGCTCAGGTCAGGTGGATTTATCAAAAGGGTAGTGTCCGGCAAAGGGCAGAGGCGACTATCGGTTGTGGTGAGCGCAACACTGCTGGTAGCTTGCGGCGTTTGTCCCAAATTCACACTGGTGTGCAGTATGTCTGTTTTTAGTTGCAGCTCACGGAGCTCGGTCTGTAATGAGACGAGCACAGCCTTCTGCTGTTATTTGATGGCCTCCCATCGATCCTGCGTGGCTATAGAGACTGCATCAGCAATCTGTTCAAGGTCACCGCCAGTCAAGGTGACAGTTTCATCATGCATTGTCCACAAAGCAGGCTTCTTCTTCCGGGTTCCTTTGGCAGGCTCACTCGTGTGCTTTTTTCCTCGAGGGGATGCATCCCCTCCTTTTGTTCCTAAGTCTAGCTATGAGTCTTTATGTGAGGTGCCTTCGGCATCCTTCTTTTCAGTTTGTCTTTGCTACGCATATTTATTTGCAGCCGGTTCCGTATCCTTCCCAGTATTTTTGCTGGAATCTCCAAGATCCTTACTAGTGGCAAGAGGAAGTACTTGTGTGGTGCTGGAATCTTTGGGGCCCTGCGCTCTGGTCTTGAAGCCGATCATCCATTGCGGAGGCCAGAGTGAAATAATACTTTCAATTTCCTCATCCGTGAGCAAGGTCCAAGCTTTATGCTTTTGGCTCCGAATCTGTATATTATGCATGGTCACCTGAAAAGTTGTGATGCGCTTGTACTTTTCGTATACTGTGGGTGATAAACGTGGGTGAGAGTTGATGGCAGTTTCCACGCAGCTCTGGAAGAGGACCTATAAGACTTGATTTTCCTCTATGCGTTGTGCATCCTTGGAGTCCCACAAATGCAGATAGTGGGCCCCTTCACACATATCCAAGGTAAGCTCAGGGATGACAGACTTCGTAGGAGCTTCCTAGGTGACCAACGTGATTAGGAACAACAACAATGAGTAACAAAAAGCACACCCTACATCCTGGGATTCTCGCACGTTGGCAAAAAATTTGTCACACAAGTACTGAGCCCAATTGAAACAAACTCCTTCCACACATTGGCTTGCTAGCTGGATTACGTAGGTGGGGATAGTGGCGACTTGGAATTTTCGCATCAATTTGCATGCCAACAGCATCGTGCCCAACTACGTAGTGGGATCATTGATGGATTTGATGATAAACCCCTAGGTATTCTGCTCCACTTGGAATTTTTGGCACATTAATTCATCAGTCACAGCTTCATATTTTTTACCAACTCGCTCCAGAGGGCTTGGTCTCTTCGTTGGGAGACCATTAATCCTATGAATCAACGTAGCATTGATAGGTGTCCTATCCTGGATCCATAGGTAGCCTTCATGAATTAGGGCGAGCAGTTGCCATGCAAGCCAGTCCGCAATATTGTAATGACCAAAATGGGGCATCTTGAGAATGTTCAGGAGCCCGAACCTGGCCAACCCCTGAACCCAGTGCTGGGGGACGACTGTGACTCCATTTCCATCATGAATTGTGTTGAGGTATAGTGCAGGTGCTATCTATGGGAATGCCTGATATCGGCTAGTTCGTGGTCATCAAACTCGACCTCATGAATCTTACCCACAAGTTTGGCAATGATGGGAACCTCACTCCAGGTCAGTGGCATCTGGAGGTATGTGACCATGCCATCAAGATTCTCCGGCGTGCGTGTTGATGCCATTCATGGTTGAACAAAGGGGGGTAACCAGTGAATTGGCTTGACGGTCTGTGCTTCCTCCCGAGCTGCCTTCAGGGATTTGGCGATTCGTGGGAATGTTCACGACTTTCCTGCAGCCCATTTCGTAGCCTTCAGGGGCTTTCCAGAGCTCTGTGCTTTTGCTTTCCATTTTCTCATGGTTATGCTCGGCGTGGAGAGAATCTCTTCAACCTCAGACTCAATTTCCACTACTTCCTCAGTCCCTTGTTCCATCGAGGTTACTAGTTCAGAATGCTCAGCAGGGTTCGTAGCTGTCATCCTGGCATGAAAAACAAACTCTGGGTTGCTACTGTCCAAGGGGGTAGGTTTTTCGGGCATGAGGGAGATACTAAACACACAAAGTGTCTTGCAGCACCAAATCGTTACAACAAGATATGCCAAGCACAAGCAATAGAATTGATACGGAACCCTTGTCTGGTCTGATCGACCCTTTTTATAGCTAGTACGAGTGTTCGACGGTTGGGCAAGCAGTACTTGGAAATTACCATCATGTAAATGGTAAAATATCTCCCTTAATTGCCTCATTAAATGCCCGCCGCTCGCTCCCTTCAATGGTAGATTTTTCAATTTACTTGATTTGACTATCCCAACGACTAGTTTTCATAGCTCTGGTGCGCTTAACGAACATCTGCGCTCTTGGAGTGCCTGTGTACATTCAATGGACTTCCTGTGCTCCTGGTGGTCCATCCGATGTTTCATCTGCTCTATGAGTGGGCCGGTTGTTTTCTTTATTAATTCAAAGTTTTTTTGACATCCGGTGTCCCTGCGAACTGACATGGTTTTGCAAAACAGTTCGTTCAGAGGTGCTGTGATCCATGCGTACTCCTGCCTGGTTTTTTTGTAATAGTCTGTGAAACAAAGGTGTTATCACCCTAAAAAAATTTCTAAACTCTGAAAGTTAACCTTGTTTTAGTCATAGCGTCAAAAAGGTCTTGAGTAATTTCATTCTTAATAAAGGTAAGTGATAGGTTTAGAAGTCTTAAAAAGTCAGTTTTCATTTCCAAATAAGGTCCTTAAGTCTCATTCCATGGTTGAAAAGTCCTATCATTCATTCAAAAGTCATGTTTTAAAACTTTGGAAAAATCCTCTGCAATTAGCCACAAAATCGCAGTTTCATAGCGTGGTCAGTTCAAAAACTCAGTTTTGCGCTACGAGAGTGCTGCTACTTTCGTAGCGCATATCACCAAAATTGCACTAGGTGCACTACAAAAGCATGGATTCATAGGAAGGTCATGTGAAAGAATAAAAACGGTCAGAATCCGTTAGGTTTTCATATAAAGACATCATTGTGAGTCAGTTAGGGGTCATTTCCAAAACGTGTAACCATTCATACTCATCATTGCAATCGTAGAGGTGTCATTTATGAAAAGAAGTTTCAAATTTGAAAGGCTGATATGCGTTACTCACTCTAGTTTTCATAACAAACAGTGAAACATAGTTGTTTCAAGTTTTAAGCTTATGGTCATCTTACACCAAAGCTTTTCTTATCTATTATCAAGCGAGGTAGATTATTTCATCAAGCGAGGCTAATCTTTTAAATTCAAGTGAGGCTGATCATTAAATTCTATAGGAAGCAGACCGAAATTTCTGAAGGCAAAAATGATAGAGGATTAAAAGAATCATAGGTTAGGGCATTGCTTGAGGTCAGAACATGAAAGCACATGAGTTCTAGCTAAAGAAAAAACAGTGTTAGAGGCTTTCAGAAAGGCAGGATGTTTGAAGTTTTGTGAAAAGCTGCAGGGAGGACACAGTCAGGTAACAAAAGAATTTTCTTTGCATTTCAGTGATTCAAATACAAAGGTGGGAATCTTGAATTTGTCAGTAACTCCTGAAACTATAGCTCTAGTGACTGAGATACCTAGAGGACAGGAAAAATGGTTTAAGGGTTTCAGATTTGACATGGAGGCATGCAAGATATTTTTAAAGCTAGAATTTACAGAGATGGATTTAAATAATGCAATTCACAGAAGCTGCATTAAAGATAGCTATGCTAAGTTACTCTTCAATATACAGAGGTATTTAACATGCGAGGGCAGGTATCATAAATTTTACTCCTACCATTTCAAACTTCTATTACACTTTACAGGTATGATATCTTTAGACTTGCCATTTTTCCTGTATAGAAGCATTGCTAAGATGGCAGACAAGGTTCAAGTGAAATCTGAAGAGTGTGAAACATCTCTGTTTCACCATGGTTTACTCAAATAGATGGTCTTGAATGAGCTTCAAAAGGTTAATAGAGATTGGTCATCTTTTCTATTTTTATGTGGATTTGGAATAGAATCTCAAAATACAGTCAATAACCATAAGGAAAAAGAATTTCCACTAGCAGAATCCAGCAAACCTGTAGTTGCAAGGACAAAAAGGTTTGTGAAATTGAAGCCTAGGAAAAAGGTAAAAGAACAGGTAGAAAAGACACCAGTTGTCATTGCAGAAACTCCTCCACCTGCAAAACAGAGGTTGCAAGAAATTGAAGAAACTACACAGAAAGAGACACCTGGTAAACAAATTCTACAGAGACTGACTAGAAGTCAAGTTGCAAAAGCAAAAGGGAAAACAGTGCTTTCAGAAACAAGTGTCAGTCCAGCTTTGGAAGGGAACTTAGATTATATTTTGAATGCAATATATATAGAAGAGTCTCCTTTAGTACAAGCTGACTTCATAAGAGTTGATGAAGGTAAACAGAAAAGGATGAAGTCATCTAAGAAGCTGGAGTTCAAAGATGAAGATGCAGCATTTGTCTTCAAGGCTAGGAAGCCTGCAACTAGACAGTGAAAGAGGATACAAGAGATTAATGCTGAGGTGGAGAAAAAAAATGAAGCACCCACTGTTTATGAAGAAATAATAGAAATTTCTTCACCTATATCAGAAAATGCCAAAAGCAGAGTATTCTCAACACAAACAGTAAAAATCAGTTATGAAGAGATGGAGGAAAAATTAAAATCAGCCAATCATGAAATTTCTAGATTAAAGAAAAGAGATAGAAAGCATGCCATTGAAAAAACAAGTTTCAAGAGAATGAAAGCCCTTTGGGAAGGTGAAAAGGTTTCTAGACTAGAAATACCTAGCAGTGAGGAACAATTTTTCACTTGGACTATACTAGCCATAAAAGAAGCAAAATTTGTGAGTGTTATGAATACTCATTTGAGGGCCAGAAATAGGAGGTTAAGAAGAAAGTTGGAGAATTGGAGATTCAGCTAACAAAATCTCAAGAAAAGCCAAAGGAACAGTGAAACAGAGTAATGGAACAGTGCAGAAAAATGATCAATTTATAAGTCAGTCTTTCATTAAGGTGAAGACAAATTTTAATGAAGATCATCTCTTTGAGGTTAAGTTACTATGTTTTTTGAGATAATATCAGCCCTTATGAGGTTTAAGCATCCCAAACTTATGAATTTTTAAGAATTTTTTGAAAATCTTCTTGCACAGTAGTTTCGTAGCGCAGATAGTGCAAATCTGTTGATTTGCGCTACGAAACTACTGAGGCAGTCTTTTGCACATTTACATATAAATTTTGGGGAAAGTTTGGTGAGATTTTGGTTTAAATTTGCTGGTGGAAGCATGGATATAATAGCTAGAGGTTCTAATGAAGAAATTAAGTGAAAATATGAGTAAAAAGAAAGGTTTTACACCGAGCTAGAAAATGCGCTACGAAAACAAGTTACTTTCGTAGCGCAGGCTTATCTTCTAAATTTTTACATCATTTTGAAGATGTTTTTCTGCACAACTGGAAGATTGAAAGATTTATGGCAATATTTGGCAAATATGACACATGTGAATCTGATCCATCAACTATTAAAGTGCTTGAAGATGACAATGAAAGTAAAGGGCTGAATAACAGGAAACATGTTTCCTAATTTCTAGGACAGTTTTATCATCATTAGTAGGGTGACTTTAAGTGAATGGTCAGCATCAAAATTTGAACTCATGGGATTTTAGCTAGCAAAGGATGAATTAAATACTAGATAAGGTTGTTAGAAGCATATTTAGGAGTTTTAGTCCTATTAGAATTAGGACTTTTTAAAAGCAGTATAGCTGTCATTTTGTAATTAATAGCATGTTTCTAGATTAGGAAAGGTGTCAAAGCATGGGAATTCGAATTCTCTAGTGGAGGATGAAAGAATCCTATATTGTAAATGTTATATATAGAGCATGAAGTTGAATTCTACAAGGGTTGGGAATTTTTATTAGCAAATACTATGTGTAATTGTATGTCGCTACTTCTTCTTCACTTAATACAGAGATCTGTTTTGACAACTCAGGATTCATAAGGATTTTATGTTCATTATTGTTCTAATGGCCTTCTTCAATATATCTATTTGCAGTGGTATTTGTATGTGATACTTAGAATTCATTTGAAAATTCTCTAACTGTCCTTCATATGCAAATGGACTGTGTATTTCACTGTGTTACTGTTTTACTCATTGACTTAGACTCCAAATGCCTTGACTTCCATGCTTAATAGATTGTGATGTTTTGTTGAAGATTATTTTGACTCCATAGCCCAATGAATGTTTGCTAATCTGTGATATAACTAGTTATATCATTTTATATTTTTACCTTAGAGTTAGCCATATATCCATTAATCAAAAATCATAAACCTTTGAGAGAGCCCTCTCAGGTTGAGGAGGCTAAGCCTTAGCCAAAAGATTGGTCTGAAACAGTTACACAAAGTCCACTGATGAGCAGCCTATCAGGTCAGATTTTGTGATAACAGGAGGAACGAGCATAGTTGTGTCATAGCTGTAGGTGCAGCCAGACCCGCAGTGCTCATAGTATCCATTATCTTGTAAGAGTTCTTGTAAGGGATGCACACGTTATTTCCCATCATCAGTAGTCTTCGTTTGCAAGTCTGCGTAGATTCAGATTATCAATCCAGGTTGCTTCCTGTGTAAGTGGACCAAAGGGTCAAAGTGCAGGAGTAACATAATCTGACATGCCCCCCACTCCTGGAATGCTGTCTCACACTTATCCCACCACTTCGCAGGTGCTGCGTGCAGGGCGAGACTGAGGGCCCATACCCTTCGTTCCTTTGGAACTTCGGCCTCGAATGCTTGCAAAAATTCCATAATGCTACCAGAATCGTCAAAGTAGGGCAGATCTCGTACTTCTGAGGAGATACATCGGAAATCCCTTGCAATCCTTAGACATTGCAGCGTGGATACGTTGTTCAACCGGTTTTGCCACTTTTCCACTTCTTCGTCAGAGTCAGACACACAGTCGCTATCTTTTTCCCAGCAGGGTTGATCCAATCTTCATCATGCATGGTTAACTTGTAGACATGATCTACCTCCTCATCGATTCGCACCGTCTCCGTATACCTTTCTCCTTCTGCGGGGTCTAAGGGGACTATCACTCGTACCCCTCCGTTCTCAAATACCATGCTCCTCTTCTTTAAGTTGATAATACCGCCCATGTCGATGGCCCAATCCAGCCCTAGGAGTGCAGGGTAAGGGTCCACATCTTCCACAATATGAATGACTTCAAATTCGGCCCGTACCTTGACTCCTGCAATATTCACTGTAATTTGGGATAACCTTCCTAAGGGTATGATCTTCTGCTGATTGGCCATGCACAGCTAGATAGTGGACCATTCCAACTTGGGTTCTCCCATGCGCTGCCATGTTTGCTTGGGCAGCACATTCGCATCCGATCCTAGATCCATAATAACTTGCTCCATTTCGTAATCCCCTATTTGTGCTGTGAGCCACATTTCCCTACTAGTGCATCTCTTGTAGTTGTACAATGTGTTTACATCCTTCACTTCCAAGGGTCAGTTAGTTTTCTCTATGCAGCTGTTTAAGAGTATTTGGAGGTTCTCAACGGCCTGCTGATTACACAGCAGTTTTATGCATGCTTGTAAAAATGGCTGGATCCCTTCTCCTTTGGTGGCCGCTAGAACCTGCGAAGTAGCTACTTCTGTGAAATCCTACCAAGCTGCGATAAAGGTTTCCCTTTCCTTTTGTAGGTCTAGGCCTTCTGATTTACTAACCACGTTCTTGATCAGAGGCTCAGCCGCAACTTTTTATTTTTCCCCTGGGTGGTTAGGCCGCTGCAGGTTAGGATATTGATACTTGGTTCCTCGTTCCGAGGCTCCGCTGTAACCCTTTGCACGTTCTACGTAGGTGTCTGTTGTTTTTCCTGCACCTTAGCTATTAAAATTAGGCAGTCCTCGATTACGTGGTCTAGCTTCCTACAATACAGTCAAGATTTCCTTGTAGGGTTCGGGTAGTCTCTTGCAAAGTGACCTATCTCTCTGCAGTTATAACAGATTAGTTGGCCTCTTCCCCTACCTGCACTTCTGCCTCGGCCTCCTCCTCTACCCCTAACAGGGGAACCCCCGATACCGGAAGGGGTCCTTGGTGATGATGGATTTGTCTGTACTCTATAGAGGTTCCCTTGATCGATCATCAAATCATACGTTCGGCAGTTCTGTTCATCATGTCCTACTGTCCTTCAGAACCTGCACCATTGTTGCTTTACCTCTGGGACATATGTAGCAAGGCAAGGATAGTGGTTGGTGTCGTGAAACCTCGCAACACGACAGTTATCACACCATAGTGCCCGCCTACTCGGTCCCGCAGCTTCTCTAGGGCGCATCGGGCTAGTTCCTCTCGCGTGCATGTAGTTTGATAATAGCGGACAATTTTCCTTGGTGTGGCCATTCAATCTGCATCGTATGCACCACCTTCCAGTGCTAACCTCCGCTCCTTGATCCTTTTGCAGGTTCTGGATCTCCATATGCATTGCTTCTAACTGGCCTTGTATCTGTTGGACACCCAACTAGGTTTCATCTCATGGCACAGCCTCCAGTTTCATTGCTATTTCCAAGGCCTTCTCCTGCGACTCAATGTCCTGGTGGCCCATCGGTATGCGTAGGTGGGGCATCAACATAACAATGAACCATTTCGCATACTGCCTATCATCATACTGGAATCCTCCTTCTCTGATTACTTTTTTTAATTGCTAATCAAATTCCCATACTGACTCAGATGGACCTTGCTCGAAATATTTTAGGTCGTTCACTATCTAGGAGTAGGCCTTACGCTTTTTGAACTGCTACTTCAAGGCGTCCTTAATGTCTTCAAGGCTTGTGTTCGCATGCTGGTCTAGGTATCCCATGTACCAATCTAGGGCCCTTCCTTCAAAAGCAAGAGATAGCTGCGCTCTTTTCACAGTGTCGGTTACTACATTCTGCGTAGTCCATACAGACCCTGTGACAAACCAGAACTGATCCATATCTTCGTCCCCACACCCTTGAAGGAGGGTAACTTCATCTGTGAAGTCATATGATCTTCCGGTGGTGGCGGAGGTGAGTTCTTGCCCCTGCACAAACTCGAAGATGGTGTTGATGGGGGGTTATGTGCATCAAAATTAGTCACTGGACTATAGACAGATCGATCTCCCTCTTGATTAGTTATGTAGTACTTGCCACTGCGCGTTGTACCCTCACTTTGATCGGAGCTCATTCACTCGGTATGGCTACAAAGAACACTCTTTTCATGCAACAAGATCTTAATTAGTGACAACAAAGTTTGTAGAAACTTACCCTGGAAGCCCTTGAAGAACCTTCGCTCCACTTCTGAGTAAGACACAAATTGGCTGATCGTAAATTTAGTTACTATGAATTCTTGAACTTGCTGTTCAAACCATTCATAAATTTCTTTTCTCTCAGGTTTCCAATACAGCCTTGGCATTACCCGATCCCTCTCTCAAAATGCTCCCGGTCCCGGCAACAGAACCATTTTTTGGCTCGAGGGGTCTTGACCCAGGTTCGGAGGTTAAGGTTTGCCAACAAACCCCTATACTACTGGCCCTTTCAGTAGTGACCTACTTGCGCAAGCTAAAGTCTCACCCGAAGCAGTATGGGAGGGTGCTGGAACCAGGTTTCTGCACCCTGGGAGAGGGTAGGTAAGTAAATCTGAGTTGCATTCGACTTCACAATTACCAGATCATATACCTAGAAGGGATGTTTGTAGGGTTCCGGAAGTAACCAGTCTCTATTCCTTATCAGAACCGTTATAGCAGGCTCGCATCCACGTGTGCATAATCAATTATAACCATAAAACAACTTAATCATAGCTAGTAACATCAACACAGATAGGTCGCGTTCATTAACCGAGACGTAGTCAACAAGTGCAATCTTATTACAGTAATATACCAAATGCAAGGAAATTCCTATCACAGAGATCAAACAGACAAGTCCGCAACTTAATCAGATAATCTTAGTCCACATTAATCAGATCCAGATAACAACAGAAGGTTCAGTAATACTTTGCATATATTATATATCAAAATCTTCATACATTCCCCAAATACCACCTGTGCACACAACCAGTAGGGTCCACACACAGTAGGACAGAGGATCTCCATACACATAGCCAGCAGGAGTCCTAACCCAAAACAACCGAACCTGAATCTAGAAATTAATACTTCTTTAAAGGTCTATTCACCCTCTGCCTATCGACTAAAAAAGGTTCAACTATTTATACTACTTTAGCCTATGCATCCAATGGTCCACAAACCATGGTTTGCGGACTCTTGGTCTACCCTTGACATGCTTACAATGCATTAGGGGCTTTGACCCACCAAAAAACCCCTACGTTAGACTAAATATAATAAAAAATATACAAAATGGACCAGATTCACAGCTTTGTAGGAGACCATGTTCCAACAACATAGATGATCTCCCTTCCCTTTACCAGACATCCATAAACAAGTGGGAAATCAAGAAAAACCCTCTCCAAATCCTTTCAGAGTATACCAACCTTAAGAGAAATGTTGGGGAAAGTGTCCAAGAATATTGCATGAGGTTTAATAGCGTTTACAATGCCCTCCCACCAAACATGAAACCCCCACAAGGCTTAGCTTTATCAAAATTTCCGGAAGGTTTCGATCTAGAAATGGCTTATAATTTAAGAGAGAGAGGTATCCCCTAACTTTAGAAGACATGCAAATGGGAGATGTGAGTGTAGTGGCCAACCTTATTGAAAAAAGGGCTAGGATGAGATCAAAAAAGAGAGTCGCCTACAAAGATGAAACCATGGCCTCAACCTCTTCATCTGATTCCAAAATTGATAACCTAGTTAGAACAATGGAGAGAATGATGGAGAGGATAAAATTAAATGAAAGAGCACCTCCTAGGGAAAACCAAGAAAATCCCTAAAATAGAAATAGGAATAAAAAATTCAGAAGAGACCCTCCCCAAACTAGACAGAGAGACAATGACCAACAAATTAGGCCCCCTTTCTAAGATAACTATGTAGATTAAAAGGAAAGAGAGACTGAACAGCCGAAAGAA
Organism: Pinus albicaulis; assembly: GCA_034641835.2. Classification (NCBI taxonomy): domain Eukaryota; kingdom Viridiplantae; phylum Streptophyta; class Pinopsida; order Pinales; family Pinaceae; genus Pinus; species Pinus albicaulis. The sequence goes on along the minus strand of CM076580.1, from coordinate 1,780,533,342 downwards.
AACCATGTAAACTTGTTAGGCTCTGATAATGAGGGTGGTGTTTTTATAACTGAAGAAGAACAAGGTTTCTTTTCCTCAGATCAAATTGGAACAAAATATGAGGATTTTGAAGACTACCAATTAGGATTTGAGGATTCCATAATGGAGGTCCATAGGAAATATGACCTTAGGAGAAAAAATAATCAAGAAACCTCCAAGAAAAACAAAAGAGACACTGCTATTAGTGTAGAAATTTGAATAATAGATCACTTATTCATCGAGATTCTCCTGATCACACACTATTTTAGCTTCATGCATAATACATAATCTCTTCTACCATTGATCATCACATGCAGAAATAAAATCAATTGCATGCACACATTAAAACCACAAACAATCACACATATTAACACAGTATTTCATGGGAAAGCTTAAAGCTGAAAACCCCCAACTATCTGTATATTATACATGTCATGGAGATCATGTAACAATCATAGTACAAAGCTCCTCACAAGCTCTCATGCACACCCTCAATTGCTACACACTATCAAGCTAGATCTAGCAAAACTCATGCTCCAACCTTTTGCCACTTGATATTCAACCTCTATTGTGTTTTCAATGCTATGGGATGGCCTCTTTATATAGATAAACCACCAACCTGAACTGCGCAATCCTCATGGGCTTACTCCACCTATCTGTGTGTTGCAAATAGCAACAGTATAGTCACAACTGATAGTTAACCTGCTCTTTCACCTATTCCTGCACTGGTCTCCACTGAAACTGTCCATGCACTGAAGTTAACTGATGTATGCTTTAGTTGATTAATGAGTATTTAATTAGTGAATTAATTAATAATTAATTCACACCACTCTCACTAATTGTATCAATTAGTTAACTTGGATACAAAAAGCTCAACTATGTTTAGATTAGTTAAACTGAATACAACTCCACTAACTTCCTCAATCAACTCCACCAAACTCTGTCACATGAGTTCTAACTGAAGTCCTCCATGCAATAGCTCCACTAAACCCTAAGAAAAGCATAATTCCTTCTGTCAGCTACATGTGCCACTTCTAGGCATCAAACTGAAGTGCTCCAAGAGAATAAGATAATGTTTAGAGTCTAAATATTATTAAGAGCTAATAATATTTGACATCCCTATTTTTAGACTGGCAATCTAAAAATAGATTCCGCCCAGTATGTCTAAAAATAGAAGTCCATCTATTTTTCCAACTTGACCAACCCTCCACAAATAGCATCCCGCAACTCATAGAATCATGATCCACATGTCTAAAAATAGACATAGTCTAAAAATAGACTTTGCGCCAAAAATAGCCTGCGGGCCCACTTAGTGAAGGCGACTCCTTTCCACTAAGCTCATCATCTTGTTGCAATCTCAACAATTAGGAATACCCTTGAAAAAATTCCTAGGAAGACAATAGACAGTACCAACACCATGGCTAGGAAAACTAATCCAAACAGAAACAAAACTAGCCAGCAAAGTGGTGACCCAAGTTGCCCTAGTGTATCTACTAGTGGCCCTAAGAAAACTCTTTTGTCCAAAATCCCAGATCAGAATCAGCAAACTAAACTTGTAGAAAACATTATGGCTTATAAAACTAATTTAAATATGCCCAAAACACAAGTACCTTTCAGTTTTGATGGAGAGATTGCTAAAATCAAGATAACCATACCTATGACTGAACTGATAACCCAGGATATCTATAGGTCCCAAGTTTTGAAAGTTTTGAACATGGGGAATGATAATAATACACTAGACTTGACTGATGACAAACCTGAGTTTTTGTTTGGACCTGAAGTAGAGGGAAAATATCAAGAAAGAGATATTCCCCCTTTTTATGTTAGCTTAAACATACCTGACAAGATCTTACACAATGCCTTGCTGGACTCTGGCACTTCTCACAACCTCATGCGAAAGGTAGTGATGGAGAGATTGGGCCTGGAAATAATCAAACCGTACAAAGACCTGTATTCTTTCGATTCAAGCAGGGTCAAATGTTTGGGTCTAATCAAGGATCTATGTGTCAATCTGGCGCAAATCCCTGCTAAAGGCCTGGTCATGGACATAGTAGTAGATGGCATTCCCCCCAAGTATGGCATGCTTTTATCTAGATCCTGGGGAGCCAAACATCAGGGGAACCTCCAAATAGACATGTCATATGCTACCATCCCTATTTTTAACCAAACAAGGATATTGTATCGGGAATCACACATGAAGTATATGGTTAGCAACCAAGAAAGGCCAAACAACACACCTCTTTATTCCATCCATTAAGATCTTGACTCATTCATTTTATGTAATGAAGAAGACATTGACGAGCAGGTAAATGAAATTGAGACAGATCTAGGCATACCACAACAATCAAACTAGGCATTGCATGAAGAACTCAACATCCAAAACTCTAGCAGCCCGAAACAACAACATAATGGCAAGGCTGAACTTAATTTTATGCAATCTGAAAATGAAATTGCAATACCAAAACCAATCCTAGAGCCTGAACAAGGTTTCCCAAAATAAGAACAAACACCGGATACAGAACCTTTTACTTCTGCTGATGTAGAAATGTTGGAACACTTTCATATAGCAGAACTTTCTAGGGACCTGGATCAAAAGGAACATAAGGTATTGAAAAGCAGAGATAACTCATCGCCAAAAGGTTTTGTCACTTCGGAAGAGTTGGTGGATTCCAATAATGTTGTTAAAAATACTAAAGTGGTATCCACTGAGGCTTATATAGAAAAGTACAACATAGGTAGCCTAGAAAAGCCCAAAATGATCAAGTTATCCAAAAATTTGCCACCTTACATAAAATAGAAATACATAGTGCTGTGCAAAGATCTTAAAGATGTTTTTGCATATGGTGATGAGAGCTTAAATCCTTATGGCACAAACATTATTCCAAGTAGGATTCCTCTCAAAGGAGACCCTTTTGAGCAGATTATGTCAGTAAGAAAGAAAGCAAAGGGGTATAGGCTATGTATAGACTTTAGGTACCTAGACAAAACCTCCCTGAAGGAAAAATACCCTTTTCCTAAGATAAATCATACACTGGTAAGGGTAGAAGGTTCTAACAAAATGTCATTGCCTGGTAGTGTTTCAGATTACAATCAGGTGATAATACTTCCAACTGATCAGTACAAAGTCACTATCAAAGCACCTTGGGGCCCCTAGATGTATGACCAAATGCCTTATGGGTTAAGCAGTGCGGAAGATACTTTCCAAAAGGCCATGGCTCCTGATTTAAGCTACTTCGCTATGATATACATTGATGACATCATTTTCTATTTCAAAATTAATACAAAATACCTACTTCACCTAAGCAGGGTCTTTGACATAGACAAAGCCCAGGAGCAAGACTTAAGGAGAAAATACAGAGGAGAGCATGGCCAGTTTAAAAATTTGTGGAAAAATCCTCACTTCACCTAAGAAGGGTCTTTGACATAGACAAAGCCCAGGAGCAAGACTCAAGGAGAAAATATAGAGGAGAGCATGGCCAGTTTAAAAATTTGTGGAAAAATCCTCACATCATGCATTCAAATGGAGGTAACAATTTTTTTTGTTTACAAGAGTTGGATGGAGAAGACTTATTTGGAGGTCCTGTCACTAGCAGGGTGCTCAAGCACTATTATTGTCAAAATTCCTAGTTTGAAATTTTCATTCATTGTATATAACATTGCATGATGAAAAATCAGTAAAACAAAAACACAAAAAACAAGGAAATAAGGAAAAAGAGGGCAGGAAAAGACTAGGTACAGCCCCGTACCCAAAAAAGAGTATTGTTGAAAGTGGGCAAGCCTAAATGCCACTACTAGTTCAAAGGAAAGAGTCTTGTTCAGTCACCTAGCCTAATCATGACTGAACATGTTTTAAATTTCTGCTGATAGGTTAGTGAAAGAAGGCTTGTCAAATAATTTAAGCTTGAATTAATAATAGGAATAGATTAGGAAGAAAAGATGTTGGTTCTCAATCCTAAAATATGAACCAAAGAGAAAGATAGGGATGACTAACAAATGATGAAACACAACCCTCATACTTTCTAGTTTTGTTTGTACACAATAATGTTTGTGTGCATCTTGTCCAAATGCCATAGCCCATGGCAAATGAGATTTCTCAATCCTGGTTTAGTCATTTTTAAATTTCATGTTAGTAGATTAGAGAAGAAATTTTTTTCAAACAACTTAATCTTGGAAAATAAGTAGACTAGGTAGAGAATAAGAGAGTTCATTAGTCTAATCTGAACTCTCGGGAGTGATAAGGGTAAAAGTAGCTAGTTTTTGTTTTATTCTTTCAAAGAAAAAATAATGTCAAAGGTTTTCCAGTCCAAGTGCACCCGAAAGGAAGAAAAAATTATAGGCAAGGTATGATGGGTAGGTAGAAATGAGGTTGAAGCAATCATGTCTTTCAAATTCCTAAGATCATAGCTTCAATGAAACATCAACAAATGAAAGAAGAGAAATCTGCCCAATGGATGAGGCACTGGTGTTCAAAACTCATAGATTTGAGCTCTGAGGTACTGGACACCTCTAGAAAGGGAGCTGTGCTCCCCAAGTGGGGCCACTTTTAGTCATCAGTCATTTTTATTATCTGAAGATGATTAATATTAGTCCTGGATTTCTAAAAACAAGATTCTTGAATATTGTGAGTTTTAGAAATCTCACTGCCTTCATTATCCTTAAACAAAATTTTTCATTATTCTACTAATTACTAGTCCATGATTAACCTGCCATTCCTAAAGGCCCCCCCATGGGCTTATGCCACTCATCTAGTTCCTTTTTCCCACCTATCAAACCAACACTCTGTTTTGCCTTTACCCCACTACTTCACTTTCATCTAGGGTTACCAGTCAACCTATCCTTTCCCATGTTCATCAGGTTCCTCAAACCTTGATGGTCTTAGAAATACCTCTATGAGCTCTTTAGATCAATGAAGTACATCCATTTCTATATATTCAAATACACCAATTGGTCAAAAAACTCTGTTTTTTCACTATTAAGATCCCAAGTCTAATTTCAGTCAGAGGACCAGGTTAAAACCCTACCACTAGATCATTAGGTTTTTCCTAGGTTGTAGGTTCTTCATTGGTATTTTAAGCTCCATTCTTCTTATACTAGGACTTGGTTCAAATGAAAAAGAAGAGAAACACATGATTGCCCAAGAAAGAGCAGGAGATCTCCAAAGAAATCTACTTTGTAAATTTCAATTTTTTGCAAAAAGTAACTGCGATTGACATTTCTGCATGAATGTCATGAAGTAAATCAGTAAAGGAAATTGATAGGGTAACTGATGAGTTTCTAGAGGAAAGCAGGGAGAACTAATTCTAAAGGGGAGATCAAGGTTTCTAAGCCTGATTCAATCAACAATATGCCAAACAGAAGCCCAATGCAACAAGACTCATAAAGGAGGGTCAAGCTCTCATCTCAGCCATTTACATTCAGTGGTTAAAGGATAGAAGAACATGCAGGTATAAGCGCCAAGGTAAATATAAAAAGTTTTGAGGATGCCACCACTGTGTAAGTATCTAAGGATATCAAAGAGAATTTAGCATTTTCAAGGATCAGAGGGGAAAGTCAATTTAGGGTTTCATAACACCTGCTAAAGTAAAATGTTCAAAGACATGGACCAACCAGAGAAAGTGAACCTTGTCACTCAAACAAAGTCTGCAAAACAGGGAGGTGAAGAGTATTAATGGGCAAGTTTCAAAATTATAAATTCAGACACCTGCAAAATAGAAGTGGTAAAAAAGGTAATAAACATGATTTTGAATTTCATAATGCTTGTAAGAAGGTGATTTTATCATGCCTAATGATCAGTAAGAAAGGTGAGGAAATATTTTTCATAATCATCTATTAAGCAAATGATGAAAGGAATCACTAGACCAAAAGTAAGTTTTGTTCACCTACAACAAAAGGGCCAAATAAAATATCAGTAAAAGGTCAAAGGCTTGAAAAGAAAACATTAGAAAAGAGGGTTTGACATTTAAAAATCAAAATTTTAAACCTATAAAGACCCTCTTCACCCTTCAGCAACTCATTTTGCTTTCACCAAATCATCAAAGAGCATTCAGAGTGAAAATTGTGCTTTTCTAGAAAAATCGAGCAAAGTTTCCCTCTACTATGCACTTGGAAGCTCGCACTATTCTCCTGGAGGTTTTCTATTGTGTAATTTTATATGTGCATTGCGCGCCTGTGATTGTGCACTGCGCGTTTTCTCCGTGCAAACTCGACATCCCATGCCAATAAATGGCGTTCAGCCTTGCCTGGCCACAGACTCGACAGACCTGGTGTGCTGTGTGTTTAAACCCTGCACGGGAGCTCACTCGACAGACCCGTGCAGCCTTACCCATGTGCTACGCATTCATCAAAGGCCGGACATGCCCGCGTGCTACGCGTTCAGCACTACACCGTTCAGAAGACCTGACTTGCTACATGTTCAACCTTGCTCGGCCAGAGAGTCGACAGGCCCGTGCAACCTTGTTGGTGCGCTACACGTTCGACCTTAAGCAGCCCGACTGGCCTAGCGCTGTGCACCTGTGCTACGCGTTTGGCCAGGAGGGCCTCTACATCAGGCCAAGCGATAAATTTTCTCAAAGGCCTCGTCAAAATCACTTCCAAGGGCTTCATAACACCTCTGACGGGTAAGTACAAAACACCACCTCATTTTCAAAGTTCTTGTCCTTTGGTTCGAAGAATAAACACTAGAAATATGAGCTAAAAGTCAGTAAACCTCCCTCATCTACAAACAAGAAAAGAACATTTAAGGTAGTAGGGTTTTTGGCTTTCAAGGCAACAGTGAAAGAAAAATGTTAAGGGAAGGTGATAGTGACAGTGGTGAGGGAGGCCAAGGGCCTAGAAGACAACAGCGCAAAGATGGAAGAGTGAATAGGTTTGAGCCACTGAAGACCAAGGAGTTGATGGCCTTCCTATGACAGTTTCATATTTCCAGAATGTGGGTTGTTTTGACTTTTGTGAAAGAGTACAACAGGTACAAAATCACCCTAAATTGACCAGGATTTTTATCCTTAACCTTCATGACCATCAAGTAAATTTAGCAGGGGTAAAATTTGAGCTATCCACAAATACCATTGCTATGGCCACTGGGATACCTAGTGTGGGAGAAAAGTTGTTCAAACAGGCTAATTTGGACCTAAGCCATTATGAGCCTTTCCTAAAACCTAGATACCAAGATGACTGCAAATCCCTTTTTCCCTTTTCACATTTGTTGGAGTGATATGCGCTCTTGATGAGAATCATCATGAAATATTTTACATGTGAGGGGAGGTTTTCTAGGCTTTATTCATACCACGTAAGATTTCTCATGCACTTCACTAGGGTAAAGATGCTACATTTTCCCTATTATCTCTATAGGAGTATTGATAAGATGTCTTATATTGTGCAAAACATGCATCCTTCACAACAAATGCAGAGCCTCTTTCACCATTCTCTCATCAAGATGGTTGTGTTGCATCAATTAGAGCAAAAGGGTATTCCATGGGAGGTGTTCATTTCCCATGAAGTGTTCACAAACCCACAACCCCATCCTCAGCCAAATGTGCCCTCATCATCCCATCCTCCTTCCTCACCCTCTCCTAATGCATCAGACAATGACGGAAATGAAGATGAGCCATCAAATGAGAATGAAGGAGAGGATAGTGATAAATCAAGCAATGATGAAGAAGAGGATAGTAAAGAGGGAAACAATGATGAAGAAGAGGACAGTAAAGAGGACAGCAAAGAAGAAGAAGAGGTTAGGAATGAAGCATAAGACATGGAGGTAGATGAAAATGAAGATGAAAATGCAAGTGATGAGGAATGTAGCCTAGAAAATGACGATTATGTTGAAAACAACCCACTAGTCAATGAGGAAAATGAAAATGCAGAAATTAGTGAAGAGGAAAACAGTGATAAAGAAACTGATAAGGACACCTCTAACAGTGACAACACAAATAATGATAAGGGTTGTGATGACGTTTGAAACAAAGGAGATAGTGATGAAGCTGAAACCATGATAACTGATAGCCCTAATGATGCTAAAACCAGTAGTGACACCAAGGACCTAAATGAAAATGAAGTTGGTGATAGCAGTGAATATCACAGCAAAGAAGCAAGCAACAATGAGAAGGGAGGCAGTGAAAATAGTGACAACAGTCATGATGGCCAAGTAGGCAGTGAAAATAATGAGCCTAACAGTGGCAATAGCTCGCCAAACCAAGAAGATAATGCATCTAATATTAATGAAGGAGAAAGGGATGATGATAAAAATGAATATCACAACTGTGATGTCAGCATGGAAGGAAAAGAAAGTGAGGCTGATAAAGGCAGTCAAGAACACGGTGCAAAAAACACCAATGGAGAGATCAATAAGGAAAAGAACAACAGTCATGAGGTAAGCCATGGTGAGGGCATTTAGATGAACAAAATTGAACCTTTCCCTCTCACATATCAAAGAGGAAAGAGGCTTGTGTTTGTTGCCTCTAAAATGAAAGGGTCCATGCTATCTACCTCAACTAAGAAGCTTCACAAAGGCAAGAAGAAGGTCACTGTTGGAAGCAAGAAAGGCTAGCATCAAACTAAACAAGAAGGAAAATTCATTGACCTTGAAAGTGAAAATGAAGATGAGGAGAGGGCTACAATAATCTTGCTCCAAAGAAAAGATGCGAAGATTAAAGAACTCCAAAGAAGCCTTGGCATGGCAGAGTACATTATTCAATATTATAAGGATGAACACAAGCACTTTAAGAAGATACAAAGGGACCTTGGCCTACAGAAAAAGGTGGCCAAGCATTATGCATTGAAAAATCAATTTGCAAGGGCCAAGCTCAAAAGATTCCTTGTCGAAATTCAAGCCCTCAAGGAGGAAAATGGTCAAGAAAAGCTTAACCTTATTTCTGATGCTTCCATGCAAGCATCCTAGACATAAAAAAGGAGATAATTGCAAATTTTGGGAACTTTTTGGAATTTTTTTTATTTTTGTTGATTTGGAGGGCCAAGGGGGTAGCACCCTTGGTGCTACGATTTTTCTCATGGCATCCTCAGGAGGTAAATTTTAAATTTTTGGAATCCTCAGCTCAAGTACAACATTCTCACCAAATTTCAGGTCATTTGGAGTTGATTTGGTCTCTAAAAAGGTCAAAAACACCCTAAATTTCACCTTTCTGACTAGTTTTCAGAGCATGTGTTGCGCCTTTACCAGCCTTGGGATTTTTGATTTTTTAACAGGTTAAATGGATCCAATCAAAAAACTAAGGGACGTTATGGAAATTAGACTCAATAGGCTTTCCAACGAGCCATCATGGATCCCATTCTGAGATTGGGAAGGCCTTCAAAACCTTGCTGCAAGTTGGCCCAATTTTCCTGTGCATGTGCTGCACCCTTGGCCAGGAAATACATCCTTAAATCTCAGTGTTACGCCGTGACAGTAAAAAAGTCAACAATGTATGCTAGGAAACATTTTGGAGGCTTGGCAGAGCCTATATGTCAAATTTATTTGCAAAAAATGCTCGAAAAGATATTTTTCATCAGATATTTTGTGCGTGGGGCCTTGCAAGGTCTCAAAGGAAAAAAGTGTCATTTATGATTAACTAATTTGTTTCTAGAGACCTAATTAGGTTTTTGTCTTCCTTGCTTGTTAAATACAACATTGAGGCCTCTTTGTAGTTGGTTTTTGATTAGAAATTTTATTAAGAGCAATACATGGACTTGGAGATTAAAGACAAATTGGATCTGATTTTGTGAATGGCTTGGATTGTTTGAGACTGGAGAAGGCCTACTTGCAGGATCCCTAAGCATTGTCAAATGGTGATGTGTTTCTATTTTACTCATGTTTTCTTGTATTATCATTTTTTTCATCCTTCTATTGTAGTAGGAAAAAAAATTTAGACTAAGAAGTGTTGTTTTGCAGCACCTTAGTTCTGTTTATCCTTCATTGCTTCTATGTTTTCTTTTGCTAGGTCAGTTTAGAGAATTCTTAGTTGCTCTCTAGACCCACTTATGCTTGTTTATCTTATGAATGATTCAATATAGTAGATATCAAAGATTTTTTATGGTTAGCCCTGCTTGTTTGATGTTACTTAAACATTGTTCTTAGGGTCTTTCTCTGAAGTATCATTGGTTAGTTTTAGCCAAAGAGGTTTATGTTTTGATCATGCCCTTTGCCCATTCCTACAAGGTTGCTTTGGAGGTCTTTATGAATATGATCAATGATGTCTAGGAGTTCCTTCTTCTTTGATCTATGTTATATGTCTATCTTGAATGTTTTCTAATCTTGAAGGTGAAATTACTAGAAGTCAAACAAGTTTATTACCTTCTATAGTTCACTTGATCGTTTATCTTGAATGCTTATTTGCTTAATTTTAATCAAAGAGTTATTGGTTTGCCCTGTCTTATGATTACTTCTTTATGCTGAATGGTGTTAAAGACCCTTCTTGTTTAAAGGTGTTTGTTCAAGGATTCTTAATTTCCCTTTTTCATCTACTATGTTCACCAATTTAATGTTCATTCCATCTCACAAAAAACCTTGAAGATCTATTTGACCATGTTAGATTTGCCCTGTGATGCACCCTGATTCATTGTTGAACTTTCCATAACCTTTCATAGACTCCATTTCCCAATGACTTGAAAATATCTCACTCCATCTGTTCTACTTAATCATCTATCCAACCCAAACAAAAAAACAAACCCTAAACTTAACAACTAGCCTAAAATCATACCCTAAAAAGCAAACAAGTTCACATTCTTTGCACAAAATAAAAAGAGCCCTCTTTGAGTCCAAGAAGGCTAGGTCCTAGGACTCCAAAGAATGGTATGATGTTACCCCTATTCATTTGTTCTCACATATATAACAAATTACAGGGACCTAACATAATGGCGATCACGGTGGGACCTTCTGAGTTAGTGACAATATAAGTATTCCTTAGGACTTCAGAAACCCTTATCAAATCTTAGGAAATTTGAGTGTTAGCCAAAAGTAGAATCTAATTATTTCACCATCCTAGAAAAATGATGACTCAACTGGAGGACACTCATAGAAACCTTAGGGCTACATAAAGGAACTCATAAAATCCCAAAACATCCCTAGATTGGTTTTTTGAAAATTGTTGGTGATGGACCACAGATACCTATCCTCAAGATAATAAAAAATATCCACCTGGTGACTTCACTAGCCTCTAGTAGGCCTAGTAACTCTAGTAGTCTCATCGACTTCCCTCGGATTGTGTCAAACCAGCCCTGAGCAGTTTAGAAGTTTAGTTACACACTGTGTGAGTTCAAAAAATAGTAAGAGAGGTCTGCTTTCCAAAAAAAATTATAAACTTTCAGCCCCTTGTTGGCTCAGGGGTCCTGACCCAGGTTCGGAGGTTAAGGTTTGCCAATAAAACCCTATACTACTGTCCCTTTCGGTAGTGACCTGCTTGCACAGGCCAAAGTCTCACCTGAAGTAGTATGGGTGGGTGTTGGAACCAGGTTTCTGCACCCTAAGAAAGGGTAGGTAAGTCAAGCAGAGCTGCGTTCAACGTCACAATTACTAGATCATATATCCCATAACTCAGATCTAAATATCCCTTCGCATCCACGTGCGCAATACCAATTATAATCATAGCAATCAATAGATCATAAATTCACAGAACAATAATGCAACTAACATAGATATTATTGCATAAAATATAATATATATATGTCAACGTAGCATAATAAAATAACACAGTTACGTTCGCAGCTTAACACATAACCGTGCATACCATAATAGATATCTGAGATTCGTATCAACAACCTTCCGCTTTCATTAGTCCTTCAGATCCCCTTTATAATACCCAAAACTCAACCTACGCACACAGTAGCAGGGTCCGCACACAACAGGACTGAGGATCTCCGTGCACACATCCAGCAGGAGTCCTTTCCCCAATAACCCAAACAGTTCTACTAATTCACAATTCGCCTCAATCTTTTTTCCTCATCTAATGACTCAAAATGTCCTTCTATTTATAACAATCTAGCCTAATCTTTCCTGTGGTCCACAAACCATGGTTTGCAGACTCTAGGTCTACGCTTTGACCCATTACAATGCTTTCGAGGCTTTGTCCCACCCCAAAACCCCTGCGCTAGACTAAAATATGCAAAAACTATATAAAAATATTCAAAATTGTCCCAATTCGCAGCCTTTGGAGGACCCCGTTCCAACAGTCCCCCAACACAATCTTGTGACTCGTCCTGAGTCATTGTGGTGGCATGGTCTTTGCCTATGCTTGTACGGTTAATTCGGTCATATAGTTATTTGATCTGATACATTTTGAGCCGACTACCATTGACATAGCCTGGTAGCATATCGCCATGCAGGGTAGCTAGCCTAACAGCTCCGCCATCCGTGATCTCCTTAACTGTGTAGGGACCAACCCAATGCTGTCGGAACTTTCCAGGATGCTTTGAAAACTAGCTATCATACAAGAGGACCAATTTTCCCTCCGTGAATGTCTTCTGGCAAATATGTCAGTCATTCCATGCTTTATCGCGGGCCTTTTGGACTTGCTGATGGAAATTCGCAAGAAACCGATCTTCCTCCAATGCCATAAGCTGCGCCAATTGCTCCTCCATGATGTCAGGTTCTACCATGTTTGTAAATGCTGTGATACGTAGTCTAGGAACAATATATTCCATGGGCATGATGACTTATTTACCATAAACCATCCTGAATGGGGTTTTTCCTGTCAGCTTCTTGCAGGTCTTTCGATAGGCCCAGAGGACCGATGGGATGCACAGATCCCAATCGCTACGATTAGCATTGCATACCTTCGTCAGCGCATGCTCCAAGATTTTATTAAAAGCTTCAACCATGCCATTGGCCTGTGGGTGATATGGTGTGCTCTTTGTATGATGATTCCATAACTGCTCGGTCAAAGCCTGGATTGTTTCATTAAAAAAGTGCATACCTCTGTCGCTCATGAGGATCTTCGGACATCCAAATCTAGTCAGGATGTGTTCGAAGATGAAATGTGCGGTGGTATCTGCAGTACAATCTTTTACGGCTTGTGCTTTAGCCCACCTAGTTACATAATCAGTGGCGATAATAATGTAGCGCGTGCCCGTCTTCTTCCTTGGTGGGTTGATAGGCCTACTGAAATCGATGGCCCACTTATCAAATGCTTGTAAAGCCATTTTTGGCTGAAGGGGAATTTCATCTTTGCGGGACAGCCTCCTTGTTCGTTGGCATGTATCACATGCTTTACAATAATCATGTGCATTACTATGCAGGGTTGGCCACCATAACCCAGCTCTCAAGACCTTTTGCACCATTGCTTTCCCTGCGTAGTGACCTCCTGCTACTCTGTCATGAGCTTTTGCCAAGATATTTTGATTTTCATGCTCCAAAACATACCACCGCAATACTTCATATGCTCCCATCTTATACAAGTGACTTGCGATGATAGTAAAATTTGCTGGCCGGGTGACTAACTCTTTCTTCTACTGTATAGAGTAATCTGGAGGTGCCGTCCCTGTAGTCAAGAACTGAATGATATCTGCGAAGTGTGCATCTACTATCTTAATAGAAAATAGCTGTGCATCAGGAAATGCTGCTTCTAAGTCGGTTGGCTCCTCGCCATTCTCTATTAGAGACAAGTGATCCGGCCCAAAATTCAACCTTTTCGGCTTGACGAAAATTTCAAAGTCATATTCCTGAAATAACAGTAGCCATCGTCATATTTTCCCCCCCAACACAGGCTTATTTACCAGGTACTTCAAAGTTGAATGGTCTGTGAACATTTTGAAGTGTCCTCCTCACAATTAATGCCGATATTTCTACAAAGTGTAGACCATGGCCAACCCGTCCCGTTCTGTGGTGGAGTAGTTACGTTCTGCACCAGAAAGTTTCCTACTTGTGAAGTCAACCAGATGGTCAATGTCTCCTTCTCCTAGTTGCATAAGGACAACCCCGAGGACAATGCCTGATGCATTGACATGAACATGGAATACCTTCTCCTAATCAGGAAAGATGAGAATAGGTGCCGAGACCATATTTTCCTTGAGTAATTCAAAGCTCTTTTGGAATTTGTCACTCCAAAAGAACGACACATCCTTCTTGAGAAATTTTTCCATGGGGGTAGTAATCAGTGCATAGCCTTGAATGAATTTCCTGTAGTAGTCTGTGTGTCCAAGGATTGAGCGCAGTTATTTCTCTGTCGTTGGTACTGGCAAGTTTACGATAATTGGGATTTTGGCAGGGTCTACCATCAGTCGCTGCCGACAAACTATGTGGTCAAGCAAGAGTCCGAAAGGTACGCAGAAGATACACTTCTTGATATTTAGGGAAATTTGGTGTTTTCGGTAGGCATTCAAAATCATGTGCAGGTTTGATACGTGTGCCTTTACCAGGCTGAAGACAGTCCAATCATCAAAATACACCTTGAGGAACTTGTGGATGAATTCCTTTAATACTGCGACAACAACCCTTGAGAAGATAGCAGGGGAATTTTTTAGTCCAAACGGCATGACAGTATACTGAAAATATCCCCACTCAGTGGCGAACGTGGTTTTGTTGTGGTCCTCAGGTGTGATTATGGCCTGATGGTATTTTGAGAACCCATCCGTGAAGGAGTATGCTTCCTGTCCTCCCAGGCTGTCTAAAATTTCATTTGAGAGTGGTGTCGGGAATGGATCATGAATGTAGGCATCATTTAGTTTGCACAGGTCCACACAAATCCAAATCTCCCCCTTAGTTTTCTTCTCCTGAGCCACCATTGGATTGACCCAGTCTAATTGTTCAACAGGTTCGATGATACCCGCAGCAAGCATTTTATCGAGTTCATCCTTGACCTTCTGCTTATACTTGGGGTTCAATCTATAGGGTCACTGTTTTATGGGCCATGCGTCGGGTTTGAGAGTGATATGCATGATTCCCAAGTCCCTCGTGATCCCCTTCAGCTCTGAAAACTTTTTCGGGAACAAGTCCTGGTATTCTATAAGTAACTCGGCCACTTTGCCTACTGTCTCCTCATCCCAGTATTCCATAATCTTAGCCATCTTAGGGTGCTATTTTGTTCCAATGTTTACCTTGCGCAGCTTGAGTGGCTTAGTAACGTCGACTTCTCATAGTGGAGGTCCTTCAATGACATGCTCCCCTTCCGACTCTGGGATAGCGATAGACCATGGATCATCTCCACCGTCCTCCCTTGCCAAGCTGCGACAGTTGATAATATCCTGCATCTGGGCTTCCCAGGTTGGTGCCCTGGATGCTATAGAGGAGCCAAATTTGCCAAACACAAATGTATCTATGTCCTGCAGAGCTTCATCAAGTGCCTCAGAACCCCCTATCAGTCTGAATGTTTTTACGAAGTCACTCGTCAAAGTTTCCCAATGGCGGGTTCGCTGATGGAGCTCCACATCCAGGTACCATGCAGTAGGGATGGGACCCAGCGCGTGAATGAATAAATGAACCTGCTCTTCTATAGTTCGGTCGCCCCATGCCTTTATCCATGCAACCATGTGTTCCTGCAGATTTCCTGGGCCAAGGAACATCTTGACCCGTACTTTCGTCGGAGTCTCAAATCGCAGGAGCATCATGTCCTGACAATTCTCCCACTCCTGGAATGCTTCTTTATGCGTATCCCACCATTGTGCAGGGGTAGCAGGCATAGCTAGGTTAAGGGCCCATAACCTTAGTTATCTGGGAACTTCTACTTCAAATGCTCGCAAAAAGTCCCTAACATTACCAGAACCATCAAAATAGGGTAGATCTCTTACCTCCGAGGAAATGCAGTGGAAGTTATTTTCGGCCGGAAGGCATCGTAGCTCAGAGACCTTATGTAACCGATTGTGCCATTTTTCCATCTCCTCGTCGGAGTCGGAGAAATGTTCACTGTCCTTTTCCCAGCAGAGTACTCTATCCACCGTGGGGTTGATCCAATCCTCATCCTACACAGTTAATTGGTAGATGTGATCCACCTCCTTGTCGTCACGCACTGGCTCTGTGTATCGTTCGCCTTCCGTAGGATCTAATGGCACTATCACCCTGGTACCGTTATTCTCAAACACCATGCTTCTCTTCTTCAAATTAATGATACCTCCCATATCTATGGCCTAATATAACCCTAGAAGCGCAGGGTAGGGGTTCGCATCTTCTACAATTTGAATGACTTCAAAATCAGCCCGGACCTTGACCCCTGCGATATCTACCATGATCTTTGATAATCTCCCTAAGGGTATGATCTTCTGTTGATTGGCCATATGCAGTTGGATAGTGGACCATTCCAACTTAGGTTCCCCCATCCGTTGCCACGTCTATTCAGGTAATACATTCGCATCTGACCCTAGGTCCAAAATAACCTGATCCATCTCGTAATCACCAATCTGCACAGTCAATCGCATCCCCTTACCAGTGTGTTTCTTATATTTATATAATTTGTGTACGTCCTTGATTTCTGGAGGGAGGTTAGGCCATGTTGTGCAGCTATCTATTAATGCCTGAATATTTTCTACAGCCTTTGGGTTGCGCAGTAGCTTCATACATGCCTGTAAAAAGGGCTTGAATTCCTCACCTACCTTGAGGCCTCCTGGAAGCTATGAAGTAGATGCCTCTGCCTTAGTAGAGTCTATGCGAGCGACAACCAATATTTCTTTTTCCTTTCTTAGATTCAAACCATCTTACTTGATAGCTGCTTGCCGGATCAGAGGTTCAGTCGTAGTCTTCTCCCCAGGCCCTACGGTGGCCATCCCACTGCGTGTTACAACATTCACGCTTGGGTCTTTGTCTCGCAGTTCAGCCTTAACCCTCTGCACATTCTATGTAGGTGTTGGTTGCTTCTCATGTATCTTTGCTATCAATATCAGACAATATTTAATTGCATGGTCCAAATGTTTGCAATACCGGTAGGACTACCTTTTAGGATTGGGACAGTCCCTAGAAAAGTGTCCTACTTCCCCATAATTATAACAGATTAGTTTCCCTCGTCCCCGACCTGTGCTTCCACCTCTCCCGTCTCCCCTGCCCCTAGCTGGGGAGCTACCTGCGCTCGAGAGGGATCTTGGAGAGGATGGATCCGACTGTACCCTATATAGGTTCCCTCGATCGATCATCAAATCATACATCCGGTAGTTCTGTTCATCGTGTCCTATGGACCAACAGAACCTGCACCATTACTGCTTTACCTCTGGGACATATGCAGCAAGGTGGGGATAGTGGTTCGTATCATGCAACCCTGCAACGCGATAATCTTCACACCACAACATCGGCCCAATTGATCCTATAACTTCCCTAGGGTGTAATGGACTAGGTCCCACGGCCTGCATATAGTCTGCTAATAGAGGGCAGTTATCCTTGGCGTGACCATTCGTCCTACAACATATGCACCATATTTCGGGGCTAGCTTCTGCCCCTCGTTCCTTTCGCAAGTTCTGGATCTCCATGTGCATTTCCTCCAATTGTCCTTGGATCTGTTGGACGCCCAGTTGGGCATCATCTCTGGGCATAGTTTCTAATTTCATAGCGACCTCCAAAGCTTTTTCTTGCGATTCAAAATTTTGATGACCCATAGGTACGCGCAGGTGAGGCAAAAACATAGCAATGAACCATTCCATGTGTTGTTTGTCAAAATAATGGAACCCTCCTTCTCTGATTACCTTATTTAACCACTGATCAGCCTCCCACATAGACTCAGAGAGCCCCTACTTGAAGTCTTTCAGATCAACTACTATTTGAGAGTAGGCCTTAGGCTTCTTGAATTGTTGCTTCAAGGCGTTCTTAATTTCTTCAATGGTCGTGTTTGCATGCTGGCCGATGTATCCCATGTACCAGTCCAAAGCACTTCCTTCGAAGGCAAGGGACAGTTGTGCCCTCTTCACTGTATCACTAGCTACATTCTACGCAGTCCAAACCGATCCTGCGACAAACCAGAACTGATCCATGTCTTCATCCCCCACACCCTTAAATGTAGGCAACTTCATGTGCCAAGCCATGTCGCCTTCTGGTGGTGACGGAGGTGTCAGCGAGTTCTTAACCCTATGTTGATTGGAAAGTGGTGTGGCCGGAGGGCTCTACATAGCTGCTTCTCTTACCAGACTGTATACAGATCTGTCTCCTTCTTCGTTGGTTTGATAGTATTTGTTGCTTCGTGTCATACTTCTGTCTAGATCAGAGGTCATTCATTCGGTGTGGCTACACAGAATACTCTTTTCGCACAGTAATATCTTAATCAGCAGTGGTAAGGTCCTTAGAAACTTACCTCGGAAACCCTTGAAGAATCTTCGCTCTGCTTTGGAGTAGGAGACGAACTGTTACGAACCCTCCTAGTACACTGCCCACCTAGTGGTCCACTGTGGGAGTGATGGTGTTATCAGTCTTCTCTAACTTCTGGATCAATTCAGGGGTCCACTGCGTAACATGCTCACCTTTCCAACACTTCTGAAATTTGACCAATCTTGTGAGCCACTCCTGGAGCTTGATCGTAATTGTAGATCTCCGTGAAAATATACTTATTCTTCCACTCTTCGGCGGTCAACTTCTTACTGTGGTTAGCTTTTACCACGAATTCTTGAACTTTCTGTTCAAACCATTCATCAATTTCTTTTCTTTCTGGTTTCCAATCCAGTCTTGCATTACTCGATCCCTCTCTAAAAATGCTTCAGGTCCCAGTAATGGAACCATTTGTTGGCTCAGGGGGTCCTGACCCAGGTTCAGAGGTTAAGGTTTGCCAACAAACCCCTATACTACCGACCCTTTCGGTAGTGACCTGATTGCGCAGGGCAAAGTCTCCCCCAAAGTAGTATGGGTGGGTGCTAGAACTAGGTTTCCGCACCCTAGGAGAGGGTAGGTAAGTCAAGCAGAGCTGTGTTCAACATCATAATTACTAGATCGTATATCCCAGAACTCAGATCTAAAGATCCCTTCGCATCCACGTGCGCAATACCAATTATAATCATAGCAATCAAGAGATCATAAATTCACAGAACAATAACACAACTAACATAGATATTCTTGCATAATATATAACAAACAGATGTCAACGCATCATAATAAAATAACATAGTTACGTTCGCAGCTTAACACATAACCCTCCATCACATAACAGATATTTGAGATTCGTATCAACAACCTTCCACTTTCATTAGTTCTTCAGATCCCCTTTACAATACCCAAAACTCAACCTGCGCACATAGTAGCAGGGTCCTCACATAGCAAGACTGAGGATCTCCATGCACACAGCCTACAGGAGTCCTTTCCCAATAACCCAAACAGTTCTACTAATTCACAGTTCGCCTCAATCTTTTTGCCTCCTCTAATGACTCAAAATGTCCTTCTATTTATAACAATCTAGCCTAATCTTTCCTATGGTCCGCAAACCATGGTTTGCGGACTCTAGGTCTACCCTTTGATCCATTACAATGCTTTCGGGGCTTTGTCCCACCCCAAAACCCCTGCGCTAGACTAAAATATGAAAAAAATATATAAAAATATTCAAACCTGTCTCAATTCGCAGCCTTTGGAGGACCCCGTTCCAACACCTCTCTACACTTTGAGTTTGAAATATGGCTTCACAAAGGATTAACACCAGATCTCACCCTGACCCTAACCCTCTGACCATAGTTGATGACCCATAAAATATTTTGTGGAAAAATTCTAGAACTAAAGATTCAACTATCATTAGGACCATTCATAGAGCAAGTTTTGTCCCTCAAAATATCACAACCTTGCAAGATCCCCAGTTTGACTTACACCATACAAAAAACCTTTTCCAAACTAAGTCACAAAGTTGGATTGACCAGACTGACATTGAGCCCATAGATTTACAGCAGAGTCCTAGCGGAGAAGCCTCTCCTTCCATTCCTCCTGATTTTCAGCTTCTCCATCACTTTGGCTCCTTTCATTCCAAGCTTGCTCAAAATCAATTTGCTGGTCCAAGTACTTACACCACACCCATTCATACCACCATTGTGAAAAACACACCACTCCATCCTACCCCCCATCTCACAAACCCTCCCCTTGTAAATCCTCCTTGGATTCCATTAGCTCCCATCATGGTAGCATGGTATGCCCCCCAGCACTACCACAACCTCTAGTACCTTTAACAAATGACTACAAATCTAGAATTCCCCACTTTACCGGAGATGAATCTACCACTGCCCAATAGCATGTAGATAGGATGAATGATGCTTTTGACTACATGGAATTAGAAGAAGAGACCATAAAAATGAGGATTTTTTCCCAAAGCTTAGGAGGAGAAGCCAAGAAATAGTTCAAAATATTGACTCCTAACAACATACATGATCTCCCTTCCCTTTACCAGACATTCATAAACAAGTGGGAAATCAAGAAAAACCCTCTCCAAATCCTTTCAGAGTATACCTACCTTAAGAGAAATGTTGGGGAAAGTGTCTAAGAATATTGCACCAGGTTTAATAGTGTTTACAATGCCCTCCCATGAAACATAAAACCCCCACAAGGCTTAGCTTTATCAAAATTTCCAGAAGGTTTTGATCCAGACATGGCCTATCAATTAAGAGAGAGAGATCCCCTAACTTTAGAAGACATGCAAAGGGGAGTTGTGAGTGTAGAGGCCAACATGATTAAAAAAAGGGCTAGGATGAGATAAAAAAAGAGAGTCACCTACAAAGATGAAACTGTGGCCTCAACCTCTTCATCTGATGCCAAAATTGAAAGCCTAGTTAGAAAAATGGAGAGAATGATGGAGAGGATAAACTTGAATGAAAGAGCACCTCCTAGGGAAAACCAAGCAAATCCCCAAAACAAAAATAGGAATCAAAACTTCAGAAGAGACCCTCCCCAAATCAAACAAAGAGACAATGACCAACAAATCAGTCTGCCTTTCCAAGATAACTATGTAGATGAATAGGAAAGAGAGACTGAACAACTGGAAGAAAACCATGTAAACATTATAGGCTCTGATAATGAGTGTGGTGTTTTTCTCACTGAAGAAGAACAAGGTTTCTTTTCCTCAGATCAAACTGAAACAAACTATCAGGATTCTGAAGACTACCAATTAGGATTTGAAAATGCCATAATGGAGGTCCATAGGCAATATGACCTTAGGAGAAAAAATGATCAAGAAACCTCCAAGAAAAACAAAACAGACACTGTTGTTAGGAAGACCCCTGAAAATATTCCTAAAAAGATAGTAGACAGTACCAATACCATGGCTAGGGAAACTGATCCAAACATAGACAAAACCAGCCAGAAAAGTGGTGACCCAAGCTACCCTAGTGTATCTACTACTGGCCCTAAGAAAAGTCTTTTGTCCAAAATCCAAAATTAGAATCAACAAACTAAACTTGTAGAAAAAATTATGGCTGATAAAACTGATGTAAATATTCCCAAAACACAAGTACCTTTCAGTTTTGAGGGAGAGATTGCTAAGATCAAGATAACCATACCTCTCACTGAACTGATAACCCAGGATATGTACAGGTTCCAAGTTTTGAAAGTTTTGAACATGGGGAATGATACTGATACTCTAAACTTGACTGATGACAAGCCTGAGCTGTTGTTTGGACTTGAAGTAGAGGGAAAATATCAAGAAAGAGCTATTCCACCTTTCTATGTTAGCTTAAACATACATGACAAGATCTCACACAATGCCATGCTGGACTCTGGAGCTTCTCACAACCTCATGCCAAAGGTAGCAATGGAGAGATTAGGCCTGGAAATAACCAAACCTTACAAAGACCTATATTCTTTATATTCAAGCAGGGTCAAATATTTGGGTCTAATCAAGGATCTATGTGTCAATCTGGTGCAAATCCCTACTAAAGGCCTGGTCATGGACATAGTAGTAGCTGACATTCCCCCCAAGTATGGCATGCTTTTATCTAGATCCTAGGGAGCCAAACTTCAGGTGAACCTCCAACTAGACATGTCATATGCTACCATCCTTGTTTTTAACCAAACAAAGATATTGTATCGGGAATCACACATGAAGTATATGGTTAGCAGCCAAGAAAGGCCAAAAAACACACCTCTTTATTCCATCCATTAAGATCTTGGCTCATTCATTTTATGTAATGAAGAAGACATTGATGAGCAGGTAAATGAAATTGAGACAGATCTAGGCATACCACAACAGTCAAACCAAGCACTGCATGAAGAACTCAACAACCAAAACTCTAGTAGCCCAGAGCAACAACATAATGGCAAGGCTGAACTTAATTTTCTGCAATCTAAAAATGAAATATCAATACCAAAAACAAGCTTAGAGCCTGAAAAAGGTTGCCCAAAAGAAGAACAAACACCATATACATAACCTTTTCCTTCTTTTGATGTAGAAATGCTGGAATAATTTCATATAGTAGAACTTTATAGGGACTTGGATCAAAGGGACCTTAAGGTATTGAAAAACAGATATAACTCATTGCCAAAAGGTTTTGTCACTTTGGAAGAGTTGGTGGATTCCAATAATGTCGTTAAGAAGCCTAAAGTGGTATCTACTGAGGCTGATATAGAAGAGTACAACATAGGCAGCCTAGAGAAGCCCAAAATGATCAAGTTATCCAAAACTTTTCCACCTCACACAAAATAGAAATACATAGAGCTGTGCAAAGAGCTTAAAGATGTTTTTGCATATGGTGATGAGAGCTTAAGGCCTTATGGCACAAACATTATTCCAAGTAGGATTCTTTTCAAAGGAGACCAGAAACCTTTTGAGCAGATTGTGTCAGTAATAAAGAAATCAAAGGGGTATAGGCTATGTATAGACTTTAGGTACCTAGAAAAAACCTCCCTGAAGGACAAATACCATTTTCCTAAGATAAATCATACACTCGTAAGGGTAGAAGGTTCTAACAAAATGTCATTTATTGGTAGTGTTTCAGACTAAAATCAGGTGATAATACTTCCAACTGATCAGCACAAAGTCACTTTCAAAGCACCTTGGGGCCCCTACATGTATGACCAAATGCCTTATGGGTTAAGTAGTGTAGAAGATACTCTCCAAAAGGCCATGGCTCCTGATTTAAGCTACTTTTCTATGATATAGATTGATGACATCATTTTCTGTTTCAAAACTGATAAAGACTACCTACTTCACCTAAGAAGGGTCTTTGACATAGACAAAGCCCGGGAGCGAGACTCAAGGAGAAAATATAAAGGAGACATGGCCAGTTTAAACATTTGTGGAAAAATCCTCACATCATGCATTCAAATGGAGGTAACAATGTTTTTTTTTTACAAGAGCTGGATGGAGAAGATTTATTTGGAGGTCCTATCAATGGCAGGGTGCTCAAGCACTATTATTGTCAAAATTCCAAGTTTGAAATTTTTATTCATTGTATATAACATTGCATGATGAAAAATCAGTAAAACAAAAACACAAAAAACAAATAAAGAAGGAAAACGAGGGCAGGAAAAGAATAGGTACAACCCCATACCCAAAAAAGAGTGTTGTTGAAAGTGTGCAAGCCTAAATGCCACTACTAGTTCGAAGGAAAGAGTCTTGTTGAGTCATCTAGCCTAATCATGACGGAAACATGTTTTAAATTTCTGCTGATAGGTTAGTGAAAGAAGACTTGTCAAATCATTTAAGCTTGACTTGCTAGTAGGAATAGATTAGGAAGAAAAGATGCTAGTTCTCAATGCTCAAATCTGAACCAAAGAGAAAGATAGGGATGACTAACAAATGATGAAACACAACCCTCATACTTTCTAGTTTTGTTTGTGCAGCTTCTCTGAATGCCAGAGCCCATGGCAAATCAGATTGCTCAATCTTGGTTTAGTCATTTTTAAATTTCATGTCAGTAGATTAGAGAAGAAAATTTTGTCAAACAGCTTAATCTTGGCAAATAAGTAGACTGGGTAGAGAATAAGAGAGTTAATTAGTCTAATTTGAACTCTCGGGAGTGATAAGGGTAAAAGTAGCTAGTTTTTGTTTTATGCTTTCAAAGAAAAAAGAATGTCAAATGTTTGCTAGTCCAAGTGCACCCGAAAGGAAGAAAAAATGATAAGCAAGGTATGATGGGTAGGTAGAAATGAGGTTGAAGCAATCATGTCTTTCAGATTCCTAAGATCATAGCTTCAATGAAACTTCAACAAATGAAAGAAGAGAAATATGCCTAATGGATGAGGCAATGGTCCTCAAAACTCAGAGATTTGAGCTCTGAAGTCCTGGACACCTCTGGAAAGGGAGCTGCCCTCCCCAAGTGGAGCCACTATTAGTCATCAGTAATTTTTACTATCTGAAGATGACTAAATATCAGTCCTATATTTCTAAAAACAAGATTCCTGAATATTGTGAGTTTTAGAAATCTCACTGCCTTCATTATCCTTAAACCAAAATTTTCATTATTCTACTAATTACCAGTCCATGATTAACCTGCCATTCCTAAAGGCCCCCCTATGGGCTTATGCCAATCATCTAGTTCCTTTTTCCCACCTATCACACCAGCACTATGTTTTTCCTTTTCCCCACTACTTCACTTTCATCTAGGGTTACCAATTAGCCTATCCTTTCCCATGTTCACCAGGTTCCTCAAACCTTGATGGTCTCATAAATACCTCTATGAGCTCTTTATATCAATCAAGTACATCCATTTTTGTATATTCAAATACACCAATTGGTCAGAACACTCAGTTTTTTCAATATTAAGATCCCAAGCCTAATTTCAGTCAGAGGACCAAGTTAAAACCCCACCACTAGATCATTAGGTTTTTCCTAGGTTGTAGGTTCTTCATTGGTATTTTAAGCTCCATTCTTCTTATGCTAGGACTTGGTTCAAATGAAAAAGAAGAGAAACACATGATTGCCCAAGAAAGAGCAGGATATCTCCAAAGAAAGCTACTTTGTCAATTTCAATTTTTTGCAAAAAGTAACTGTGATTGACATTTCTGCAGGAATGTCATGAAGTAAATCAGTAAAGGAAATTGATAGGGTAACTAATGAGTTTATACAAGAAAGCAGGGAGCACTGATTCTAAAGGGGATATCAAGGTTTCTAAGCCTGATTCAATCAACAGTATGCCAAACAGAAGCCCAATGCAGCAAGACTCATAAAGGAGGGTCAAGCTCTCATCTCAGCCATTTGCATTCAGTGGTTAAAGGATAGAAGAACATGGTATAAGCTCCAAGGTGAATATAAAATTTTTTGAGGATGCCACCATTGTGTAAATATCTAAGGTTATCAAATAGAATTCAACATTTTTAAGGATCAGAGGGGAAAGTCACTTCAGGGTTTCATAGCACTTGCTAAAGTAAAAATGTTCAAAGACATGGACCAACCAAAGAAAGTGAACCTTGTCACTCAAAAAAAGTCTGCAGAACAGGGAGGTGAAGAGTATCAATGGGCAAGTTTCAAAATTATAAATTCAGACACCCGAAAAACATAAATGGTCAAAAATGTAATAAACATGATTTTGAATTTCATAATTCTTGTAAGAAGGTGATTTTATCATGCCTAATGATCAGTAAGAAAGGTGAGGATATATTTTTCATAGTCATTTATCAAGAAAATGATGAAAGGCATCACTAGACCAAAAGTAAGTTTTGTTCACCTGCAGCGAAAGGGCCAAATAAAATATCAGTAAAAGGTAAAAGGCTTGAAAATAAAACATTATAAAAGAGGGTTTGAAATTTAAAAATCAAAATTTTAAACCTCTAAAGACCCTCTTCACCCTTCAACAATTGATTTTTCTTTCACAAAATCATCAAAGAGCATTTAGAGCGAAAATTGTGCTTTTCTGGCAAAATCAGGAAAAGTTTCCCTGTGCTTCGTGCTTGGAAGCTTGCGCTATGCTCCTGGAGATTTTATGCTATGTAAGTTTATCTGTGTGCTGCGCGCTTGTGATTGCGCGCTGCGCATTTGCTCCATGCATACCCGACAACCTGTGCCAACAAACGGTGTGCAGCCTTGCCTGGCCAAAGATCGGATAGACCCGGAAAGGTGCGCGTTTAAACCCTGCTCGGGAGCTCACCCGAGAGGCCTATGCAGCCTTTCCCATGCACTATGCATTCACCAAAGACCTGATGGGCCCGCGTGTTGCGCGTTCAGCACTACACCATTCAGAAGACCCGGTGTGTTGCACGTTCAACCTTGCCTGGCCAGAGACCCGACAGGCTTGTGCAGCCTTGCCTGTGCGCTTCGCATTCAACCTTAAGCCACCTGACTGGCCCGACGCTGCATGCCTGTGCTACACATTTGGCCAGGAGGGCTTTTTCATCAGGCCAAGCCCTAAATTTTCTTAAAGGCCTCATTAAAATCACTTCCAAGGGTTTCATAACACCTCTGAGGGGTAAGTACAAAACACCACCTCATTTTCAAGGTTCTTTTCATTTGGTTCAAAGAATAAACCCTAGAAATATGAGCTAAAATTCATTAAACCTCCCTCATCTGCAAACAAGAAAAGGACATTTAAGGCAGTAGGGTTTTTGGCTTTCAAGGCAACAGTGAAAACAAAATTTCAAGGGAAGGTGATAGTGACAGTGGTGAGGGAGGCCAATGGCCTAGAAGACAACAATGCAAAGGTGGAAGAGTGAATAGGTTTGAGCCACTGAACACCAAGGAGTTGATGGCCTCTCCTATGACAGTTTCATATTTCCAGAATGTGGGTGTTTTTGACTTTTGTGAAAGATTACAATAGGTACAAAATCACCCTAAACTTACTAGCCCTTTTATCCTTAACCTTCATGACCATCAAGTAAATTTAGTAGGGGTAAAATTTGAGCTATCCACAAATACCATTTCTATGGCCACTGTGATACCTAGTGTGGGAGAAAAGTGGTTCAAATAGGCTAATTTGGACCTGAGCCATTATGAGCCTTTCCTGAAATCTAGATACCAAGATGACTGCAAATCCCTTTTTCTCTTTTCACATTTGCTGGAGAGATATGCGCCCTTGATGAGAATCATCATGAAATATTTTACATGTGAGGGGAGGTTTTCTAGGCTTTATTCATACCACATAAGATTGCTCATGCACTTCACTAGGGTAAATCTGCTACATTTTCCCTATTATCTCTATAGAAGTATTCATAAGATGTCTTATATTGTGCAAAAGAGGCATCCTTCACAACAAATGCAGAGCCTCTTTCACCATTCTCTCATCAATATGGTTGTGTTGCATCAATTAGAGCAAAAGGGTATTCCATGGGAGGTGTTCATTGCCCATTAAGGGTTCACAAACCCACAACCCCATCCTCAGCCAAATGTGCCCTCATCATCCCATCCTCCTTCCTCACCCTCTCCTAATGCATCAGACAATGAGGGAAATGAAGATGAGCCATCAAATGAGAATGAAGGAGAGGATAGTGATAAATCAAGCAATGATGAAGAAGAGGACAATAAAGAGGGCAACAATGATGAAGAAGAGGAAATTAAAGAGGACAACAAAGAAGAAGAATTGGACAAAAAAGAAGAAGAAGAGGTTATCAATGAAGAAAAATACATGGAGGTAGATGAAAATGAAGATGAAAATGCAAGTGATGAGGAAAGTAGCCCAGAAAATGATGATTATGTTGAAAACAACCCACTAGTCAATGAGGAAAATGAAAATGTAGAAATCAATGAAGAGGCAAACAATGATAAAGAAACTAATAAGGACACCTTTAACAGTGACAACACAAATAATGATAAAGGCTGTGATGATGTTGGAAACAAAGGAGACAATGATGAAGCTGAAACCATGCTAACTGATAGCCCTAATGATGCTAAAACCAGAAGTGACACCAAGGACCTAAATGAAAATGAAGTTGGTGATAGGAGTGAAGATCACAGCAAAGAAGCAAGCAACAGTGAAAAGGGAGGTAGTGACAATAGTGACAAAAGTCATAATGGCCAAGTAGGCAGTGAAAATAATGAGCCTAACAGAGGTAATAGCTCGCCAAACCAATAAGATAATGCAGCTAAAATTAATGAAGGAGAAAGGGATGGTGATACAAATGAAGATCACTGCAGTGATGTCAGCATGGAAGGAAAATAAAGTGAGGCTGATAAAGGTAGTCAAGAACACGGTGCAGAAAACACCAGTGTAGAGATCAATAAGAAAAAGAACAGCAGTCACAAGGTTAGCCATGGTGAGGGCATTCAGATGAACAAAATTGAACCTTTCCCTGTCACTTATAAAAGAGGAAAGAGACATGTGTTTGTTGCCTCTAAAAGGCAAGGGACCATGCTATCCACCTCGACTAAGAAACTTGACAGAGGCAACAAGAAGGTCATTGTTGGAAGGAAGAAAGGCAAGCATCAAACTAAACAAGAAGGCAAATTCATTGACCTTGAAAGTGAAAACGAAGATGAGGAGAGGGCTACAAGAATGTTGCTCCAAAGAAAAGATGCGGAGATTAAGGAACTCCAAAGAAGCCTTGGCATTGCAGAGTACATTATTCAGTATTATAAGGATGAACACAAGCACTTTAAGAAGATACAAAGGGACCTTGGCCTACAGAAAAATATGGCCAAGCATTATGCATTGAAAAATCAATTTGCAAGGGCCAAGCTCAAAAGAGCCCTTGCCAAAAATCAAGCCCTTGACGAGGAAAATGGTCAATAAAAGCTTAACCTTCTTGTTGATGCTTCCATGCAAGCATCCTAGACATAAAAAGGAAGATAATTGCAAATTTTGGGAACTTTTTGGAAATTTTTTATTTTTGCTGATTTGGAGGGTGTTACATTGAAATTTGTCACCATGACATTGAGCTATCTATATAGGTTCATCATTACCTATTTATTGCTTCCTTAGAAGTCTAAAAACATAAAGTTCCCCAAATCAAGTCTTGGAACTGGAAGAAGCTCTTAAAAGTCCCAAAAATCCTACTCCCTCACTTTTCCTAGTTATTCCCTGTGGTATCGCATCTAATTGCTGTAAAAATTGCGGTACATCCCGCACGTAAAGCTCATTAAAACTGTAGACCCGCGTAAAAGGTAAAATAAAGAGAAAAATAAGTTCTAGAAGCCCAGCTGGTCAAATATTTTCCTAGCTGGGGCCTTCTAGAAGCATTATATGGTCGAGCTTCGCCCCTTCCATTCATGAACCATTATCCCTTCATGAATGGAGCAATCCGTTGGTTTTTGGAGCTAAAATACCATGATGAGAGGGCTTTATCCCTTCCTTTTTGGAGCTGAAACTACCTCCATTCTGCTATAAATTGAGGCCAAGCTTTAGTCTCAAGGTACTTTGGAGTTGGTAGATTGTACTTAGTATTTAGCATATAGAGAGTTCAGAGTCCTTGCTTCTTGCTTTGGAGAGAGTACTTAGAACTCGATA
The DNA here is from genome assembly GCA_034641835.2 of Pinus albicaulis. Lineage (NCBI taxonomy): Eukaryota > Viridiplantae > Streptophyta > Pinopsida > Pinales > Pinaceae > Pinus > Pinus albicaulis. Next base: position 1,780,504,161 of record CM076580.1, on the reverse strand, counting down.
GTTTTGAGAGGAATTGCTGAGTGAACATACTCTCCATATTCTGCAGTATTGGCATGAGAGAGATTACGAACTCATGACCATAGACTTATGTTGATAAAGACAGTCGAAGTCTTGTCAAATTGAGGAAAACGGCCGTTCGGGACCCCGAAAGAACCTGTACAAATATCAAGGCGTCACGGTTGTAAGGTTTCTTCTTTTATTCTAAGTTAATAAAAATGGATTCTATTTTATCATTAAGTTGTTCATGTATCTTTTAAATAATTTAATTCTTGGATTCCTTGATCACTAAGATAGATTTATGCTTTTGAATTATCATATCTCGCAAATGCTTTTGATCCCTTTCGCTTGTCTTTGATTGCAGATCTTACATGTTGGTTTGATATATTCTGGAGTGACTGGATCAAAGATCGAATAAGCGTTGGACTTCAGGTAGAAGCATCTTTCTATAGTTAATTTATAATTCGTAAGAATAATGGTCTAGAGAAAATGGTCTACATTTTTCTATTTGTTTCTAGATATCTTTAGGATACTAGGGAGATCGTACTTGTCCGCAAGAGGGATTCGTCTGTCTAACAAAGGGCCAAGGGGGTAGCACCCTTGGTGCTACACTTTTTCTCATGGCATCCTCAAGAGTTAAAGTTTAAATTTTTGGAATCCTCAGCTCAAGTACAACATTCTCACCAAATTTCAGGTCATTTGGAGTTGATTTGGTCCTCCAAAAGGGTCAAAAACACCCTAAATTTCACCTTTCTGCCTAGTTTTCAGAGCATGTGTTGCGCCTTTACCAGCCTTGTGATTTTTTGTTTTTGAATAGGTTAAAGGAATACAATCAGAAAACTAAAGGAATTTCTGGAAAGTAGACTCAACAGGCTTTCCAACGAACCATCATGGAGCCCATTTCGACATCAGGGAGGCCTTCAAAACCTTGTTGCAAGTTGACACATTTTTATAGTGCATGTGTTGTGCCCTTGGCGAGGAAATACATCCTTAAATCTCAGTGCTGCGCCCTGACAGTCAAAAAGTCAGGAATGTACGCTAAGAAACATTTTGGAGGCTTGGTAGAGCCTAAATGTCAATTTTCTTTGCCAAAAATGCTCGGAAATATATTTTTCATCAGATATTTTATGCCTTGGGCCTTGCAAGGTCTCAAAGGACAAAAGTGACATTTATGATTAACCAATTGGTTTCTAGAGACCTAATTAGGTTTTTTTCCTTCCTTGCTTGTTAAATACAACATTGAGGCCTCTTTGTAGTTGGTTGTTGATTAGACATTTTATTGAGAGTAATACATGGACTTGGAGATTAAAGACAAATTGGGTCTGATTTTGTGAATGGCTTGGATTGTTTGACATTGGAGAAGGCTTTCTTGTAGGATCCTTGAGCACTGTAAAATGGTGATGTGTTCCTATTTTACTCATGTTTTCTTGTATTATCATTTTTTTCATCTTTCTATTGTAGTAGGACAAAAGTTTTAGTCTAAGAAATGTTGTTTTGAAGCTCCTTAGTTATGTTTATCCTTCACTGCTTCTATGTTTTCTTCTGCTAGGTCAATTTAGAGAATTCTTAGTTGCTCTCTAGACCCACTTATGCTTGTTTATCATATGAATGATTCAATATAGTAGATATCAAAGATGTTTTATGGTTAGCCATGCTTGTTTGATGTTACTTAAACATTGTTCTTAGGATCTTTCTCTGAAGTATCACTGGTTAGATTTAGCCAAAGAGGTTTATGTTTTGATCATGCCCTTTGTCCATTCCTACAAGGTTGCTTTGGAGGTCTTTATGATTGTGATCAATGATGCCTAGGAGTTCCCTCTTCTTTGATCTATGTTATATGTCTATCTTGAATGTCTTCTAATCTTGAAGGTGAAATTACTAGAAGTCATACAAGTTTATTACCTTCTATAGTTCACTTGATTGTTTATCTTGAATGCTTATTTGCTTAAGTTTAATCAAAGAGTTATTGGTTTTCCCTGTCTTATGATTACTTCTTTATGATGAATGGTGTTAAATACCCTTCTTGTTTAAAGGTATTTGTTCAAGGATTCTTAACTGCCCTTTTGCATCTACTATGTTCACCAATTTAATGTTCATTCCATCTCACAAAAAACCTTGAAGATCTATTTGACCATGTTAGATTTGCTCTGTGATGCACCCTGATTCATTGTTGAACTTTCCATAACCTTTCATAGACTCCATTTCCCAATGACTTGAAAATCTCTCACTCCATCTATTCTACTTAATCATCTAACCAACCCAAACAAACAAACAAACCCTAAACTTAAAAACTAGCCTAAAATAATACCCTAAAAAGTAAACAAGTTCACATCCTTTACACAAAATAGAGAGAGCCCTCTCTGAGTCTAGGAAGGCTAGGTCCTAGGACTCCAAAGACTGGTCTGATGTTACCCTTGTTCATTTGTTCTCACCAATCTAACAAATTACGGGGACCTAATAGGCACTTTATGGATATCATCCACCATCCACCAATTCTTCTTTAAGAGAAAATTCTAAGTTTCAAGAAGTGGAAGATCACATCGAGCATCAACAAGAGGTTCTCCAACTCTTAAAGGATAACCTAATTTTGGCACAAAATCGAATGAAACAACAGGCAGATCAGCATCACAGCAAGAGAAGTTTTGATGTAGGAGACTGGGTATTTTTACGGCTACAACCATACAAACAAATGTCCCTCAAGCAAGCTAAGAAGGATAATAAATTATCGCCAAAGTACTATGTGTTGGCTCCTTGTAATTTGCAAGATTGGAAAAGTCAAACTGCAGAGAGAACACTTGAACCACTTTGGGATTCTAGGATCTAGCCCTCCTAAATCCGGAGAGGGATCTCTCCAATAAAGTGCAAAGATTGATTTATATTTTAAAGCTTTTGGGTATGATATTAGGATAGTTATTAAGAACAAGGGTTTTTGTTTATTTTGGATGGTTGAGCATGATTATTAGTTGAGTGGAAAGTCCTAAAATGCAAAGAGTTTCAAAGGTGTGAAGTTACAAGCAATCAAAACAAGCTTTGGCTGATTAGATAGATATAACGTTGGTTTTTAGTCCATTGGGCTATGGAGTCATAGTAGGATTTAATTGAAACAACAAGGTTCAAGAGTAGTCCATGGGGCAAGTCATCTATGTCTAAGGATCTCTTTAAAGTTGATTTTATGGAATGAAATGATACAATAGGAAGGGGAATTTAAACAAATGAAGAACAAAGAGCAGCCTAAGATCAAGTAAGTACTTTGAAACTATCCTGCTTTCGGCATACACTTAAGAAAGACATAAAAGTAATATAAGATCTGGTAAGTACTTCGAAACTAACCAACTTTGATGCACTTTCAATATAAAACATCTTAAAAACAAAGGGAAACTTTAAAAGAAACTGTTGGAGAAGAAACTAGAGGACAGGGCTCACCATAGACTTCCCTAGCTCTGCTTTACTTAGTAAACTTTCAAGACAAACACATAAGATAACGAAGAATAGTCTAAGATCAGCTAAGGACTTTCAACCTAGCCTGCTTTCAACACATTCTTAGGGAAACTTTCAGATAGTTTTTGGGGATAAAAATAAAGGATAGTGCTCACCATCACTTCCTTAGTTCATCTCTACTTAACATAAACTGAAAATAACATTCAAGAACAACATTTAGCTTAGACAGTAGGACGAGGGAACGCCATCATTCCTAACTGCTTAAACTGAATTAAATCGTTCCTAAACCGCACAATTTGGAAGAAAACATGTAGATAAAGCTTATTAGTCAGAGAAGGGTACTGTAAACAGTAAATCCTAACTCTATGATTGTTGTTATTTATCAGAGAATAATGGACAGAGCGAAAACATAAATAAAATAACAATTTACGATAAGAAAAACATCACCGTTGACATAGACCAGGATCCCATAAATCAGCTTGTATTGATGCTTCAAACTAGTTACAATCTTCAAGTCCAGTGTTTCAGTTTAGCAATCATCTTCACTTCTCAGCCTAACTTATGTGACTACAAACAGAGCTTCAAGAGCCTTTGAACACTATTTACAAGTAGAAGTTTAGAGCACAAGTATATTTCAAAGTTCTGCAACCAACCCTTTACAATGAGCTCCTCGATAAGATTTTATAGAAGGATGAGGAGGTCGAAAGAGAGAAAAGATCTTATGAGTTTAAATAATACAGTTAATGCTTCTTAGCCTTTGAGGGGCTCAATGGAGAAGTTTACAGATATTTCCTCTGTATTAATTGTTTTACATTAAGTATTAAGCTTGCTAGAAGCTTTTTTTGACTTTAAGGCTCTGCGTCATCTTTGCAATAACTCTGTTTGGCTTGGAATAACTGTTCGGCTGTATTGAGGAAAATATCCTCTATTCTGATCATTACTCGGCCTCTATTGAATGATTTGATGCTACAAGTGGCATTAGGTAGCTGAGAGGAATCAATTAGCCTCTGATGTGGCGGTGGAGGCTTTCTCTGTCTGATAGATATTTTGGATTTTTCTTTAAACACTGTTAATTTTATTTGATTCTGTGTATTAGGCTTAATCAGGCCTAAACTTCGTCTTCTGCTCTTTAACTGTGTTTAATTTAGTGGATTAGGCTTTTGATTTTCGATCTTAGCCGTAATCCACCAAAACTGTATAATCAATGTTTAATTCTTCATCTCTGGTTCGATTGGGTCTTCAACACTAATACTCTTTGATTGTTTTTTAATTCTCTGTGTCTTGTTGATGTGCAGGTGCCGCAGAGGGTTCTTATGGCCTCAGTGCTCATGATGCACTGATGAAACGTGATGTGGAACCCTATGGAATTATTTTTCTTTATACACAAAGGTGTGGGGGATCGTCATCCCCGACCTTTGGTTTTCCTTTAATATAATGGAAAAACCATTAAAACCTGCAAAATACACGCAATGTTATAAAATACTGCATGGCTGGGAAAAAAATGCTTCAGAGGTCGTGGTCAAGAGTGTGGCCATTAGATGAGAGCATCCAACGGTGGAGACTGTTCGCGGAGGGCAAAAGAAGAGTGGTTGATTAAGTGGTGCAAAGGATTAAGTTCGGGCCGTTGATCTGTAGAGATCAACGGTCGGGAGAAAACGTGATAACATAATGTGACAGGGTCACATTATTATGAAATGGCAGAAAAATGCAAAGAAATAGGTTAAAACCTTAATCAGCAATGAAAAAGGCAAGGAGGAAAATAGGGTTTTCGCGGATGATCCTGAATCGTTGGATCAGATTTGGACCCAGAGATCGACGGTTGTGGTTGGTCTAAGAAGTCCTTTGGTGAAGGCAGAGGGCGATAGTTCAAACATGATAATGATCTGGGATCATTGATCTGCAGAGATCAACGGTCAAGAAGGAACGCGATAAAATGCAATAAAAATAAAGGAAAGTGGTTTCGGAGGAGAAAACCAGCAGTATCGCGCGATGAAAAGGCGGGTAGGCGGTTTTTCCTTTTCGAATGCGATATGCATCCCCGCCCGACACGTGGCATTTGAATACCACCTACATCGCATAAATTTCAGGAATTAACGGTCGTGCATAAAGTTACGCGAAAACGCGCATCAACCGTTAGATCTGGGGCTTCAGATCGAACGGTGGGGAATGAGCGCGAAATCGACAAGATGCGCGGACAGAAGCAGGAAGGGTGGTTTTAATCTGAGCCGTTGGATCAAAGATTGAATGACTGAGATCAAATCTAGAGGGAGGCAGGACCCATAGGAGTCAGGCATGTCAGGATTATTCTGAACCGTTAGATGAAAGTAGATCAACGGTTAGGATTTGATCTGGGGTATGAAGAAAATAAAACATGAGGTGGAGGAAGGGCTAATATGGGCCGTTGATCCATGACATGAGGCGGAGGAAGGGCTAATATGGGTCGTTGATCTACAGGGATCAACGGCTAAGATATGGCTGAAGAAAATTATAAAGAGGGGTGTATGAGTTTTAGCCAAAATCGGGAGGATTAATCTGGGATGTCGGATCTTGACACGTGGACGGTCTAGATGTAATCGGAGCTTCGCGATCGGCAGGGGCAAAGGTTGAATGGGCGTCGGTGCTATTGACTGTGGACCATCGATCTGTAGATCAGATTGATGGTGGAGGATGGATCGGAAAGTGGCCAATCGGAGGTGGCAAATAAAATATTAAGCGTGCCAAATGAAATCTCCCGATGCGAGATAGCGCTGGCCATTGATTGGTTCGGGATCAACGGCGGAGAAGGGCTTCGACCAATGAATGGCGGGCCACATTCATAACACTAAAAATCAAAATTTTATGGAATACAAAGGGATTATTACATCGGGGAGGAATATATATAAGGTTAGGCGCCCGATTGCGGGGCCCTTGGGTTATATGAAGTGAAAAAAGGGTCGGGGCTTATAAACAAAGGCCAATCTGATAGGAGGTTTTAACATGATAAAAGGACTTGTGCGCATCAATTGTTTCCGATGCAGTAAGCGCCCGATGGGGTTAGCGCCTGGTTCTAGCGCCAGAGCATATGTGGGGCAGTGGTTTAGGACTTTAGCCCAAAGGGGCTTAAGTCTTAATACAAAAGTGTATAATTTTATGATTTTTTTAAGGTTTTTTGATGGATTTGGGGGTTTCGGCAAAGTTTAAAAATGAGTTTTAAACTTTGTAAAAGGGGTTTTATGAAAGGAAGAAGGGAAACAAGGGAAAAATAGAGGAAATCCATGGGGAATAAAGGGGTAAAAATGAAGGTTAATTTGAAGTGAAAGGAAGGGGAAAATGGGGGAAAAAGGGATTTTTGTAGCAGTCTTTTCTTCATGAAAACAACAGAATTTATGAGTTTAAAAGGGAAACAACAGTGAAGATTAAGCAAAGGGCATGATGTCTTCATGAGTCTTCAAGAGATAACATTTTTAGCAATAAAAATTGTTTCTTGAAGGCTCCAAAAATGATTTAGCCACCATTTGATATGAAAAATTTTACGGGTGGCTAACAGTGGCTCCACTTGGGGATGGTGCCTTCTTAAAGGCATCAATAATTTCAGACTCGCATTTTCTGGGGGGCTGATCAATGCCTTATCCATTGGGCTGCAACTTCCTTTCCTTGGATGATCTTCTTTTGCTCTGAAAATATTAGTAGCCATGAAAAAACATTGGATCTTCATCAACACAAGCTCTCTTCCAACCCAATCCTACTGTTCTAACATTTTTTATTCTTTAGAGTGCACTTGGATTGGCAGACTCTTTTACAAACAGTTTATTCTTTTGAAAGAAAAAACTAATCTATTTCTACTTCTTATTTCTCCATGAACTCAGATTAAACAGTTGAGTTCATATGCTTCTCTACCTAATCTACTATCTGTTAGGATTAAACAGTCTAACAGATTTTATTCTCTAATTTCTAAAACAGAAATTTAAAACCATACAAGCTAGGATTGAACAGTCTAACTTGTTGCTGATCTATGGCATAAAAAACAAGCTGCACATAGATATTATTTTTACAGAAAATTAAATCAAAATGGAAGGCTTAAGATCTGAAAGTTCTCAGCACGACCTTCTCTTTTCTACAACTCTGTTTTTGAGTTTATTCAAGCTGTTTTTTCCTTGTTATTTGGTTCAAATTTTGAGCTGATTAGAACCAATTTACCTCTGTTTTTTGACTCAAAATTAAAATAGATAGGATTCATTCTTATTTTGGACACTTAGGTTCAGATTTTGAGCTTTTTTTAACCTTTAATTTCTATCCTAATCTTCCTAACTGATAAGCCAAGATTAAGTTGTTTGGAAAATCTAATTCACTAACCTATCAGCAGTAAATTTAAAACTAATTAGTCATGATTAGGATGTATGACTAACTAGGAGTGTGTTTCCAGGAGTGGCATTTGAACTTGCACACTTTCAGACTTTGTTTCTCTTTTTTGGTATGGGGCTGTACCTTTATTGTTTTTACAATCTGCCCTCTTTTCTTTCTTCTACTGTTTTTGTATTTTTGATTTTTCTAACTTTGAATGCAATGATGGATGAAAATATTTATAATGGAAAAAAAATAAAAAGGCTTTCAAAACATGATAGGATCAAGAGAAGTAATTTTTGAGCATCCTGCCATTGACAGGACCCCCAAATGGTTCAGCTCCATTCAATTCCTGCAAGAAAAAGGCATTGTTACTAGCGACAGAATGAATGAGATAAGGGCCAAGCCATAAGTTGTCAAATTTCCCATGCTTGCCCTCGTCTTCTCTCCTTGAATCCCACTTTTATACTTTGTCCCCAACATTAAAATTGCTAGCCTTTGTTCTTCTGTCAAAAATCTTTTTGATGCTGTCCTGATTTTGTAATGCTCTGTGATAAACCTCCTCTCTGGTTTGCTGAAGGTGTATGGTCTGATTTATTCTTCTAATCATGTCATTGTCTTCAGACTAAACCTCTTGAATCAAATTCATAACTGGTACACCAAGGCTGGTTGGAAAAATTGCATCAGTACCATACACAAGCTGGTAGGGTGACATGCCAATATATTTCTTAAGTGTCAATCTGTCAGCCCAAAGTGCATGTACAAGCTTTTTGTGCAAAGACTTCTTGTTGTCCTCCAACAACTTCTTGATTATGTTCACCAAACTCTTGTTTGAGGATTCTGCTAACCCATTACCTTGAGGGTAATAAGAAGTGGAATGACCCAATGTTATCTGATACTTGTGACAGAACTCAACCATCTTCTTTGATCCAAATGCAGCTGCATTATCAGTGATGATCTTCCTAGGACAACCAAATCTAGAAAGGATATTAGTCTCCATGAATTTTATGATGACGGAGTCATTGGCTTGCCTAGAAGGGATGGCTTCTATCCATTTGGTGAAGTATTCTGTTGCAGTGAGAATCCATCTTTGTTGGGCAGATGAAGGTGGATGGATTTCTCCTATGAAGTCAATTCCCCACTGTTGAAAAGGAGCTTCAACAGTGATTGGATGCAGAGGTGAGGGCAACAACTTTCTTTTGCCTTCAAACAGTTGGCATTTATGACAAGCAATGATCAATTTATGTACATCTAGAAAGAGTGTGGGCCAATAGTAACCAGCTCTAAGGATCTTGTTGGCTGTTTTCTTCCAGTAGAGATGACCTCCACATTCTCCTTCATGGAATTCGTGCTTAACCTTCTCTGCATCATTCTCAGGCAAACATTTAAGCAATATTCCACTTTAATTTTTCCAATAAAGACATTTATCTATAATGCAGTATTTTACAGCCTTTAACTTTAAAAACCTTGCCTTAGTTTTTGATAAACCGGGAGGTGTATTCAAATTAAGCAAAACATATAGGATATCAGCATACCAAGAGGAATTCATAAAATGATCTTCAACAATGGGAGTTGAGAATTCTTCTTGTTCATCTAAAGCATTTATCATATTAATATCAAGAACTTCAAAATTTGATTCAGCCATTAATCCAGCTAGACCTTGGCCTTTGATGAGTTTAGTGGGCTTTATCTCTAAATCATATTCAAGAATAACAACTATCCACTTACCTCTCTTACCATCTGGGTCCTGTGTTAGAATGTCTTTCACAACTGAATTCGGGACAAAGGCAATGATGTGCGAGTGAAGGATGTAAACTCTGAAGTCTTTTAAAGCTTTGACCAAAGTAAAGGCTTGCTTTTCCATAATGTTGTACTTCAGAGGGGCATCCCTCAAAGCCTTGCTAAAGAATGCAATAGGCTGCTCTTTTCCTTTTGGATTTTTCTGTAAAAGGACAACAGCTATTGTATGTTCTGATGAAAATGAAAAAATATAAAAATATTTTGAAAAATCAGGACTTATTAGGACTGGTGTTTTGGTTAACGCTTGTTTAACCAGCTCAAAGGAATTCTTTGCTTTCAAGGTCCATTTAACCCCTTGCTCCTTTTTCAGCATGTTTGTTATGTTCATAAGGAGCTCAGCTAAGTTGGGTATGAACCTTCTCAAGAAATTAATCTTTCCAATGAAATATTGGAGTTCCTTGATGTTTCGAGGATGAGAGATTTGCAATATGGCCTCAATCCTCTTTGGATCTATCTTAATTCCCTCTTCTGAAATGATGTGCCCAAGAAGTTTACCTTCTTGGAGCCCAAACTCTGTTTTCTTAGGGTTTAAAGATATCCCAAATTTTCTGCATCTCTTGAATACTTTTCTCAAATGCTCTAAGTGTTCTTCATCTGTCTTTGAAAACACAGTGACATCATCAAGGTAGATAATGATGAAGTAGCCTAATTATTCCGAGAATGCTATGTCCATGGCTCTTTGGAATGTTGCACCAGCATTCATTAGACCAAAGGGAATTTTAAGATATATGAAAGTGTCCCAAGGTGTAGTAAACGTTGTCTTTAATTGATCATCAGGATGAACTAAAATCTGATTGTATCCTGAGTAGCCATCAAGCAAAGAAATTATTTTTGAACCAACTACCCTTTGTAAAATATGGTCCATCTTAGGTAAAGGGTAGTTGTCCTTCAATGAAGCTTTTTTTAAGTCTCTAAAGTCTATACAAAGTCTAATCTCTCATGTTTTCTTCCTGACTGACACCGGATTAGACACCCACTCAGAATATCTAATAGGGACAATAATACCAGCTTCATGCATTTTCTTGATTTCCATCTCAACCAAAGGTAACTGCACAGGGTTAATTCTTCACAGCTTTTGTTTGAATGGATTTTGGTTTTCCTTGAGAGGGATTTTGTGCTGAATTATTTCAGTGTCATAGGATTTCATATCTTCGTAACTCCACGCAAAAACATCAGAAAATTCTTTAAACAGCTCTATGTATTTGAGTTTAATGTGAGCTGGTAAAGTTTTAGACAGTTTGATCATCATTGGTTTTATTTCACTGCCTATATTGCACTCTTCAACTTCAGTTTCTACAGGTTCCAGTTTTGGCTTCTTGGCCACATCGTTGAAATCAAACAACTCTTCTAAAGGTGCCAGACCCTTTGGAAAACTCTGATCTTTTGACTGCAGAGTTTCTAAGTCCTCTGTTTCTGAATTTGCAATCACTTCTGTTTTATTTTCAAGTTTTCTAGACAACAGGTTTATATTAGCAAGCTCAGGAGACTCTTCTTCTTCACTAAGAAAATTTTCTTCACTAGGGTAGTCTGTTTCATAGTCTGAATCCGAACCGGGTAGTTCAAATTCATTTCTTAACTGCATGAAGTCTTCTATTTGTTTGTCTCCGTCAAACACTTGCCAATACTTCTCATTATCAGGGACAACTGGTCTGAATTTAGTTTGAGTTGTACATTCCTTGGTTTCATATGGTTTTAAACATGTTCTAGTAGAAAAGGCCAAACTGTGGGCCATGTTATTCTTTCTTCTTGGGACAAAAATAAATTGGGACTCCTCAAAAGTTTTCAATAGATCCACAACATCATTTCGATAGGCCCTAAGTCTGGCATGATTAGCGTTGTATTCCCCGTTGACTTGCTTAATGATTAACTCTGAATCCCCATGCACTTTAATTCTTTTGGCTCCTAACGTTTTCAGCAAACGCAAGCCTAAAAGGAGGGATTCATACTTCGCTATGTTATTCGAACACTGGAAGCTTAATCTACAGGAAAGGCTTTCTGTGTGGTTGTTCTCAGTATTGCGTATCCAGACATCTGCACCAGCGTTGCTTCTAGTGCACAACCCATCAAAGTTCATACTCCACAGAAGACTAGTCTTTGGTTTATCAATTTGACTATCCTCTTCAACTAACATGCTTTCAGATGCTCTTGAATGTTAGCACTTAGTTGAACTTTTTTTAATTCCTCAGATTTTTTACTGTGTTGAGGAATGTTTTCTTGACTGTCAAGGTTTAAAAGCAATGGATGCATGATTTGTAGCTCAAGACCTGTGTGTTGTTTGCTGTTGTTCACGGGTTGAGCAAACTGTTTAGACACTTCTGTGTTGTCTACCTCCTCCTCTCTATCAGCCATTAATTCAGTTAAAGTGACTTGTTCACTGAATGCTTCATCGTTGAAAAGGATAAAAGAATCGAGGCCTGTATTTACAGAATACAAAGGAGAGTTTTGTGGTCTGTTCTGGCTAGTTACCATGTATTGCATATGGGACTCCCTGTACAATCTTCTTGTCTGATTGAAAATAGGGATGGTCGCATAGGTCATGTCCATCTGCATAGTCCCTTGTAACTTAGCCCCCCAAGATCTTGATAATAGCATTCCATACTTTGGGGGCACATCAGCCACAACAATATCCATGACTATACATTTAGCTGGGATCTGTGCTAAGTTAACGCAGAGGTCTTTGATTGATCCTAAACATTTTACTCTGCTCGAGTCAAAGGAGTAAAGGTCTTTGTAAGGTCTGGTGATTTCTAGACCCAGGCTCTCCATTACATCTTTGGGCATTAAATTGTGAGAAGCCCCTGAATCGTGCATAGCGTTGTGCAAAATCTTGTCATGAACATTTAAACTAACGTAAAAAGGAGGAACTAGTCCCTCTTGATATCTACCTTCAATATTAGGACCGAATATGAGTTCTGGCTGGTCATTGTTAAGATTGACTGTGTCATTAGTCACTTCTATGTTTAAAGCCTTCAAAATTTGGGTCCTATATACATTTTGGGCAGCTAGTTCAGAGAGGGGAACAGAGATTTTGATTTTGGAAATTTCGTGCTCCAAACTAAAAGGCATTTGATTCTTTGAGGTGCTTGTTTCAGCCTTGTTAACTGCCATTCTATCAGCAAATTTAGTTTGCTGATTTGCTCTATTTACATTCGAAAAAATTGTTTTAACATGAGTATTAGCTGAGGTGCTAACACTACTAAGGTCTGCACTCTATTTTGCATTGTTTTGCATGCCTTTCTCTTTGTTTTTATCAGAATTTACGGCCACTGTTTTGTCTTTCTGTTTTACAATTTTGGGTTTATTTACTGTGTTGTTTTGTGAATATTTTTCAGAGGTTGTGGTTTTGGGAGTTTCTTGATTTGTTTTACTTCGAATGTCATACTCTTTTTGAGACTCTATGATGACATTCTCCATGTCTTGATAATAGCTTTCATCCTCATCTCTTTTGTCATCATAAGGTGTGTATAGACCTTGTTTTCTATCGTAATTAACCTCAAAGTCATCATTATCTACTCCCAACATGTTGATATCGTCTTCCTCTGTTTGCTCATCTGTTTCTTCAACCTCACTCACATAGTTTTGATGAAAAGGAGGAGTGATCTTCTGATCATCCTCCCTTGGTCTGTTTTGAGGCTAGTTTCTTCTAAAATTCTGATTTTGGTTCTGATTTCTGTTTTGAGGAGCAGTTTGGTTTTGGCTTGCTTGTGCTCTCTCAAGGATGCTCATTTTCTTCATCATCTCCTCCATCATTCTTTCCATATTTTAGATAGAAGTAGAAGGTGTGGATTCCTTTCTAAAGGACACTCTCTTCTCATTCTTCATTCTTGCTCTTTTCTCCATCAAGTTTACTTCCACAGAAAGAGCCCCTTTTTGCATATATTTAAGAGTTAAAGGGTCTCTCTCTCTTAGCTGATAGGCCATCTCAGGGTCAAACCCTTCAGGAAAATTTTTTAGAGCTGAGCCTTGTGGAGGTTTTAGATTTGGGGGAAGGGAATTATACACACTGTTAAATCTAGTGCAGTACGCTTGTACACTTTCCCCAGTGTTTCTGTGGAGATTTTTGTAATCAGAAAGGATTTGAAGAGGATTCTTCCTTACTTGCCATTTTTTTAGGAATGTCTGATGGAAGGCTTGGAGATCATTTATATTGTGGGGGGTTAAGCCTTTAAACCATTTTCTTACTTCTCCCCCCAAAATCTGAGCAAATAATTTAAGTTCGACAGACTCATCATCAATTTCATTTCTTTCAAAGTAGTCATTCATCTTATCCACATGTTGTGATACAGTTGTAGCATTTCTGGCATCATACAATGGTATCTTGGACTGATAGTCCCGTGGAAGATTGACTAAGGGTAAAGGAAGGACTAAGGGAGCATACCATGCTACCATGATAGGGGGTGGAGGTGGATTTACAAGAGGTGGATTAACAAGAGGGAAATTGGGCTGGAGTGGAGTGGTTTGGACAGTGGATGCATGAGGAACGGATGTGGATGGGCCAACAAGAGTTTGTTGAGTAGATCTAGAATGAGAGAAACCAAAATTATGTAGGAAATGTAAATCTGGTGGTGTAGTTTCTCTGCCACTAGGATACTCACTTCTGTCTTGGGATGAAAATGGAGATTCAGAGTCTATCTGAATTATATCATCAAGTGACCTAGTTCTAAATGGATTTCTTAAGTCAACTTGTGATTGGTGTAGAGCTGCAAGGTTTTCTGGAACAGAATTAGTTCTCAAGGTTGATCTGAAAACAGTTGAAAATTTAATCTTAGGAGACTTCATAAGAATAATTTCAGGGTTATCAACTATCTTAGGTGGATTAGGGTCAGGGTAGGCTCTAGTATGAATCTTTCTAGGAGCCACTATGCTGTGTTTTTCAGACCCAAGTAAAGAGGAAAAGTTTAACCAAATATGGCAATATTTAAGAAGCCAACTGTTCTTTTAAACAAGAAAAATCTAATCCTAAAGCCTTCTAACTGAGTTTATATGATTTTATGATGATAATGGGTCCTCCCAGTGGAGTCTTAAGGTATGTTTAGGATTGTGGAGTCGCCAAGTGGAAGTTTTTAGCTCTTTTGGAGGTAAAAGGTTTTATGGTCCACTACCATGTTTATTTGATACCAATCTGAAATATTTTTGGGTTTTTCTGAGTTATTTTTCAGTCTTATGGGTTCTAAGAGTGTCCTAAATCTGTTTCAACACCTAGCTACGGTGATGAGACAAAGACAGTCTACTCTTATGGCTAGGCTAGTTGATCCTTCAAGGTTTCATAAGCTCTTATGAGAATCCTAAGGTTTCCTTAGTTTGTCACTGATTCAAACAAGTTTTATTATGATTACCATTTGCTTGGTAGTGCTTGAAGAGGGCTACTTGTACTCACTAAACACTGAGTGTTGGGCCATAAATGTTATGCCTGGTGGGCTAACTGGCTAGCAGAACAAATGTCATTAAATCAAGAGGTTTTCTGAGGTTATAAAAGCATATAGGATGAAGTTTTACTCAGAAATCCCTAGCGGAGTCGCCAGAAATGTTGGCTCCTTGTAATTTGCAAGATTGGCAAAGTCAAACTGCAGAGAGAACACTTGAACCACTTTGGGATTCTAGGATCTAGCCCTCCTGAATCCGGAGAGGGATCTCTCCAATAAAGTGCAAAGATTGATTTATCTTTTAAAGCTTTTGGGTATGATATTAGGATAGTTATTAAGAACAAGGGTTTTTTTTTGTTTTGGATGGTTGAGCATGATTATTAGTTGAGTGGAAAGTCCTAAAATGCAAAGAGTTTCAAAGGTGTGAAGTTGCAAGCAATCAAAACAAGCTTTGGCTGATTAGATAGATATAACGCTGGTTTTCAGTCCATTTTTCTATGGAGTCATAGTAGGATTTAATTGAAACAACAAGGTTCAAGAGTGGTCCATGGGGCAAGTCATCTATGTCTAAGGATCTCTTTAAAGTTGATTTTATGGAATGAAATGATACAACAAGAAGGGGAATTTAAACAAATGAAGAACAAAGAGCAGCCTAAGATCAAGTAAGTACTTTGAAACTATCCTTCTTTCGCATACACTTAAGAAAGACATAAAAGTAATCTAAGATCTGGTAAGTACTTCGAAACTAACCATCTTTGATGCACTTTCAATAGAAAAAATCTTAAAAACAAAGGGAAACTTTAAAAGCAACTGTTGGAGAAGAAAATAGAGGATAGGGCTCACCATAGACTTCCCTAGCTCTGCTTTACTTAGTAAACTTTCAAGACAAACACATAAGATAACGAAGAATAGTCTAAGATCAGGTAAGGACTTTCAACCTAGCATGCTTTCAACACATTCTTAGGGAAACTTTCAGATAGTTTTTGGGGATAAAACTAAAGGACAATGCTCACCATCACTTCCTTAGTTAATCTCTACTTAACATAAATTGAAAATAACATTCAAGAACAACATTTAGCTTAGACAATAGGACGAGGGAATGCCAACATTCCTAACTGCATAACTAAATTAAATCATTCCTAAACCACACAATTTGGAAGAAAACATGTAAATAAAGCTTATCAGTCAGAGAAGGGTACTGTAAAAAGTAAATCCTAACTCTGTGCTTGCTGTTCTTTATCAGAGAATAATGGACAGAGCGAAAACAAAAATAAAATAACAATTTACGATAAGAAAAACATCACCGTTGACATAGACCAGGATCCCATAAATCAGCTTGTATTGATGCTTCAAACCAGTTACAATCTTCAAGTCAAGTGTTTCAGTTCGGCAATCATCTTCAGTTCTCAGCCTAACTTATGTGACTACAAACAGAACTTCAAGAGCCTTTGAACACTATTTACAAGTAGAAGTTTCGAGCACAAGTATATTTCAAAGTTCTGCAACCAACCCTTTACAATGAGCTCGATAATATTTTATAGAAGGATGAGGAGGTCGAAAGAGAGAAAATATCTTCTGAGTTTAATTAATACAGTTAATGCTTCTCAGCCTTTGAGAGGCTCAATGGAGAAGTTTACAGATATTCCCTCTGTATTAATTGTTTTACATTAAGTATTAAGCTTGCTGGAAGCTTTTTTTGACTTTAAGGCTCTGCGTCATCTTTGCAATAACTCTGTTTGGCTTGGAATAAATGTTCGGCTGTATTGAGGAAAATATCCTTTGTTCTGGTCATTACTCAGCCTCTATTGAGTACTTTGATGCTACAGGTGGCATTAGGTAGTTGAGAGGAATAAATTAGCCTCTGATGTGGCGGTGGAGGCTTTCTCTGTCTGATAGATATTTTGGATTTTTCTTTAAACACTGTTAATTTGATTTGATTCTGTGTATTAGGCTTAATCAGGCCTAAACTCCATCTTCTGCTCTTTAACTGTGTTTAATTTAGTGGATTAGGCTTTTGATTTTCGATCTTAGCTGTAATCCACCAAAACTGTATAATCGATGTTTAATTCTTCATCTCTAGTTCGATTGGGTCTTCAACAATGATACTCTTTGATTGTTTTTTAATTCTTTGTGTCTTGTTGATGTGCAGGTGCTGCAGAGGGCTCTTATGGCATCAGTGCTCATGATGCACTGATGAAACATGATATGGAACCCTATGGAATTATTTTTCTTTATGCACAAAGGCGTGGGGGATTGTCATCCCCGGCCTTTGGTTTTCCTTTAATATAATGGAAAAACCATTAAAACCTGCAAAATACACGAAATGTTATAAAATCCTGCGTGG
This sequence comes from Pinus albicaulis, assembly GCA_034641835.2. NCBI lineage: Eukaryota > Viridiplantae > Streptophyta > Pinopsida > Pinales > Pinaceae > Pinus > Pinus albicaulis. Next base: position 1,780,486,899 of record CM076580.1, on the reverse strand, counting down.
CTGGGAAAAAACTGCTTCAGAGGTCATGGTCAAGAGTGTGGCCGTTGGATGAGAGCATCCAACGGTGGAGATTGTTCGCGGAGGGCAAAATAAGAGTGGTTGATTAAGTGGTGCAAAGGATTAAGTTAGGGTCGTTGATCTGTAGAGATCAACAGTCGGGAGAAAACGTGATAACATAATGAGACAGGGTCAATTATTATGAAGTGGCTGAAAAATTCAAAGAAATAGGTTAAAACCTTGATCAGCAATGAAAAATTCAAGGAGGAAAATAGGGGTTTCACGGATGATCCTGAACCGTTGGATCAGATTTGGACCCAGAGATCAACGGTTGTGGTTGGTCTAAGAAGTCCTTTGGTGAAGGCGGAGGGCGATAGTTCAAACATGATAATGATCTGGGACCGTTGATCTGCAGAGATCAACGGTCAAGGAGGAACGCGATAAAACACAATAAAAATAAAGGAAAGTGGTTTCGGAGGAGAAAACCAGTAGTATCGCGCGATGAAAAAGTGGGTAGGCGGTTTTGCCTTTTCGAATGTGATATGCGTCCCCGCCCAACATGTGGCATTTGAATACCGCCTACATCACGTAAATTTCAGAAATTAACGGTCGTGCATAAAGTTATGCGAAAACGCGCGTCAACCGTTAGATCTGGGGCCTCAGATCGAATGGTGGGGAATGAGCGCGAAATCGGCAAGATGCGCGGACAGAAGCAGGAAGGGTGGTTTTAATCTAAGTTGCTGGATCAAATATTGGACGGTTGAGATCAAATATGGAGGGAGGTAGGACCCACAGGAGTCAGGCCTCTCAGGATTATTCTGAACCGTTAGATGAAAGCAGATCAACGGTCAGGATTTGATCTGGGGTATGAAGAAAATAAAACATGAGGCAGAGGAAGGGCTAAAATGGTCCGTTGATCCGCAGGGATCAACGGCTGAGATATGGCTGAAGAACATTATAAAGAGGGGTGTATGAATTTTAGCCAAAGTCGGGAGGATTAATCTGGGTCGTTGGATCTTGACACGTGGACGGTCCAGATGTAATCGGAGCTTCGCGTTCGGTGGGGGCAAAGGTTGAATGGGCGCCAGTGCGATTGACTGTGGACCATCAATCTGCAGATCAGATCGACAGTGGAGGATGGATCAGAAAGCGGCCAATTAGAGGTGGCAAATAAAATATTAAGTGCGCCCAATGAAATCTCCCGATGCGAGATAGCACTAGCCATTGATTGGTCCGGGATCAACGGCGGAGAAGGGCTCCGACCAATGAATGGTGGGCCACGTTCATAACATGAAAAATCAAAATTTTATGGAATACAAAGGGATTATTACATCGGGGAGGAATATATATAAGGTTAGGCGCCCGATTGCGGGGCCCTTGGGTTATATGAAGCGAAAAAAGGCTCGGGGCTTATAAACAAAGGCCAATTGGATCGTAGGTTTTAACATGATAAAAAGACTTGCACGCATCAATTATTTCCGATGTGATAAGCGCCCGATGGGGTTAGCGCCTAGTTATAGCACCAGAGCATATGTGGGGAAGTGGTTTAGGACTTTAGCCCAAAGGGGCTTAAGTCTTAATACAAAAATGTGTATTTTTATGATTTTTTTAAGGTTTTTTGATGGATTTGGGGGTTTCGGCAAAGTTTAAAAATGAGTTTTAAATCTTGTAAAAGGGGTTTTATGAAAGGGAGAATGGAAACAAGGGAAACATAGATGAAATCCATGGGGAATAAAGTGGTAAAAATGGAGGTTAATTTGAAGTGAATGGAAGGGAAAAATGGGGGAAAAAGGGATTTTTGCAGCGGTCGTTTCTTCATGAAAGCAACAGAATTTCTGAGTTTAAAAGTGAAACAGCAATGAAGAATAAACAAAGAGCATGATGTCTTCATGAGTCTTAAAGAGATAGCACTTTTAGCAATAAAACTTGTTTCTTGAAGGCTCCAAAAATTATTTAGCCACCATTTGATATGACAAATTTTATGGGTGGCTAACACTATGGTGTTGCAAAAGATTGGTACTATCGCATACAAATTGGAGCTTCCTAATTTTTCGCGAGTGCATCCAGTTTTCCATGTTTCATGCTTAAAGAAGGTTATAGGGGACAAACTTCCAGTTCAAACAATATTGCCAGAACTTGATGAGGAAGGAAAAATCATATTGGAACCTGAAGCAATCACGGAAATAAGAACTCAACATCTACGAAATCGATCAATTTCATAGTATCTCATCAAATGGAAGAACTTTCCCACTGAAGATTCTACATGGGAGGATGAGAATTTTATACAGAAGCATCCAGAGCTACTCAAGCGTTGAGGACGACACTTTTTTGAAGGAAAGGGGCATGTTAGGTCACTATATTACTAGTATGGTCCCTTATTATTGTTAGTGTAACCCCCATATTGTTATTGTTGTACCCCAGTAAACCCAATATTATTATTATTGTGCCCTTACATTATTATTGTTAGGTCGGCTAGGATTATATTGTGACCCCATGGACTCCTATATATAGAAGGAGGTTTTGGTCATTTGTATCATGCAAGAATTTTTCATTTATGTAATGTAAAGGAGGTTTACCCCTCGAAGTAGCTTATTTCTAAGGCATTGATCTCTCTTTTATTCTATAATGTAAAGGAGGTCCCCCCCCCCCATGGTTACCCAATGAAATGCCTCTATTTTAATTTTCACAGGCTTGCTAGCCCTTCCAAATGTTTAGCCATCGAGAGACTCTTTGATACTACTAAGGTGGTGTTGAAAAGTGTAACTAGGTCAGTCTTCATGTTGACTATGTAATTATGTACTTATGTAAAGAAGAAGACAAAAATAATGTAATATATTTTGTTTTACTTGATTCATGGGTTTCATGAGCAAGACTTATTATGTAGATAGACTTCTTCTTGATGTCTATTGTAGCATAATTTGACTCAGTTAAAAGTCAAGAGAGGTTCTGAGCAATTCAAGTTTGTTGAGACATTTAGACGGACATAAGTCAGATAGGGATTCTTGTGCTCTTGTCTAAAGAGATGGTATCATATGGAAAGTGCAAGAAAACACACTATTTGAACAGGGGCCTCAGACAGTCCCGATGGATGCATAGGCTTGCTAGTCCAGCACTTTAGTGATTCACGTTGTATGCACATGGATTAAAGGATGCAAAGTGTACCTAAAGCAAAATTTATTTTTTCACCTTGGAACTGGACTAAGATCATGAAAAAACTACTATTGCTATAAGTTCATCTTAAAGGCCAACACTCAAAATAAATCACTCTACAGAGAAACATGGAATGGAAGAAGCTGAACTAGAATCTCGTAATATGTCAAACCTTGGTCTTAATGTTCTCAAACGGGGTTTTCAAAGACTAGAAAAGCTGAGTTTAATATGGTTCTCTGCAGTCACAAGTTTGGGTCTAGCATCAGGGGTTCAACATTGTAGGGTTTTGAAGGCCTTAGATTTACAGGGTTTCTATATAAGTGATCAAGGTCTTACAATTGTACGAGAAAAATGCAAACAACTTGAGGATTAGAATCTTCGGTTTTGTGAGGGTTTGAGAGATAGAGGTATGATAGCAATAACAATTGGTTGTGCAATGACACTGAAAGTGCTTGGCATTGCAGCATGTGCAAGGATCACTGATAAAACTATGGAAGCTGTTGGAGTTCATTGTCACTCTCTTGAAAAATTAACCCTAGATTTTGAGTTTGTTAATGATATTGGATTGTTGGTAATAGCTCAAGGTTGCACTACTTCAAATTATTTGCACTTACAGTGTGTAAATTTCATAGACGAAGCCTTAAAAGCCGTGGGTCAATTCTGTATCTCAATAAAGACACTTATATTATGCAACTTCCAGAAATTTACAGACAGGAGTCTTCATGCAATAGGAACTGAATGCAAGACATTCAATGTTCTTTCTTTGAGTGACTATTACTTTTTAAGTGACCAAAGTTTAGTTTCAATTGCTAATAGCATGTAGTGAACTTAAGTGACTTGAACTAATGGTTGTCACAACATTGGTACTAATGGCCTTGGATCCATTGGGAGATATTGTTGGAGGCTTACTGAGCTCATGGTTAAGTATTGCCAATATATTGGGGATAGTGCCTTCTTGGAGATTGGAAATGGTGTACACAATTACAAGCTCTTCATTTGGTTGATTGCTCAAGTATTAATGATGCTGCAATTTTCCATATAGAAAAAGGCAGTAGAAATTTGAAGATATGAGAATGTGCCGAAGAAAATACATGAGTAATCACATATGATCTATGAGAGATCATATTTTCACAAGCGTTTAAAATTTAAAGAGTTGAGAAAGTATACTGATGTAAATGAAAATTCAAAGTTCATAAAACGCACATACTCTCGGAATAGTGAATTTCAATTTCTTATTTTTGGCAAAAGCAACAAATTTTCAAAAATCCACAACATGGGTTTTTTGCAGAATATACACAATTTATTTTATCACGAGAATTGTTCAAAAATTCAAAGCGTTTTAAGAGATTTCATCAATTCTTTAAAGGGCAGTTTTTCCAGAAATGTCCTACAAAATTGGGTTTGATTCATTCTATGGGAATTCGATTTGCATGATGACAATTTACTTCTCAGACAAGACTTGGAGTTCAATAAGATTTATTTTATATTGATTCTAAAAGGCCAATTGGAGATACTCAATTGGAATGGCAAACAAAATTTTTGAAATCCCATTGATGGAATCAACATCAGCTCAGTTATGAAAACTCAGAGAAAGAGAAAAGGAAGTCAATGATAGATGGTGTCGCTTTTAATTGGATAAATTATGTACAAAAAAGACGATCATTTGGAATTTAGATGATATTTAAATAAAATTCAATATAATTTAGATTGTAATTATGAGTGCATGCAATCACAAAGATCAATGAGGCTCTGCATGAAAAAGAAGAGAAGCAAACAGGTTAAAGTTCTACCATATCTCAGAGAATCAGATATTTGTATCGTTCATGTCCAAAATTAATGCTTTCCTGACATCACAAACTTCTCGGAACTTATGTGAGAGAGTGCCCCCATAGATAGGTTTGGCCTGAACCACTGTTCACAGATCGACGGTTACGATGCAATGCAGCGTCAGTCAACCCTTTTTCAAGAAACTGCTACAGGTGCTCCTGTAGACAGTAATTGGTTTTCAAAAACCATGTGCGATTTTTTCAATATGCATATGAGTACAATGGTGGGACCCAAAATGTATTATTTTTCCTTCTTTGACTTGTAGCAAGGTGGGGTTTTACTTTTGTTTTATATTATATATTATATATTTTATATTAAAACTATTATTTTGTAAATTTAATTGATTCAAAATTTCCTAAATTACTTCAAGAATCAGTTTTAAAACTGATCATAGTAATTAGGAAGTTAGATTAGATAGCAGATATAAAAGCAGATGCAATAAGACGGAAGAGGGTTCAAAGTTTTGGACCTTTGGGAAGACTACATTTTTGTAATTATGTTTCTGATGAGTTAATGAAAGAAGTATCAAGTTTCCTACAATTGTTGATGGTGATTCGTTTTTCCTGTGTCATTTCATGTTTTTCTTCTTTGAATGAAGTGAAGTAAAGAAGTTTCCGGTCTCTGAATTAAATTTGTAAGTAAGAGTTAAATAACCTTAATATGCGCTCCTTCACTCCAAATCCTCTCTCTTCATAATTTCTCTCTGAAACTTAAAGTAATAGATTCTGTGTTTACAACATATTATCTTAAGTTTCTCTACACTTCTTCCTTTTCATTTAGATGTTAGCAGTTAAAGGCATTGTGTAATATTTTATTACTCCAGATCATTAAGGGTTTTAAAGAACTAATTTCCAAAGAAAAAGAACAAATACTGAATGATAAAATTGTTTCCATAAAATACTTTGAAAATGTCTTAAGCATTGTTTCCTTTCACAACCAAGGGATTGTCTCTTAAGAACTAACATTTTTTGGCACCGTTGCCGGGGACGAAGGCACGAAGTTATCTTTCCCTAGGTATTTAAATATATTTCTTGATGGTGAACAAGGTTTAGATATAAAATTTGGTTGTTTATTATTCACCTGGTGACTCCACTGATGAAGGTTTCATTAGATGAGGGATTTTGCTGGCAAGAAAATGAGAAAGCATCGTGGAAAAAACAAGTATCAGAGTTTGAGTTTTTTAAAGGAAGTTCTATTTTTTACCATTAGTTTAGTGCTCTATTTTCCCTTGCATATCAAGAATATTGCTTCTTGATTTATTTTATTAGATGATTGTAAAGCCAAAAAAGTACATTCTTTATTGGAGAAAGAAGATTTTTCTTCTGCTTGTATTATTGATCTTGACACAACTTTATCTTTTAAATATGAGAGGAGAGATAATTGTTGCATTACAATCCCTGAAGATAATCAGTCACAATCTGGGCATAAAGGTGATGATTCATCATCTTTGGGTGATAATATTATGCCTCATAAACAATCCACTACTTTTCAACTTGGAGCCAAGGTTATTTTCAAACCCTTGGTGTTGCCTACATTTCTTCGTCAATATCCTTTAAAAAGCTTTAAATTTCTGCCAAGTTTCTCTGGAGAGGAGGAGGATATTTCAACTGAACAACGTATCTTGGAATTTGAGTACTTTATGGACATGTTAAAATTATTTATGAAGATGTGGTTTTAAGGATGTTTTGTCATTCATTAAAGCAAGGTGCTCAACAATAGCAAGTTAAATTAGTTCATCGCAAGGTTTTCGAAATATCTTTCTTAGATATTGGGGCGAGCGTAATTCATATGAAAAACACATTTTCGAATTATATTCTATCCTAAGGCAGAGCAATGAATCAATCATTGAGTTTAATAGGAGGTTTCAAAAAATTTATTTCATCATGCCAAAAGAAATTTGACCTCCTAAAGCTGCAACTATGGTTTACTATTTGAGGGCTATTTCTATTGACTTGGCTTTTTATCTCAAGGAGAGAAAGCCTTGCACTCTAGAACCGATGTTTCTTAATGCACAGGAAATTGAAGATAATTTGTGGGCTTGTAGAAATTTTTCTTATCATATTGAAAGAAATCATTTTGTTGAAGACAAGAGGGCATGTTAAGAAAACAATGGAATTGTTTTACAAGAGAATGAAAGTTTAGAGATAAACAAGGATTTTCAAAGGGTGTCAGAAGACGCTTACGTTCCTGAGACATGAGAATTTAAGCATTCTAAGGATTTTGATTAGAAACTTATTGCGACAACTGAAATACACTTTTAAAACATGGAAGATCATTATAATTTTAATCATTTTAGTGATTTTGTGAACAAAGGAGAAACTAGTGGAGCTCCTGAAGTGTGGTTGTAGGAGGAAAAAGATTTTTGTCAGGAATTGGAATTGTATGAAAAGCATCAGCATTATGGGGAACAAACCTTGGATTTCTCTTTTCATCCTAAATGCATGTCTACAGAAAATGGCAATCAAGTTCCTCGCACACAATTCCAATTGAGGAGTCAAACAGTGAAATAGGCTTCCCTGTTCAAAGGAATATACATAAGAAAAATGTTCAAGAAAGGGAGGTAGCCAAAATTTTGTCTCATCAGTTCTATGATCCAATGGCTGAGTATATGACAAATTTATTTGGTCAGAAACAAGTTTTATTGCAAGGGTATGTACAAATTTTTTTATATGGAAAATTTTCATGGTACATCCCTGTTTTGATTTTTAAATTTTAGCAGTATGAAGGCATTAAGTCTAACACGCAGATGTTGTTTTGGTGCAATTGGAAGGTTGAATTCACCCGATTAAGCTCAACCATGTATATATATATATAGTATTTGTACATAAATAAGCTCAGAAGTTGAGCATTTTCAGTTGCAGTATTGCTAGTTCGGTATTTTTAGTTTAAAGAATAAAGGAAGAAGTCTAAAGTGTGGCAGGTTTTAGGGAGATTTCATATTGGGATCAAATTCCATTTTGTTTTGACTCCATGCCCAATCGAGGCTACTGGTCTACAAGTTCTCAGCACTTTGCTACCAAAGCGATGTCCCCAACTGGAGCTATATTTTGTAGCATAATTTGACTCAACTAAAAGTCAAGAGAGGTTCTAAGCAATTCAAGGTTTTTGAGACATTTAGATGGATAGAAGTCAGATAGGGATTCTTGTGCTCTTTTCTAAAGAGATGGTATCAGCTGGAAAGTGCAAGCAAACAAACTATTTTAATAGGGGCCTCAAATAGTCCTGATGGATGAATAGGCTTGCTAGTCCAGCGCTTTAGTGAGTCATGTTGTATGCACATGGATGAAAGGATGCCAAGAATACCTAAAGAAAAATGTATGTTTTCACCTTGGAACTGGACTAAGATCATGAAAAAACCACTATTGTTGGAAGTTCATCTTCAAGGCCAACACTCAAAAGAAATCACTCTACAGAGAAACATGGAACATAAGAAGTTGAACTGGAATCTTGTAATTTGTCAAACCTTGGTCTTAATGTTCTCAGACAGGTTTGTCAAAGACTCGAAAATATGAGTTTAATATGGTTCTCTGCAGTCACAAGTTTGGGCCTAGCATTAGGGGCTCAACATTGTAGGGTTTCGAAGGCCTTAGATTTATAGGGTTTCTATATAAGTGATCAAGGTCTTACAACTATAGGAGAACAATGCAAACAACTTGAGGATTAGAATCTTTGGTTTTGTGAGGGTTTGATAGATAGAGGTATGACAACAATAATAATTCGATGTGCAAGGACACTGAAATTTCTTGGCATTGCAGCCTATGCAAGGATAACTGATAAAACTATGGAATCTATTGGATTTCACTGTCAATATCTTGAAAAATTAACCCTATATTTTGAGTATGTTAATGATATTGGATTGTTGGTAATTGGAATGGCACAAAAAGCCTGCTGGAATAACGCACTTCTGGGATATTTATGCACAGAAATGAGTTTGTAGCCCTTAGATCCCTTAGATCAGCAGATCTGGAGTCTAGATCCAAAAGGGGAGCAAAAAAAAATCAAACTAGGTGTGGTAAACAAATCTCCCACCACCTAGTCTAGCTGAAAAACACCCTACAAGAGGGGCTGCAGCTATGCACAACAAACTACTTCAGAAATAACGAATTCTTGGGGAGCATGAGTAGGAGGCCATCAAATCAGATCAAATTATGAGTATACATCAGAAAATCAGAATTACAATGATTCTCTTACATTATATAGTAGAATACAGGGGGCAATAGAGCAAGACATCTTCAGAAAAGAAGGCTGCAACACATATATAAACTGAAAAATGGCTTGACAGCGTTATTTTAAGGAGCTGTAGTAACTGAATGTTACACTTTAGATCTAGGACATATCTGTGGATAAAATATCAGATTTATTTTAGATCTGAAATCTATAAAGACTTATTTACAAGATCCCCTTGGGGTTTTGGCCAAATCATGTATTACAAAGAGTAGATCTGAGTTTTAAGTTGCAGATCTGCACAATGATTCAGAAATTTCTGAAGGTGAATTTACATTAAAATAGATCAGATCTAAACAGAACATGGATCAGCAAGCTAATCCATGGATCACCAAGTGAAAGGCAAAGCCTAGCACTAGATATCTCTCATCAAAAATGGGGTCAAAACACCCTGCAAACCCTCAACTGAAAATAACGCAGTCCCTCAAGGAAAACTGCGTTGTAGCTTGAATAAAAATGATGGCCTGATGCCAAGATACAAATCTAAAGCTCAAATAGTGGATGCACTCTTCCAGGAGGCCAAATGACACACTCACTGAGAAGAGGCTCCAATACAATCTAGATCCCAGCAGATCTAGAGTTCCACTTGCTGCAGCTTACAAAAGTAGACAAAACCTCACTGGATCTGCATTGCAGTTGGAAGTAGAGCTTGGCCCAAAGCTTGATAGTGGATCAAATCAGCAAGACTCCTCCAAGAATCCTCAATGGAAGAGGTGAAATCCCTGCATAGGAACTCCAAGTGCTAAGCAACACAATTCTCCACTAAACAAAAGAGAATAGTATTTGTCTAAACATACAAGATACTCAGAAATATAGATAATCAACAACTCTCTCTTTCTGCCTTCCCCTTCATTTTATAAGATGAAAGCCTTTGGCAACCCTAAACCACCTTGATGCGTTAGCTTCTTTCACATGACAGGCCTCCTTCTAGAACTGCGCTGTCCCTTTATGAGGTACGTTGAATCTAGACAGCACTGTAGATTTGGTCAAGGTTGACCCAGTCTCATAGCTCAAACCTCTTTCACACCTGCAAGTGATTTATTTACATGGCCCTGATTTATCCTTGTTCACATGGGCATTGATTTATTCATTCTTTTCAGGAGTTTTACATGTCCTCCGTTATTCATTTATTCATGCAATAGAAATCAAAACAAAAATGTATATTCCTTTTAGCTGAGGCTAAGTAGGAATATTACAGTCCTCCCCTCCAAAATGTTGCTTGTCCTCAAGCTACTGATAGGGTGAGTGCTGCAGTTCTTCCATTCCTCCATCAGTGACACCATCAAGGATCAATCCCTCCTCATAAGCCAAGTGTTCACGAAGCCAGTACATCATGAATTGTTCCTCCAAGGTCATCATAAGAGGTGCATAGTCCATCCCATAAGGAGTGAAAAATTCAACAGAAATAAACATGGCTGGAGAAATGCTTTCTCTAAAACATGTAGAATGAGGCACATAGAGAAGTTCCAATCCATGTGGTACATACAAACTGTCCATACTCCCTCCATACAATCCCAAAAATAGTACAACTATATCATCCAAGTATGGGAGCAAAACTACATATATGCAAACAGAAATTTGACCTTGAAGAGGTGGGTCAAATTCCCACATGTGATGCCAATGCAGTGCACCTCCTGCCTACATTAGATCAAGGTGTGGCAAGTGGTATTCCCGCCACACATTTTCTACATAAGTCATCTCAACCTAGCTAGTGTTATCAGATATGTTTGGTGCCTTTGGGAAGCACCCATCATGAAAAGGAATCTCCCTTTGTTCAACAAGGGAGTGGCCAAGTTCAGAATTTCTGTTGGCCCTCCAAAAGCCATGAGATCTAGATGATCTCTCACTCCCTTTAGGAGTCATATCCTGCAAAAACATGGTAAAATAATGTGATGAATCAGAAAATATAACTTTCTTTGCATGATTAGGTCCTTTACCATCATAGTCCTCCATACACATGGAGTTGTGCATGGGTGTTTCCCTCCTCTCAAAAGAAGGAAGAACTGGCTGAAATGACTCTTGCAAGGAGTCCATTGGCTGCCCCAATTCCTTATAGCTAATGCACTCTTGAAAGTGCTGATGTAATTCCTCACTCATTCCTTCCCAATCAAAGCTCCTCATGATCAGGGTATAGATCTTCATTGAATGCATAGGGCCGAGGAAGAATTCTTTATTTGCCCCTTGTAGTATCTTCTACTTGAGCTTGGAAGCTCTAGCCAAGAAGACCCTACCACGATGATAGATGACTCCCCCTTGGACTAAGTAGCCCTCTTCTTGCTGCATGTCATCTAGGATCATACCTATGTGGATATCTTTGGAATACTCTACAAGCAGCTGAGATTTCCAATACAGATCCACACTGTTCAGCAATGACAGCGTTGATGATACATCCATGGAAGTGCCTATCATGTTTCTGATCTCTTTCTTGACCTCTCCCATGCCAAAGGTAGGTGTTGGAAGGCTGGCCCTCCCATTCTTCTCCTCCCACAACGCAGATCTAGAAAAAAGAGAAGGTGATAGTGATACAGTGAGAGGATCCCCCTCACACTTGAGCTGTCCCAAGCCCTCCAACACTGTAGCTTGGTCCCCCATTACTCTAATCCCTCCCAGATCCATATTTGGAGTAGGACTTTGTGAGGCCTCCCCCATAAGATCTGAATTTGGTCGCCTTCCAAATGGCTTGCCACTAGATAGGAATGTCCCATGCAGAAAGCTCATGAACATCAGTGAAGGGACTTTGAGATCCTTGCTTCCACTGCACAAATCCATCTCTGTTGTTTGTGTGGAAGTGCTTGATGAAGGATAATTATGCATGCCTTGGATCATTTGGGGTTTACCACTCTTCATTTCCACCCACTCCATCTGCAAATCTTTCCAATCAGTGGTGACTTTCCCCAATGTAATCAACCATTGGACACCCAAAATGATATTGGTGTCTGGTATGTCCACTACAAAAAAGTGATCCACCAAAGTGTAGGACCCCATAATGACTGAGAGTGATGGGACATATTGCATGCATTGCATTGTCCTATCTCCTGGAACCAAAACAGAGAATCCCTCAAAAGTATCATTAGGGATTGCTCTCCTCTGCACAAGATGAGCATCAATAAAGTTGTGGGTTTACCCACTATCAATCAGTACAGATACCCTCTGATTCATGATTGAACCTTGTACTCTTAAGGTCAAGTACTTAAGCACTCCTCTCAATGATGTAAGAGTCCCTCCCATTGGAGCAAAGGCTCCATCCCCATCTCTAGATGGTGTTGGATCTCCCTCAACATTATCAGTGCTGTGACCCCTCCTTGGTTCATCATCTTAGTCTTCCTCCTCAAAATCTGAGAAGACTTCTATGTAGTGTGATTTTCCAGCAGCACACCTATGTCCAGGTGCCCATGACTCTTGGCAAGTGAAACATAGCCTCTTCTTTCTCAGCTCCCTCCTAAGTTCAATATCAAGAGGCTTCTTAAGTGAGCTCTCCTTGGAAGGAGAAACTTTTTCTTCCTTCCCTTTAGAAAGGTGAGGGGCCTTGCTCTAGAAAGTTGCCTTTGCTTTTGGCAAGGCATCTTGGAGGTCTCTAGCCCTCTTAATGGCATCATGCAAAGTGATGGGCTTGGTAGATTTAACCAACCCATGCAAAGGTTCATCCCAGCCATCGATGAACATGTACACCCTCCTTGTTGCAGACAGATCAGGTACCATGACAGATAATCTTAGAAACTTAGAGATATAAGTTTCTGTATTCCCTGATTGCTTTAACTTTGCAAGGCTCATGAAAGGTGTTTCTAGATATTTCCTGTCAAACCTTTCCACTAGTCTTCTAGTGAATTCAAAATAGGAAGTCACATTGGCATTGCCCAATGTAGACAACCCATGGAACCACCAATTGTGCGCTTCACCATCAAAGTGCAGCGCTGCAATCTTGATGGCTTCAACCTCGGGGACTTTGTTCAACTGAAAGTAAATGTCCAGCTTTTCTACCCATGCCTTGGCAGAACTGGTGGATGATCCATCAAACTTGGGCAAAAGGAACCTGTCCATAGAGTGATGCCTATCATGATTATGGAATAACCCACCATCTTTATACTGATGCCTTGGTCTCCTCTTGTCCTTGAGGTGACAAAACTCTTGGAAAATCAAGTGGTCTTTGAATCTTTGATTCTGAGATTCATATTCCACAAAGTAGTCTTCAAGGTATGCTTGCTCTTGTGGTCCTTCATTCTCCACAGCCAAGAAGGTAGGCATAGTGGAGCTTGTGAAGCTAATGGCTGGTTCACTGGTTGACCAGGCCAGTGATGAGGGAAATATTCTAGGAGATTCCCTCATCCTGTCTATTCTCATCTCTTTGATCTCTCTAGCAAGATCTTGCATGTCCACCAAAAGATTTCTTTCAAACTCTTCTCCTTATTTATCACTTGTAGTTTCAGGGGCTTTACCCTTGTCTTGATCATCAGTAGTGTAATAAAATATATTGTGACTTCTATTCTGATACCTCTTATCCCTCTCAGTAAGAGTTTCATCTTCTTTTGAATGAAACATGGTTGTGTTTCTCCAAGGAAAGCACAGGTTGTGCCAAGAAGGGAGCTCTGATACCACTGTAATATTCCAAAATTGGAATGGCACAGCAAGCCTGCTGGAATAACGCACTTCTGGGAGATTTATGCATAGAAATGATTTTGCAGCCCTTGGATCCGTTAGATCAGTAGATCTAGAGTCTAGATCCAAAAGGGGAGCAAAAACAAATCAAACTAGGTGTGCTAAACAGATCTCCCACCACCTAGTCTAGCTAAAAAACACCCTACAAGAGGGGCTGCAGCTATGCACAACAAACTGCTTCAGAAATAACACAGTCTTGGGGAGCATGAGCAGGAGGCCATAAAATCAGATCAAATTATGAGTATATGACAGCAAATCATAATTACAATGATGCTCTTACATTATACAGTAGAATATATGGGGCAATAGAGCAAGAAATCTTCAGAAAAGAAGGCTACAACACATATATAAACTGCAAAATGGCTTGACAACGTTATTTTAAGGAGCTGTAATAGCTGAATGTTACACTTCAGATCTAGGAAAGATCTGTGGATAAAATATCAGATCTATTTCAGATCTTAAATCTATAAAGACTTATTTACAAGATCCCCTTGGGGTTTTGACCAAATCATGTATTACGAAGAGTAGATCTGAGTTTTAAGTTGCAGATCTGCAAAATGATTCAGAAAATTCTGAAGGTGAATTTACATTAAAATAGATCAGATCTAAACAGAACATGGATTAGCAAGATAATCCATGGATCACCAAAGTGAAAGGCAAAGCACAACACCAGAGATCTCTCATAAAAAATGGGGTCAAAACACCCTGCAAACCCTCAACTGAAAATAACGTAGTCCCTCAAGGAAAACAGTGCTGTAGCTTGAATAACAGTGATGGCCTAATGCCAAGATACAAATCTGAAGCTAAAACAGTGGATGCACTCTTCCAAGAGGTTAAATGACACACTCACTGAGAAGAGGCTCCAATACAAGCTAGATCCCAGCAGATCTAGAGTTCCACTTGCTGTAGCTTACAAAAGTAGACAAACCCTCATTGGATCTGCGTTGAAATTGGAAGTAGAGCTTGGCCCAAATCCTGATAGTGGATCAAATTAGCAAGACTCCTCCAAGAATCCTTAATGGAAGAGGTGAAATCCCTGCATAGGAACTCCAAGTGCTAAGCAGCACAATTCTCCACTAAACAACAGAGAATATTATTTGTCTAAACAGACAAGATACTCAGAAATATAGATAATCAACTACCCTCTCTTGCTTCCTTCCCCTTCCTTTTATAATATGAAAGCCTTTGCAAACCCTAAACCACCTTGATGAGTTAGCTTCTTTCACATGAGGGCCTCCTTCTAGAACTGCGCTGTCCCTTTATGAGGTACATTGAATCTAGACAGCGCTGTAGATTTGGTCAAGGTTGACCCAGTCTCATAGCTCAAACCTCTTTCACACCTGCAAGTGATTTATTTACATGGCCCTGATTTATCCTAGTTCACATAGGCATTGATTTATTCATTCTTTTCAGGAGTTTTACATGTCCTCTATTCATTTATTCATGCAATATAAAGAAAAGAAAAAATGTATATTCCTTTTAGCTCAGGCTAAGTAGGAGTATTACAGTAATATCTCAGGGTTGCACTGCTTCAAATTATTTGCACTTACAATGTGTAAATTTCACAGACGAAGCCTTAAAATCCGTGGGTCGATTTTGTATCTCAATAAAGACACTTATATTATGCAGCTTCCAGAAATTTACACACAGGAGTCTTCAGGGAATAGGAAATGAATGCAAGAAATTAAATTTTTTTTCTTTGAGTGTATGTTACTTTTTAAGTAACCAAAGTTTAGTTGAAATTGCTAATAGCATGTAGCGAACTTAAACGACTTGAACTAACGGTTGTCACAACATTGGTACTAATGGCCTTGGATCCATTGGGCGATAGTGTTGGAGGCTTACTGAGTTCGTGGTTAAGTATTTCCAAAATATTGGGGATAGTGCCTTCTTGGAGATTGGAGATGGTGTACATAATTAAAAGCTCTACATTTGGTTGATTTCTCAAGTATTAATGATGCTGCAATTTTCCATATAGAAAAAGGCTACAGAAATTTGAAGATATGAGAATGCACCAAATAAAAGCTATGAGTAATCACATATGATCTATGAGAGATCATATTTGTACATGCATTTAAAATTTAAAGAGTTGATCAAGTATACTGATGTAAATGAGAAGTCAAAGTTCATAAAACGCACATACTCTCAGGATAGTGAATTTCGATTTCTTATTTTGGACAAACGAAGAAAACTTTCAAAAATCCACAACATGGGTTTTTTGCAGAATATACCTAATTTATTTTATTGCGATAATTTTTCAAAAATTCAAATTGATTTAAGATATTTCATCAATTCTTTGAAGGGTTGTTTTTGAAGAAACATCCTGCAAAATTGGGTTTGATTCATTCTATGGGAATTCAATTTGCATGATGACAATTTCCTTCTCAGACAAGACTTGGAGTTGAATAAGATTTATTTTATATTGATTCTAAAAGGCCAATTGGAGATACTCAATTGCAATGGAAAGAAAAAAATTTTAAATCCCGCTGATGGAATTAACATCGGCTCAGTTATGAAAACTCAGAGAAAGAGAAAAGGAAGTCAATGACAGATGGTATCACTTTTAATTGGATAAATTATGTACAAAAAATACAACCACTTGGCATTCAGATGATATTTAAATAAAACTGAGTATCGTTTAGATTGTAATTTTTAGTTCATGCAATCACAAAGATCAATGAGGCTCGTGCGTGAAAAAGAAGAGAAGCAAACATGTTAAAGTTCTGCCATATCTTAGAGAATCAGATATTTGTATCTTTCATTTCCAGAATTAATGCTTTCCCGACATCACAAAATGCTTGGAACTTATGTGAGAGAGTGCCCCCGTAGAGTGGTTTGGCCTGAACCACTGTTCGCAAATCGATGACTACAATGCAATGCGGCATCACTCAGTCCTTTTTCAAGAAATTGCTACAGGTGCTCCTATAGGGAGTAATTGGTTTTCAAAAACCATGTGCGATTTTGTCAATATGCATATGAGTACAATGGTGGGACCCAAAATGTATTATGTTTCCTTCTTTGACTTGTAGCAAGGTGGGGTTTTATTTTTTTTTTATATTATATATTATATTTATAATATTAAAACTACTATTTTGTAAATTTAATTGATTCAAAATTTCCTAAACTACTTCAAGAATCAGTTTTAAAACTAATCATAATAATTAGGAAGTTAGATTAGATAGCAGATATAAAAGCAGAGGAAATAAGATGGGAGAGGGTTCCGAGTTTTGGACCTCTGGGAAGACTACATTTTTGTAATTATGTTTCTCACGAGTTAATGAAAGAAGTATCAAGTTTCCTACAATTGTTGATGGTGATTCGTGTTTCTTGTGTCATTTTATGTTTTTCTTCTTTGAATGAAGTGAAGTAAAGAAGTTTTCGGTCTCTGAATTAAATTTGTAAGTAAGAGTTAAATAACCTGAATATGCGCTCCTTCACGCGAACTCCTCTCTCTTCATAATTTCTCTGTAATATCCCAAAAGAGGGATTTTCTACAACAATTAGAATATGTTAAGATATTCTAAAGTTGGATCTTTGGTAAATCATGAGCATGGAAATGTAGATCAGCTCATTAGATGTAAAATAACATCTCACCAACATATGAAAGAATCTCAACAAGCATATGGCCTATATCCTCCTTCCCAAGTGGGGAAATGCAGCAATATAGGGAATAAAATAGTTGTCTTTAGAAAATAATGCTATACCTGTGAGGAATGGGACTTGGATCCTTTAGAATAGATCATATACAAATCAAATGCAGAATTAGAGGTGAAACGAATCACTCTAGCCAGTATAAACATATCTCCCCAAATCAAGTCACCTCAAATAAGCCCAAACCCCATGACTTACAACAACATAAAAGAATGAAGCATATGAAAACATTATTCTATGGAGAATTTATGCAGCAAATGATGAGAAAAAACAGATCTAGAGTATACAATGAATCAATGGCTGAGAAAATGGAGATTTATTCCTTTTTATACACAATAAGAATAACCCGGCAAGGGGTTCATCAGAGGACAATGTAGAAAAATGAAAATCTACAGATATGGATCTGAAAAACATAGTTTTACTGCAGCAGTGTATAAATATAGATGAAATATACAAATGACAGGAGAGGAATGAAGTACAGAGCTTCCCGGGAGAAGGGTTGGCCCTTCCTCCAAGGAACAAGCTCACAAGCAAGGGATCAAACCCTGCTACTACAACACTCTAGGAAATGACACAGTTTCTGAAGCTAACTGCACTGTATAATATGGGAAGTGGTTTGGCCACATGCCAAGATGTAAAATATGCCATGGAATCTCCTGTACAGATCTTGCAAAGCAAGGGGAGCTCCATCCTCTGAAAGATAAGATCAGGGGCTGGTGTTGTAAGTCTCCCACTGCAACACCCTGCAACACAGCGTTCCCTGCTATAGGAATAATGTTGTAACTGAAGGAGGTGCTTGGCCTCAAGCCCAAATGTGAGAAAATGAAGAACATAACTCCTCCAAATTATCACTCAATGAAGGAGAAGGAATCCCTAAGCAGGAATGCCTTGTGCTGAACAACACTGCATACTCAACTCAACTCAACAGCTGAAGAATGCTCAAGATTCTAAGTAGACCAAAATCAACAATCCATAAGCTAACCCCAAAAGTCTGCTATCTTCCTCCTTATAAAGTTTGTGAGCCTCCTCACCTTGGGTACCACCTACTAGGGTTTCTAACACCATGTGAATACTTTCCCTCCAAAACTATGTTGTAGCTCTATCAAGACTGATCCTCCATGCTGCGCTGTTGACTTGGTCAACTTGACTGAATCAACATGATTCTTTTCCTGTTCATACATGGGAAGTGCAAAACCCAGCCACTAAGTTATCCCCTTTTCACACCAAGAAGGCTTTTATGCCAACACAAGACAAGTATGGGCCTCTTTCACCCATTTATTCACCTACTAAGTGCAAGAAACAAAATTTAATATTCCCATTAGCTGCATGCTAATTTTAGGAATATTACAGTCCTCCCCTCCCAAATGTTGCTTGTCCTCAAGCAACTGCAAGGATAGAATTGGAAAGTCTCCTTCCCTCCTCCTCTAGCATCCTCATATGATGAGCTCCCCAAAGAATAAGATGTTGTCTGAACAATGAAACTCCATAGTGCCTCTCCCAAGCAAGCAAATCAGCATTTGGTGCACATCCCAAATGGCTATCATCATGCAAAAGTAACATACTCAAGGAGACAACTATGTGTTTTCTAGAGGTCCTCTCAAGGTATGGGGTTTGAAATGCATGGGAAATTCTCATTCCCAAGTGAAACGTCCACCCCCAAGCTATCATCCTTATGAAATGAGTTACCCTCCAACATGGCAACTCATGCACAATCCCCTCCACCTTTGGCTCTTGAAGTGTAGGTGGGCTGAATAAATGAACATGATAGGCAAGAGGGCCTATCCCACGCTGTCCACCTCTCCACTCATGATAAGTGTAGAGGGCATGCTGATCTTGGGCTGCAACATGGTTGCCCTCAAGTGGCAAGAAGAAGATTGAATCTCCAAGGATCATCTCTCCAATGTCATGAGCCATGCTCACCCAAACCATTCTATACAAGATGAATGGAACATAATTACCATATGGCATCCAAATCAGAAAATGGCTGAAGGTTATGCGCAAATTTGGATGATACAAATGGTCTCTCTGGTGGATACAGTGCAGCCTTTGCAACTGCTGATTCAAAGCATCAAGTGGCAAGTTGTCCTCCAAAGAATTTTCAGCTATGCATGTTAGCTCATCTACTATGTAGTAGTAAGCAGCAATATATATCAGCTGTATACAATCAAAACAATAAAACACTTTCCCAAATTCATGTAGGGATGGGTTATCATCATTACAAAATTTGGCCCTAAAGTGACCATGAAACCCATAAATAATATCGCTCTCTTGTGGAGCAATGCACTGTTTACATATGGTGAGAAGATACAAATACGCAATAGAGTAATCAACAAGCACATAAATGTATTTCTTACCATGCATCATGTGTGAGCTGAAGGTGAGGTCCATGAGTGAGTCCTCCCATGAGAATCCCCTCATAAAAATCTACAAGAAGAGAGGGTGCATACTCCCTTTGGAACACTCCATCAATAGAAACAGGCTCTCATGTCACAGCGCTGTAGGCCTCAGTAATAAGGTTCCATGACACCTCCCTTTGAAATTCCATATGCCAAAGCCATCCACTATCATGCTGCTATGTAAGAAGATCTTCTTCCTACATGGAAGCCTCTCATAATCCTCCAATGCTGAAGGGTAGCCTCCTTGCACCTTGAATGTGTCTTCCTTCCCTCTGGAAATATCATGAAAAGTATGGGAAAATTTCTGCCCATATTCTCCCAAGTGTAACCACAGCAACAAAAACTCTTGCTGCTCCCTCATCTCTCTCTCATACAAGCCATAGAGTAAGATCATGATAGTTACCTTGTATGATGCCCCATACAAACAAGTTTTCTGTTGTTCTATCATATGGGTGCCATGCCATGCCTCCATCCACCACATACCTTTTGACAAAGGGTATGATTCAAGATGGCCAAACTCTCTCAGGAGTATCCAGTGCAGCCTTGCTTCTTGCTGCCTTGTGTCATAGATTTGCAAGTGGTTCACCAACCTCTTGCCCTCCATCCACCTCCATTCATCCAAATGTGGATGCCTCCAATCATTTTTTCCCTTGGTATCTTCCCAATGAAGTCTACCAATCTCCCAAAGAAAATCTCTCTCCTTACACCTCATAGGAAGTTGAGATTAACCCCTTGGAGATATCCTAGAGAAGACCTCTCATCAATAACCCTCTTGAATCCAAAAGAGTCCAAGTGTGCTAAAGGTAAAACATCATTAGGAAGGGGCACAACACTCAACATGCCCTCCACAATATTTCACCCCAACTCCTCATGCTGCATGAAACTCAATAAGGGTGCAAAGGAATGAATGTTTATCCCCTCTTGGATCAATCCAAAGTTGCACAGTGCTGTGCAAGCTAGTTGCTCCCCCTCAGCAATGTGTTTTGATCCTTGAACTTGTGAGGATAAATTTCCAAAGTCTCCCATAAAATTTTATGAAATGATAGGAAATGGAAATTTATGCATACCTTGGTGAGCCTTTGGAACATCTTGTATGGTTGCAAGAGTTCCTCCCCTCAATGTGTTGGTTGATTCAACTGCTGCTATGGATGATTGCCCCCTCATGAATGTGATAGTGCTGGTAAAGGTATCCTCAAGTGGAGATGAGGTCTCCTTCTCACTTTCAAATCTCCTGATCACTCTTTGAGTGAAGTCTGCAAAAGTAGATACCCTTGCATGATACATATGGCTGAACCACCAAGATCTTGCCTTGCCCTTCAAGTGCAGTGCTGAGATCTCCACAGCCTCTTCTTCCACTACTAGATGTAGCAGGAAAAAAGCTTCTAACTTCATCACCCAAGATTCTGTTGTACATAAGGGTGATCCGTCAAAGGTAGACAATAGGAATCTATTTCCCCTTATCATCCTTATATTGCATGGCCTTCTTTCTTCTCTCAGTTGGATAAACTGAGGAAGACCTAAGGTCTCCTTGGAAGCCCTAGGTTGGCACTTGTACTTTGCCAAATATCCACTCAAGATCTCATGTTCTAAGTGGTCTTCTTGCTCTCCACTTCCTCTATAAGAACAGGAAGTGAATGCATCTTCTTCTTCCTCTTGAAACCTTCTAGAGGTCTCACTGCCGCTTTCTTCTCCTTCAAACCCTTTTAGAGTTTCAATGCATCTCTCTTCTTTCTTCTTAGATCTGAAAATTGATGAGAGTAATATCATACCCTCCATCATTTTGTTCTCCTCTTCTCCTTATCTTTTTATTGGATCTGAAATCCACAGGCCGAGCTAAGATGGCAGCTTTGATACCACTGTAATATCCCAAAACAGGGATTTTCTACAACAATTAGAATATGTTAAGATATTCTAAAGTTGGAGCTTCAAAAAACATGAGCATGGAAATGTATATCAGCTTATTAGATGTAAAATAACATCTCACCATCATATGAAAGAACCTCAACAAGCATATGACCTATATCCTCCTTCCCAAGTGGGGAAATGCAGCAATATAGGGCATTAAATAGCTGTCTTCAGAAAATAATGCTATACCTATGAGGAATGAGACTTGGATCCCTTAGAATAGATCATATACAACTCACATATAGAATTAGAGGTGAAACAAATCACTCTAGCCAGTATAAATAGATCTCCCCAAATCAAGTCACCTCAAATAAGCCCAAACCCCATGACTTACAATGATAGAAAAGAATGAAGCATATGAAAACGTTATTATATGGAGGTTTTATGCAGCAAATGATGAGACAAAACAAATATGGAGTATACAATGAATCAATGGCTGAGAAAATGGAGATTTCTTCCTTTTTATACACAATAAGAATAACTCGGCAAGGGGTTCATGAGAGTACAATGTAGAAAAATGCAGATCTGCAGATCTGAATCTGAAAATTATAGTTTTACTGTAGCACTGTATAAATATAGCTTAAATATACAAATGACAGGAGAGGAATGAAGTATAGAGCTTCCCGGGAGAAGGGTTGGCCCTTCCTCCAAGGAACAAGCTCACAAGCAAGGGATCAAACCCTGCTACTGTAGCACTCTAGGAAATGATGAATTTTCTGAAGCTAAATACACTGTAGAAGATGGGAGTGGTTTGGACACATGCCAAGATGTAAAATATGCCTTGGAATATTCTGTACATATCTTGCAAAGCAAGGGGAGCTCCCTCCTCTGAAAGATAAGATCAGGGGCTGGTGTTGTAAGTCTCCCACTGCAACACCCTGAAACACAATGTTCCCTACTACAGGAATAATGTTGTAGCTGAAGGAGGTGCTTGGCCTCAAGCCCAGATGTGGGAAAATGAAGAACAAAACTCCTCCAAATGATCACTCAATGAAGGAGAAGGAATCCCTAAGCAGGAATGCCTTGTGCTGAACAACACTGCATACTCAACTCAACAGCTGAATAATTCTCAAGAGTCTAAGCAGACCAAAATCAATAATCCATAAGCTAACCCCAAAAGTTTGCTATCTTCCTCCTTATAAATTTTGTGAGCCTCCTCACCTTGGGTCCCACCTATTAGGGTTTCCAACACCATGTGAATACTTTCCCTCCAAAACTGCGTTGTAGCTCTATCAAGACTGCTCCTCCATGCTGCACTGTTGACTTGGTCAACTTGACTGAATCAACATGATTATTTTCCTGTTCACACATGGGAAGTGCAAAATCCGGCCACCAAGTTATCCCCTTTTCACACCAAGAAGGCTTTTATGCCAACACAAGACAAGTATGGGCCTCTTTCACCCATTTATTCACCTACTAAGTGCAAGAAACAAAATTTAATATTCCCATTAGCTGCATGCCAAGTTTAGGAATATTACATTCTTTGAAACTTAAAGTAATAGATTATGTGTTTACATCATATTATCTTAAGTTTCTCTACAATTCTTCCTTTTCATTCAGATTTCAGTAGTTAAAGGCATTGTGAAATATTTTACTACTCCAGATCATTAAGGGTTTTAAAGAACTAATTTCCAAAGGAAAAGAAAAAATACCGAATGATAAAATTGTTTCCATAAAATACTTTGAAAATATCTTAATCACTGTTTCCTTTCACAACCAATGGATTATCTCTTAAGAACCAACAATGTCTATTAGGTTTTGTCTTCTAGGTTTAAATAGAATTAAGTGTCACATTCATGAAAGATCTAGTCTAGTAATACATGCTCCAAGACCTTGTGGAAAAATGGAAGATAAGCTAGAAAGACAACTCTCAAAAGCCCTCATCAAATGTTGGAACAAAATCACTCATGTCGGTCATAAACTCAGCAATGAAGTCAACTCCATAGTTGATTGTGTGGTCGGCTTAGAGGCTAGAACAATTCCATATATATACATCTGTTTTGCGGCCATTTGGAGAACAAGAATTTGGTGATCTCTAAACCAGAAGTGGATATGTTTCAAGGGAAAAAAAATGTAGATTAGTCTGATCAAGTGCGGATGTTTGAAGGGACAATAGTTTGCAGATTTCTGAAAGGAACTTCAGTACGGATGGTTGATAAACTTAAAGTCAATCTAAGATACATCCTCATGGTATCTTATTGTAATAAATCACTACAGTATTCTAGAATAGAAGTGCAGGCATATTGAACGAGCTTCAGAATTGTTTAAGGTACGTAATTCCAAGAGTTATCTCAAAAGGTGTTGCGATCTAGCAAAATTAAATGCAAACTATGTGTCAAAGTAAGTGCGGAAGTTACAACATGATGGATTGAGTTCAAGGGCAGCATTTAAGTACGAACTTATCTAAAAGTGTTTTGCGGAGTATCTTAAAGAGAAGTTGCTGATCAGAGGTGATATTTGTATAGAGTTGGAACAATGGTTAGCAAAGAGAATAATAAGAGATCAATCAGTGGGAGAAAGGTAGGAAATTAAATCTGTGATTTACTTTCCTAACTTCATCTTATATACATCTCAAGAAACTTAAGTGTTGGTGCAGAACAGTGCAAGTTGATGAAAGAAGGAAAGATCAGCATTGAAGGACATCAAAGAAATAAGGACAAGGTCTTTGATGAAAATATAGGTCAAGAGTCTAAGTTTGGGTCATGGTGCTTGTCATTTGAAGATCTATAAGAAGAATTTATTATGGGTTTTCCTCTCAAAGAGGGAGAAGTTTTTCCCTAGATCTAGGAGCCTAATTTGTGTGTCTCGTGTACTTTGATAATTGACTTGATGAAAGCTGAAATAAGCTAAAGAAGAAAAGATTTAAGTAAATCAAGCAAGCTCACAAGTAATTATCAAGAAGAGAATTTGTACTAAACATGAGCCCTCTAAATTCTCAACATGGGATCAGAGCTAAGGTGCTAAAATCAAGGGAAGCTTGATGTTGGGGCCCTTGTTTTTGTTTAAGTTTTGAATTTTCGGCCAAGACATTTTGAACTTGGACTCTTTTTGAGTTGCGGAAGAAATACACATAGCTAACGCGACCGCGCCGCAGCGACCAGGAGTTGCGGAGCTACCAAGGTGGCGCGGAAGAAATTGATAACTGGAGATTGAACAGAGATAAGTACAGATGAAAGAAATACAGCAGAAAACAAAAAGTGGAACAGGCAGACATCAGAAGAGAAGTCGGGAAAAGCCAGAGTGAAGACACAGAGAAGCCGCCAGTCGCGACGAGCGGGTGAATAAAAGGCGATCACCCGGCTGAAGAAGGGAGTTAGTTGGTTGATTGGTTGTTGTTGCTATTATTGTTGAGGGTTGAATGGATGCGAAAGCAGCCGCGGGAGAATCAGACCTGTTCTCTCCATAGGTTCCTACTTTCTATCTTCTTCCCTTCTGTTCTCAGACCCATCTGTATCTGACTTGTGAGTTATCAGAGAAGAAAGCTATGTAATCATGTATTTGGCCAGAAGAATAATATAAGGAAGGATTGCTGTCTCAAGATGTTGTCCATGCGTTGTAATGAGTTTACACTGATTTAAAAATTTTAAGTTGCGACTGTCTGAATGCTTAGTGATCTTGCATGTGTAATTTGGTATATGTAATGGATGCACTTTCTTTCTTTGGTTGCGGGTTTATTCCTTACCAGTGATCTCATCCCCTTATGCATGTGGTCACAGCACGCCTCGGGTGAGACACACTGCTCTCCAAGAGCAGGGTGAAAATGCCGGCGTGTTCCTAGACTACACCGGACCCCTTGTTGGCCACAACCCTTGAACCTGGGTCTTGCCCGCGAGACCTGACTTTTCGCCAACAAATGGTTCCGTTGCCGGGACCCTGCATCTTCTGAGGGGATCTAGATCATGGTCTCGAGGATTTTTGAAGGAGCAATACGGCGATGGTGGGATGATCATCTTGACCATTTCATTACTCAGCAAGCGGAGCTGACCAAGAAAAAGGAGGCCGCGATCAAAGAGATCGTTCTTTTCTCTGATTCAGCCAGTGATACGTACGAAATTTTCTAGGGAAGGTTCCCTACCGACCTTTACAATTGGTTGCGAAGGTTACGAGCGACGGTGCCCCAAGAAGGCTCGCGGAAGATAAACCGCAGGTGGGCGCACGAAGACCTGGTAGCACTGCATCGGGTAGATACTGAACTAACCCGCGCAGTGGATTTTTGGGTAAAGACCACGTTGGAAGGATACGTTGTGGAGTTTGCCGCTGAGTGCTACCAATCCTTCTTGAAGGCTGAGGCTGTTTTTCACTCCGGGCTGAGGGGGAAGCTATTGAAGGAGATTCCACTGTGGATCAAAGCCCTAGTGGTGGACGAAGGGTTGATTGAATTCCACAAAGCGAGTATGGAAGCGTAAACCACCCGTACTGGGGGAAGGATTGAGGGGACCGATTCTGTGTAGACTGTAAGAGTGGGGAGCGGGGGATGGACGCTGAAGCCGCATGCAAGTTGCGGGAGTCACGTGCGCATCGGCGGGCACAGATCGCCGATAGGTGGCGAAGAAGGGTAATGATAGATTTGAAGAGAAGGGAGATCGAGAGGAGAAATCAGAAGGAGGCGCCTCAGAAGACAAGAACCATGGGTTTGGATACCCGAACAGGAGACGGGACAGCAGTGGACGTACAATGGGTGCATGGGAGCCCAACGACGCGAGAAAGAGCAGTAACGACTAGCAAGGATAATGGAAAGATGCAGCCCAAAGAAAGTTCCGATGACGAATGGCACGACGTGATGCAGCAGATGTTTCAGGATGAGACGGCACCCACCCCTACAGGCAGCCCTACGTCCCACCTTTCGCATGGCCAGGATCCCGACCTTCCCCTGGTACTTTATCAACCTGTAAGAAATATTTTTATTCAGTTACAAGCATTAGGTCAGTCATATAGTAGTTCCGTGGCGTCAGTAACGCCCAGTAGCAGCAACGTTACTAGTAGTAGTGTTTTCCCGAGTGGGACCGTTACGCAACTAGGACCCAGAGGTTTTATCCTGGTTAATTCTCCGCAAGCATACATGGCTGGATCTTTCACCTGGTACCCAGAGTTCTCTGGCCGGGGAAATGACGACGTAGAACAACACTGGTATCTGTGCGAAGCCATCTGGAGGGCTCGACAGATGCCGGATGCAGGGAAGTTAATAGAGTTCCAAACCACGCTCAGAGAGAGAGCTCTGCGTTGGTTCATCAAGTGGTCCGAGGCGCACCCTAACCCTGTAATTGCGGACGTGAAGCGGGATTTTGTCCGCGAATTCAAGCTTCCCCAGACAGACCAGCAGGGCCTGTCCGAGCTGTGGGAAATTAAGCAAAAGGAAGGAGAGACCGCGTGGGAGTTGATGCGGCGATTCAAGGATGCGATCGGGAAACTGAGCTACCCGATCGATCCAAACCACCAGAGGGACTGGTTCATCAAGGCTCTACTCCCCTTGACACGAACCCCTCTCACTCAGCAGAAGATTGATAATCTGCAGGATGCTTTGGAGCAGGCCATGAAGATTGAAGCCATGGCGGGATACCCCCAGGAATACAGGGGGGGGCTGGCCCCGCAAGACCCTTCTCTGATAGGGTTGCAACACCAGATTGCCAGCTTGACTGAGAAGCTCAAGGAAATTCAGCCAACAAGACCAGCGTGACCGAATGTTTGGTGTACTCATTGCCTGGTCGAGGGGCACGTCGCAACCGAATGTCCTCGGTTGCGCGGCGCAGGAGTTGGACCCTCAGTTGCGGCAATCCAGGGGGGTCCACCACCAGGAGGTGGCGCGGCAATGAACCCGCAGGGAGTATACCAGCCGCAACAGGCCTTCGCGGGGTTCCCACCGCAACCGGGGTCCTCCACCCCAGAGTACTGTGAGATTTTCCGGACGATGGGGCATCCTCCTCGGATGTGCCCGATATTACAAAAGTACTCCACGGTGCCGAATAATGTATACTTCGAATTCTGTGTGTCTACGACGCACAACACTGAGAAGTGCAGGGCGCTTGACGCACTTGCGGATCGACTGGATCGACCCTCGTACAGGGTGAACGAGGCTACAAGGGGAAGAGGTGGCGGCATGCGGGGAGGCCGAACGAGAGGACGCGGTCTGGTAAAGTGCTACAACTGTGACCAGGAGGGTCATGTGGCTCGAGAATGTCCCCTTCTGCGACGACCCTGGTGTTCCCAGTGTCGGGTCAACGCCCATGCTACAGAGGACTGCCCGGAGCTCATCAAGAAATGGGAAGAACGGGTGCGGCAGAGGGGAGCGAACCTGGTAAACTCAGAACTGCGCAGCGCCGCAACTCCTGACAGGCAGAACGTTGTGATTGTAACCCGAGGCGGAAAGAAGACTGGGGAGGATGCCCATGAGAAGGAGCCAGCACGAGTGGTGCGGCCGGCATCCCCAAAGAAGTTGATCAGGCCCGAAGTCCAGAAGAAGTACTTTCAGGAGGCGGTTGAGGCATTCGCCCAGTTGCGGAACGAGGGAGGGCTGGAGGAGCCCCGGCGACCGGAAACCGGTGTTCAGAACGCCGCAGATGCTGTGGTCGAGGATTGGCTCCGGCTATTTCTCAGGATTGTCGATGACGCTGAGCTGCGGCAGTAGCTCCAGCATGTGTTAGACGGAGCGCTGCAGGGGCGCGCAGAACCCAGAAATCTGGTGGATGCTAGGCCTCAATACGTGCAACGTGTCAAGCGGAACAAGCAACGAACAGGCAAAGAATTCCGGCTTAACACGCGGGTCGCAGGATTCCAAATCAGTGACACCATGTTGGACTTGGGATCCGATGTCAATATTTTGCCGCGAAAAACATGGGAGGCTCTTGGAAAGCCACGGCTCGCCTATTCCCCAATCCAACTCAGGATGGCGAACCAGTATTGTATTTTGCCAATCGGCCGACTCGAGGGTGTCGAGGTCGACGTCGCGGGGGTGAAGACATACACTGACTTTGAGGTTATTGATATTATGGGCGATAAGGACCCCTACCCTGCTTTACTTGGCATTGATTGGGCTTTTGAGAATTACGCGATCATCGACCTCAAGAAGGAGCTGATGATTTTTGAGGATGGGGAGGTAAGGGTCACTCAGCCTCTCGACCCGTATCAGGGTCCGCAATACACAGAACCGGTGGACATTCGGGAGGATGCTCAGATGATGGACCACCTCTATCAGATGACTGCAGGGAAGCGGGATGATTATATCAACCCGACCGCAACAGGATCTATCAGTTGGCGGAGCGTGCAGAGCTCGGAACTCGGATCCGAGCTTGCGTGGGAAGACTGGCAGCAAGGGGGATATGAGACCACCACGCGGAGATGTGCCTCCATCGCTCAGGTCCGGTGGGTAGGGACTAAGATCCGCGGATACCCCACATTATCAAACATGCAAGCAGTGAATACTTTTATTGCCAAGGTGGAAGACCGGGTCCCAGAGGAAAGCCGGATACCACTCTTGGATGTGGCCTTGAAGTCAACATCGGGACGATGGTGGAACAATCACCGCAACACTCTGTTGCGATGGGAGCGTGTGGCGGATGCTCTATGGGCACGTTTCAAAGAGGATGAAGGGCCCTGCATTACACTTAAACATCATGGAGCTTCCGACCCGCGACAGCATTTGCGGGCGTGCGAGGAACAGTGGCGTAGCGCCAGGTACCCTGAGGAGTTGTGGGTCCACAGGTTTGTCCACTCCCTGGGTACCATTCCCCAGGCCTGGTACCTGGAGGAAGAGCGGAAACGGGGAACCCGCTCCTGGCAAGCAGTCGCGGAAAATTTCGTCCAGAGCTTCTCGTTCGAAGGGGAGACGGCGCAGGAATCTCAGGCCCTACAAGCCGTCAAGGAGGTTCTGTTTTTCCGCCATCCTGAGCCCGATGAGGGCCCGGTGGCGTCACGCTCCGGGGTCAAGCGCGAAATGGTCTGCCAACGGATTGACGGCGATCCGGAGGATGATAGTTTGGAGGACCTTAGGCATCTCTATTTTGACGAAAAGGAGGGCGAGCGGAGCGTCCGGGACGAGCCGACGACAGAAGGAGTCCATTTGCAGCCCCTCAAGACAAAGAAGCTGAACATTGGAACGGAGGAGAAACCTAAGCTGGCAACGGTGGGAGATTACTGGGACGAGGAGACGACAAGAGAAATTTTCAGCCTCCTCCGGGAGTATGAAGATTTATTTCCGTCATCAGTTGCGGACCTGAAGGGGATCAAGGGAGATCTGGGCGAGATGCGCATCACACTGAAACCAGGAGCCAGGCCGGTGAAGCACCGACCCTACCGGTTGAATCCACGTATCAAAGAGAAGGTCAAGATGGAGATCGACAAGATGCTGGTTGCGGGTCTCATCTTTCCAGTAGAAGAAGCTGAGTGGGTAAGTCCCATTGTCATCCAGAACAAGAAGGACAAAGCGAAAATCCGTGTCTGCGTAGATTATCGGAGTTTGAATAATGCTTGTATTCACGATCCGTTTCCCACTCCCTTCAGCGACGAAGTTCTAGATCATGTCGCGGGAAACGAAGCTTATTCCTTCACTGATGGGTTTTCGGGCTACCATCAGGTGCGCATCGCCGAGGAAGACAAAGCAAAGACGACATTCACCACCGAGTGGGGATCATTCGCATACCACGTGATGCCGTTTGGTCTGAAGAACGCACCGGCTGTGTTTTCTCGGATTGTCATTGCTGCTTTCCGGGAGTACATTCACAAGTTCCTGGAAGTCTATATGGATGATTGGACCGTTTACAGCCTGCTGAAGAAACACGCCTCCCTGTTGCGTGTTATGTTCGATCGGTGTCGCCAGCTGCAGATTTCCCTGAACTTGAAGAAATGTATTTTTGCAGTACCATTCGGCACACTCTTGGGTCACGTGGTGTGTAAGCAAGGGGTCTGCGTTGATCCCGCCAAGGTCGCGGTCATTGTCCACATGGAGGCCCCCGAGAACGTGAAGCAGTTGTGGGCACTGCTAGGGCACACAGGATACTACAGGCGGTTTATCCGCAACTACGCCAAAATCACTGCCCCTCTGGAGAAACTGTTGCGAAAGTCCGAAGCATTTGAGTGGATGGCAGAGTGCAGGAAGGCACTCGACACATTGAAGGAGAAATTGGCGACGACACCTATACTGGTCCATCCAAACTGGGATAAGCAGTTCCATGTGCACATCGATGCGTCCGGAATTGCACTTGGCGCCGTATTAGCGCAACCCGGGGAAACGACAGTTGACCACCCGGTATACTTCGCAAGCCGACGGTTATCTAATGCGGAGAAGAATTACACCACGACCGAGCGGGAGGCGTTGGCGATGGTGTACTCTCTCCAGAAGTTCCGCCACTACCTTCTGGGCGGCAAATTTACATTTTTCACGGACCATTCGGCATTGAAATATCTGGTCAATAAGCCTGTGTTGGAAGGAAGAATCTGTCGATGGCTTCTACTTTTTCAGGAGTTCACGTTTGAGGTGATTGTCAAGCCGGGCAGGTTGAATGTTGGTCCCGATCACTTATCTAGGTTGGAGACGGGGGAGAATGAAGGCCCGTTGGACGATCAGCTTCCGGATGCTGACCTCTTCCACGTTGAAGCAGTACCAGATTACATGGCTGACATTACCACGTATCTGACCACGGGACAGTGCCCTGAGGATTACACCCCGCTTCAGAAACGCCACCTGGTTGTCCGGGCGGCCGACTACCAATTGATCGCGGGGCAGCTGTACAAACTGGGGCTTGATGAGGTGTTGCGCATGTATGTTCTTGACCATGAAAGGGAAGCAGTGATGTGGGAATGTCACAGTGGTGTTGCGGGGGGCCATGTGGGCGTGAAACCTACCGCAAGGAAGGTGCTTCAAGCTGGCCTGTGGTGGCCGACGATACATGCTGGCTGTAAGGCCTATGTGAAGCGTTGCGATGTTTGCCAGCGGACGGGAAGGCCTTCGCACCAGGACGAGCTTCCGCTACACCCAGTGCATGTGCTGCGGCCGTTTGAAAAGTGGGCTGTTGATTTCGTAGGCCCCATCGCACCAATCGCTCGACATTCCAAAGCCCGGTACATCATCACCGCAACGGATTACCTCACACGGTGGGCTGAGGCAGCAGCGGTACGCGACTGCTCGGCAGAGACTGCTGCCCGGTTCATCTTTGAACACATCATCAGCCGCTTTGGCTACCCACGGAGCTTAACCAGCGATCAGGGTACACATTTCATTAACGCCACGGTCAAATCACTGCTGGACACATTTATGATTCAGCATCATAAAAGCAGCCCATACCACCCGCAGGCCAATGGTACGGTGGAAGCCTTCAATAAGATTCTTGAAAAGGGCTTGACTAAAATTTGCAATGCTCAGCGGGACGACTGGGACGAGCGGCTACCAGCGGCATTATGGGCTTACCGGACCACGGTAAAACGTTTGACCAACCAGACGCCATTCCAGTTGGTGTATGGCCGGGAAGCTGTGATTCCCGCCGAGTTCACCGTACCCAGTCTTTTGATCGCAACGTCCCTTCAATTCTCAGAAGAAGAGTCACTTCGGGAACGACTCCAGGAGCTGCAGGAACTCGATGAGGCCCGATTCCTGGCGGAATTCCACCAGAAGGTTCAGAAGGCCAGACAGAAAGCGTGGCACGACCGCCACATCAAAACCAAAGCCTTCCAAGTTGGCGGCAAAGTTCTCTTATACGACAGCCGGTTCCAGAAGTTTCCAGGCAAGCTCCAGATGCACTGGCTGGGACCGTACTTTGTTATCGAAATCCGCGACTCAGGAGTCGTTCGATTGGCACAATTGGACGGCACAGTTCTTCCAGGATGGGTGAATGGCGCACGCCTGAAGCCCTACCAGGAGTAGGTACCTTCTCACTTTCCATCAATAACTCTCGCAACCGAGAGCACCCGTAGAAGTAGCGTAGTTGAATAACTCTCCCGCAACCGGGATGAGAGTCGGTAGTTGTTCCCTTCATAGGTAATCAGTCAAATAAATGAGTCAGTTGCGGGTACCACACCGCAACCGACTGTGGTCGGGGCGGGCCAGTCCAGCGTGTCACCGCGCCAGTCCAGCGTGTCATCACGTCCGTCCAGCCTGTCGATCGCGTAGGATCCGTCCTCGTGCCAGTGTCAGTCCAGGTCATATCCGTCAGTCCTTTTGTCAGTCCGTAGGATAGCTCAGATTTGGTCATAAATTCCCTTAATGGACAGTAATCATACCGTAATCATTTGCCATCAACCGCAGTTCCCTCAGCCGTCGGGTCCGCCCATCTCCCCATGACTCCGTCAGCAACTGTCCGATTACACACAGGCCTGCGATCGATCGCATGATTATCGCAGGCAAGAAAGATAGCAAGAATTAATTGCCGTTATGGAGTCTCATCAACTCCGCGCGTGCCAGCAGTTGGCCCAATTTGCATGAAGGCTATCAGCACGAAGATGACGGACCAGTTCACTTTGGAAGTTGCAGCGATTCCGGAGCATTCGCAGTACCAGCACGCTCAGCACCTCGCAGGCAGTTACAGAAAAATCGTCCAAGTCTATCAGAGACGCGCCAAGATGCCGAGAGCTGTTCTCTCAGTTCCTGAACCTGCGATAGATCGCAGAATTCACCGACTCGAGTCACTGGTCGGCAAGTACGACAATGCACCCTGTATGGATGCCAACTTGTCCGACCCGGCTGAGTTTCCTCACCTCCATTGGCAGACGTTCATGGAGCACCATTATACGCCGGGGAGCAGCTCTAACAGTTGAATGAAAGAAGAATTCCGGGGCCTACAGCAGTCGACTTTGATGAATTTGAGGAGTCTTCCCGTCTTCGGCACCACCGGACCAGTTCTGCAATGCACCCGGTTCCTCCTCAGTCGGGTACAGAACGGGTCCCTGTGGTTGAACGAGGAAATTCCAATACATGCAGCAGACATTAGTTGGCTTACGGGGCTATGCCAAACTGGTGCAGATGTCTCCTCTGCGGGGCAGACAGCCTCCAAGCGCGCCCGGAAGTCGGCTGATGCGGACCTCTACACCAAGTATGGTACTCGCCGGGGTGGAAAAGGTGCCAAGATAGATCTGATAAATGTACCAGCAATCCGGTTTGCTTGCTATCTGATAGCTAACAAGACCATGCGCCATTACACAAAGGGAGAGTGCACTTTGGACACAATTTCCATTGCAGAGCACTGCGTCAAGGGGGCCAGATTGAATTGGAGCGCGTTTGTGTTGAAGGAACTCTTCGCGGCTTGCGAAGACAATTACAGGCGGACTACCAGCTTCATCTATGGGTACTTGCTCTTAGCAGTCGCCATGTGGAAATGGCATGTTCCCCCGATACGGACACCGGCGGAGCTCACCGGGAGCCAACCATTCGCGATGCGATATTCCCCCTGGCAGGTGTCCACGGCCCCCAGCAGCAGGCAGGTGAACGCAGAGGCGTTCCGAGAATGGTATGGGATGATGATTGATGTGGTCGCTTCCCAGCAGCGGGTACCCCGGAACCTGTTGGATGAATACAGTGAACAGGTGTGGTTTGGCGTCAGCCATAACCACACTTTCATCCGGCCGACTTGTGTACCGCACCACACGTTTCATATGGCGCCCTTGCGTTTCCAGCTGAATGATAATGTCTTCCACAGAGAGGTTTCTACATGGCCGGGGGTTGTCCAACACGTTAGCGATGGAGTCCTCCGCTACAATTTTGATGGGATGCGGGCTGCACAGCAGCCTGCCGCGACCAGTGCCGGGGGATCTTCCCAAGTTGCGGTGGCGACGACCACAGATGCAGCGGGGACCGCAGCGACCCTGCCCGAATCGCTGGTCCCCATCGTCGAGCATTTCAACGACCAGGCCCGGAGACTCAACGTGGTAACTCAGGTTGTTTCTAGTGGCGCCCCTATATTTCCTTCTTTTAATGAATTTCGTATTAATCGGTCCCTTGGTCTCTCCAACACCGCCCCCCTCACTTCCCCCATTCCCACTACCCTGTTCACTTCTGCCACCCCCCTCATCATGACAATGGGTGAACCGGGCCCCGAACCCGATTCCGCCGACCCACCTCCATCCAAGAGGGCCCGCACTACGGCCACAGATCCCGTGGTGGATCTTACGCTGGATGATCCACCAGCCACGCCGCCTACAGCAACCTTGATTCCGGAGGAACCACTGATTGATCCGGCAGATTTCCTAAACCTTCGTTTCCCTCACACCTCGTTCACTCCATCTACCGCCCCCTCCACCAGCCGACCACATGCCACCTCCCCCAATCTATCCAATTCATCAGCCACTGTGTCCGATTCTTTGATCCGGGAACTTTTCGGCGGTGACCACGGGGCAGAGGTTACCTCCAGTACTGCAGCCGTGGTACCACCTGTTGACCCCGTGGCCACATCCCGGGATTCCCTTGCCACTATATCTGTCCAGCCAGCCACCGTTGGGGTTGATTCAGCCACCCCTTCCACAGAGAAAACCACGCAGCAGGACCGGCCAGAGCCTGATATGGCCACTTTAGTGCAACAACCGACGCCGGTCCATCCTCCAGAGATTTCAGGCCGAGCAGCGGCCATGGGCCAATCTTCGCAGGAACAGACGCCCGAGCAGGGTGCACCCAGCACAACAAATGCAGCACAACTGAGTCCAGCACAGCTGTACCTGCTCATTCAGCGGGCAGGCCCACCCTTCCAGATCCACCCACCGACTATTCAGGACAGGTAACTGCCAAACAAGCGCAGGCAGTTAATCTACAAGAAACTCTCCATTCCACGACAGCCGCGGCTTCTGCCCTTTTATGCAGTTTGCAGGAGTGCTCCCTTGCACTGACGGTCAAGACGCAGCCCATTGCTGCCCAGCTGCAACAAATCTCAAACGAAATTCGGGTGACCAGGGACCCTGCAAGGTTGGATCAGCTCTACGCGCAGTCGGACGAGCTGGAACTTCACATGCAGATGACTGAGGCCGAATCAGCAGCGGCCAAGCACGTCCTCCGGGAGATTCGTCCGGGCATTCGCACCCATGCTGACGCTATGCACCAGCTGGATGCCGAGGCCGAGTCCCAGCTCGCCACTCTGTTCGGGGCTGCCCCGACGCCCATAGACGAAGCCGCCGCCAACCGAATCGCTCAAGACGCCGACTTGCTGATGCAGGAATGGCAGCAAGCAGTGGCGACCTTCACAGAGCTTCGAGATTCAGCACTCCGCCGGGTCCCGGAGTTGGGGCCCTTGTTTGAACCAGCAGGTGGCGGAGTACAGCAGGAGAGGGTAGCGGAAGAAGGAACAGCAGAGCAGGGCACGGAAGCCAGCAGCGGAATGGAAATAGAAACTGTCATTTGTGATTGACTCGCGGACGAGTCAAAGAATTGTGGTCGGGGCCTGTTGGGGCCCTTGTTTTTGTTTAAGTTTTGAATTTTCGGCCAAGACATTTTGAACTTGGACTCTTTTTGAGTTGCGGAAGAAATACACATAGCTAACGCGACTGCGCCGCAGCGACCAGGAGTTGCGGAGCTACCAAGGTGGCGTGGAAGCAATTGATAACTGGAGATTGAACAGAGATAAGTACAGATGAAAGAAATACAGCAGAAAACAGAAAGTGGAACAGGCAGACATCAGAAGAGAAGTCGGGAAAAGCCAGAGTGAAGACACAGAGAAGCCGCCAGTCGCGACGAGCGGGTGAATAAAAGGCGATCACCCGGCTGAAGAAGAGAGTTAGTTGGTTGATTGGTTGTTGTTGCTATTATTGTTGAGGGTTGAATGGATGCGAAAGCAGCCGCGGGAGAATCAGACCTGTTCTCTCCATAGGTTCCTACTTTCTATCTTCTTCCCTTCTGTTCTCAGACCCATCTGTATCTGACTTGTGAGTTATCAGAGAAGAAAGTTATGTAATCATGTATTTGGCCAGAAGAATAATATAAGGAAGGATTGCTGTCTCTATGCGTTGTTTATGTGCTGTGATGTGTTTACACTGCTTTAAAAATTTTAAGTTGCGACTGTCTGAATACTTAATTAGTGATCATGCATGTGTAACTTGGTATATGTGATGGATGCACTTGCTTTCTTTGGTTGCGGTTTATTCCTTACCAGTGATCTCATCCCCTTATTCATGTGGTCGCGGCACGCCTCGGGTGAGACACACTGCTCTCCCAGAGCAGGGTAAAAATGCCGGCGTGTTCCTAGACTACTCCGGACCCCTTGTTGGCCACAACCCTTTGAACCTGGGTCTTGCCCGTGAGACCTGACTTTTCGCCAACACTTGACAAAGGAGACACCCCAGGAAGCAAAGATCAAATTTTGGATTGAAAAATAAAATCAGTTTCTAAAGGAAGACCCTCTAGCTACTTCAAGAAAAATCTCCTATCTCATTTAAAGGATCAAATCAATCAAGAAAGTAATATTTGCCATCAAAGATTCACATTCAAGGCTTTGTTAGAAGGAGGACCTCAACTTCTGAAGATATCCTTTATCATCAAGGATTCAAGAGCACCTACATTGAAGATTTCTATCTTAGAAGAAACTCTTGACTTCATCTCCAAACGTCATCAAGGAAGATGCAAGCCACTCTACTCAAGTATATATGACCTTACTTAAATTTGTCAAAATGGATTATTGTAAAGAGAGAAACAAGCTAGTTGGGTCATCAAACTTTAGTGCATGGAATAAGAGGACAAATTTGAGTTTAATTGAAGATGAAGTTATGGAATATATCGAAGTTTCTACAATCCAAACCCCAAAATAATATGCTCCATCTCATGCCAAGTAAATGAAGGGAGAAATTAGAGCCCAAAGGATTCTGATAAAATCCATTAAGGACTCTCTCATTCCCTAAG
Source organism: Pinus albicaulis (assembly GCA_034641835.2). Classification (NCBI taxonomy): domain Eukaryota; kingdom Viridiplantae; phylum Streptophyta; class Pinopsida; order Pinales; family Pinaceae; genus Pinus; species Pinus albicaulis. Next base: position 1,780,449,300 of record CM076580.1, on the reverse strand, counting down.
TATCAAAACTAAAGTCTGCTAAAGAAATATATGAGAAATTGGTGGAGCTATTACCTGTGAGTACTGCAGGAGAAGAAATCTCTCCAAGACAAGAACTATATAAAATGAAATTATTAGGGGAAGAATGAATCACTCCATACTTTATGACGATCTCTGAAATAAGAGATCAACTGCAGGAAATGGGAAAACTAATGTATGAAACTAAGATGACTACCATGGTGTTGAATGCTCTACCAGAGGAATGAGGAAACTTCATTTCAAGTTTATACAGGAAGAAAGAAGCCACACCATTCAATGATTTATGGTCTCTATGTAAAATAGAGGATACAAGACTGAAATCCAAAGTTGATACAAGACCAAGTGAAGAGATTGAAGCCTTTATAGCCATGTATAGGAAGAAAGGAGGATTCCGAAAATTTGGTCCTCAGAATAAAATAAGAAACATGAACAACATACGATGCTTTGGATGTAATGAACTTGGGAAATATAAAAGAGATTATCCTAAATATGAAAAAGACAAGAGGAGAAGGGAAGAAGGCCATATCTTGGATGTGAGGGAAGAACTTGATGCAAAGAAATATAAGAAAGAAGAAGCAAAGGATCTCTACTATGATTGAGATCATCTTCTCCTTCAAGAGATTTTTGTTGGTTGTAAAATAGTACAATAAGAAACAATGTATATTATAGTAACATGATAAAAGGCATGTTAGGAGCTCTTCGTGAATTAGCTCCAGGAAAACCTCTCTAATAACATTACTAATGGAAAGTAGTCATCAAGATCAAGGGTCATTATGGAAACATAATTCTAGGATGTGATGACATATTGATGGAGCAGGCCAAGGGAATGAAGCTCTTCATTCTAGAGAAATTGCTACAGTATGACTCAAGGAAAAAATATATGAGGTATGTATATATTTATATGTTGACACTAGATGCCATGAATTCATGTCATACGGTTGCCGGTAATAAAATTTCATATTTAGAAGTATGATCTATGAAGAAGAATATCTCTGTGCACTGGCAGATGAAATCAACATAATATGTCCTCATGGAATATAAGGTGGTTGTATATGAATAAGAAACTAGAAAATTTGTAAGTTCCTATGAATGAAGAATGTGCATAAAGGAAGACATCATGAAATGCAACCATGTCAAGAGGCAATTATCATCTGGAAGCTAAGAAGATGTGACTACGGGATCTCCTGGGAGGATATGTAGACTCTGACATAAGTCTAGTAAATAAGAAGGCCCTTGACAAAGCATATCATTAGGAGATGTGTCAATTTGAATAAATGATGATGATGCCTATAGGATGATGTCATGGTGAAAGATCATCACTGAGTTAACCCTTTTTTATAAAGTTCATACGTATATGTTTATCTGGATGAATTTGTGCATGGATGATAATCATGAGAAAGGATGTAAGATCCTTGAAGATGATTCAAAAGGAAGCAGCATGGCATAAGAGGTGAACCAAACAAGAAAGAAAAATGAATCACTTTCTGGTAAATGACATGACTCATGAATGAAAGTGATGGATGATCTGTCCCCTATGGAGCTAAAGTTGAATATTACTTAGTATCGAAATCCATGACATCGAGGGGAGGAGTTCTTCATGAGTAGCTGGGTGTCTCACCATTGTTATTGCAGGTCCCTGATTGAGAGGGAGACTGGTGATCAATTTATTACTTTGGAAGAAACTGGGTAATTCCTAAGAATGATATTAGGTATATTCCTTATACAGGAAGGAGTACATTCCCTTGTGGATTGGGTCCTACCTAGCTGAGAGGGAGAGATAGACACATCATTATAGTCTTCACATGGGAAGACAAAATGGAGGATTGGGAAATCATCTGGAATTTGATACTCTTTGAGAATGTGTTAGGGAATTCAAGATAAGAGTAGTAGTGGACCGATATTCTTTGAGGGCTACTTACCCAAGAGAAGAATAATCTAATAAGGTCATAATTTGGGAACACTCGGGTGGAGTATGTACCTTGGAGAGACAATGACTATGGTGTCTATAAGTCATGTGTCTTGCCAACATTGTAGCCCATTTTTTCATTAAGAGATGGGGTTGTTATTGAAGGCCTTTCACTAGGAAAATGTTGGTTGATATGATGCTATATAGATGCGATTACCAATCATATTGTTCCTATGGGATTCTTCAGTTTGAAAGTGACCATGTACCTGTATGAATACCTCCCTAGTTAAGAGGGAGTCTTGAAAAGTGTAACTAGGTCGGTCTTCATGTTGCCTATGTAACTATGTACTTATGTAAAGAAGAAGATGACAATAATATAATGTATTTTGTTGTACTTGCTTCATGGGTTTCATGAGAAATATTTATTATGTAGATAGACTTCTTCTTGATGTATATTAGATTCTGTCTTCTAGGATTAAAAATAATTAAGTGTCACATTCATGAAGGATCTAGACTAGTAATACATGCTCCAAGACCTTGTGGAAAAATGGAAGATAAGATGGAAAGACAAGCTCTCAACACCCCTCATCAAATGTTGGAAAAAACTCACTCATGTCAGCCTTAATTTCAACAAGGAAGTCGGCTCCATAGTTGACTGTGTGGTTGGCTTAGAGGCTAGAACAGTGCCCTATATATGCATATGTTCTGCAGCCATTTGGAGAATAGGAATTCGGTGATCTATGAACTAGAAGTGCGTAATTTTGAAGGGACAAAAAATGCAGATTAGTCTGATCAAGTGCAAATGTTTGAAGGGACAATAGTTTTTGGATTCCTGAAAGGAAATTTAGTGCAGATGGTTGATAAGCTTCAAGTATATCTAAGATACATCCTCATGGTATCTTAGTGTAATAAATCACTGTGGTATTCTAGAACAAAGTGTGGGAATATTGAACAAGCTTCAAAATTGTTTAAGGTACATAATTTTGAGTATTATCTCAAAAGGTGTTGGAGTCTACAAAAAGGAAATGCAGACTGTGTGTCAAAGTAAGTGCGGAAGTTACAACATGATGTATTGAGTTCAAGGGCAGCATTGAAGTGTGGATTTATTTGAGTGCAAGGGAAGCATTGAAGTACTGACTTATCTAAAAGTGTTTTGCGGAGTATCTTAAAGAGAATTTGTTGATCAGACGTGATATTTTTATAGAGTTGGAACAGTGGTCAACAAAGAGAAGAATAAGAGATCAATTAGTGGGAAAAAGGTAGGAAAGTAAATCTTACTTTCCTAAATTCAAGTTATATACATCTCAATCAACTGAAGTGCTAGTGCATGACAGTGCAAGTTGATGAAATAAGGACAAGGTCTTGGATGCAAATATAGGTCAAGAGTCTAAGTCTGGGTCATGGTGGTTATCATTTGAAGATCTATAAGAATAATTTATTTTGGGTTTTCCTTTCCAAGAGGGAGAGTTTTTTCCCTGGCTCTAGGAGCCTAATTGTGTGTCTCGTGTACTTTGATAATTGATTTGGTGAAAGATGAAATAAGCTAAATACGAAAATATTTGAGTAGCTCAAGCAAGCTCACAAGTGATTATCTAGAAGAGAATTTTTATTAAACACCAGACCTCTAAATTCTCAATAGGTGGATTTGATAATTCTTCAAGAGACAATGGGAACCTATGACCATATTATCCCTGCACTGACTTCCCTTTTACCTGGATGGGATTTTCATCCTTAGATGCTCGTGGTCGATCAGGAGGTATTTCTATTGGCATCAATCTCAGGGTCCTTAGACTTAAAAATGTTTGGGGCAGGGAAGGCACCTTGGTGGCAGACTTATTCTCTGAACAACATGGGATTGAGTTTAGATTGGTTAACATATATGGCCCTTGCCACAATAGACAAGAATTATGGAAGTCTCTCCTGAATTCTTGTTTTATGCAATTTGATAATTTTATATTGGGGGTGATCTTAATTTTTCGTTGGGACTTGCTGAATCTTGGGGCTTACATGCTCAATTAGATCCTCTCTCTAATCTCTTTGGATCATATTTAGGTCAATTTCACTTGATTGACATTTTGATGGCTCGTTTACAACCTACCTGGTGCAATAGGAGAACCGGTGAGGAAATGATTTCTAGGAGGTTGGATCGTTTTCTCATCAAGGATGGATTACATAACAGATTGGCTTTATACAGGCAATGGGTTGGATTTTGGGGTATTTTTTATCACTCCCTGGTTTATCTTGAACTATCTGATATTTCCCCAAATCCTATTTCCCCATTCAAATTCAACTCGACCTGGCTCCAGGATGAATCTTATATTAAATTAGTCAATGATGCTTATAGGACTATGCCAATTCCACCTAATCAATCTATCACCTCCTCCTTTTCCAAAAAGTTTCTTTACATAAAAAAGAAATCAATTGAATAAGAATAGGGAAAATGGATACAAGGTGACAATGATTTAAAACATATTGAAAAGGAGCCTTCCCATCTTGATGACCCTAATAATGGTGATTTCTCATCTACTGCATCAAAGGATAATGTTGTCAAATTGGAAGCATATAGACTTTGGATTCTTAAGGACGGGGAATCGACTTGGAGGCTCAAGAGTCAAGCTACATGGTTACTTGTAGGGGATGAAAATACCAAATTTTAACAAACATTTTCTAGGGGACACAAGACCATCAACACTATTTGGTCTATAGACAATGAGGAAGGGAAACCAATCTCTTATTTTAATCAATTGGCCTCTTTGGATATCTCCCATTTCAGTCGTCTTTATGGAGCACCTCATGAAACCTCTTTGGCTGAAATTATCAAGATTGTTAGAATCTTCCCCAGGTTTGTGGATGATGAAACAGTAGAGGAATTAAATTTTCCTGTCTCCATGGCTGAATTAGAAGTGGTCCTTAAATGGTTCAAAAAGGATAAAAGCCCGGGCTCAGACTGCTGGTTTGTCAAATTATATATAAGATTTTTTGAGTTAATGGGCCAGGAACTTCTATGTGTGGTTTTGTTGTAGGGAAAACCCAACACCCCCCATTTTTGAATTCTTTACTTCAATAATGGGGACCATTTTATTAATTTTTGGCTAAGCACCTTTTATGATTTTCATTAAGTAATCATCTTGCAATTTTTTCCATTTTTCGTTTTTGTCGGATTTCTATTTTGATTATTTCATTGAATCCTATTTTTCACAAGCTTTCCAACGATATTTATTTCGCTCCATTTGGTCAACCGGTTTTTAAATGACACCCTTTTGAAGTTTTATAATTTGTGTCGCCTCGATTAAAAAAAGTATAAACTGCAACAATATTCCTATTTTTGTAATTAATTTAGTTCAATAATGGATTTAGTGTAAATATTAAAGCTTTTAGTTAATATTTTCATTTTTTTATTTTTTACTAACGTTCCTACAAAATGACCCAGCTAAATTGTACAATAGATGAAAACACATTTGAGGATCTTAGTAATTTACTCCAACTTGTTATTTAAAAAAAAAAATCCAAACCCAAAGCCCGAAAATTGCAAAATGGTTGAAGTCCAATTTGTGAGATTGTTAATCCCATGTGGGCCCCACATCACCTCAAATGTATTTCTTTAAAATTTGTGATGAGAAATTTGGTGTTCACCACTGTATACCTCCCCACTCTGCTTGCATCATCCTCAGCTCACTCCACTCCACCTCACCTTCCACTCCCTCACCTTACGTAAGATGATTTGTTTTAAAAGTTTTTAAAAGTTTTAGATTGATTCTAATGGTTTGTATGGATTTTGAAATTGGTTATAATGTTTTTTATTTATGATTGATTTCAATGATTTGTAAATTAAATATTTAATTTAATATTATATTTATATTATAATAATTATATTAAAATTATAATATTTATTACAATTTCAATATAATTTGAATTATAATGTTAATATAATATTACTATATTTAAATTATTTTTGTATTAAATAAATTATGCTAATAATTAATTTATAATTTAGTTTTTAATTAATTATAATTAATTAATAAAAATCCATAATCTAATTTAGGATTAGAATTTAATTAAAAGATTTTGATTTTTAGCCTAAGCAACAAAAATTTCACAATTCTAGCAATTTTAATATACCAACTTCGAAGAATCATAAATGGAGTTTTACTTGGTCAAATGAGGCCCAGGATAGCTCATTGGATAGATAAAATCATGAAGATTATTTCTGAAGTAATTTAATTTCCATATTTGATCGTTTATTGGGTCTAAAATTCAGAAGAAGATCAAGATTCGAATTAAAAAAAAAAAATACTATTTTTCTTAGATTTTTTTTTTTTTTTTTTAAACTACATTTTCATTTACCCACAACTTCTTCTGAGTACAGATCCATTCGTTAATGATATCCTTGAACAATTAGATCATCATAGGCATCAAGACAAAACATATATCTCCTTTTCAATTATTTATTTTAAGCTTTGATTTGATTTGTTTTAATTCCAAATTTAGCATTTTGATTTCAATTTGCATTTTATTAAATTATTTTGATTGGTTTTTATAGATAAATAGTTTGAAGAGTTGAGAATAAAATGATCTCAATCAATGAAAATGCTCCAGCAATTGAAGAATAGGATTGGGGCCAATAAAAATTGACTGAACAGAACCACTCGTCAACAAACTTTCTTGTTGAGAATTCTTTTGTAAATATTATAAATAACAGATTGTAGAATGTATTAAAGGCTCCTCTTCTCTGCAATTCAGGAATTATTGAAGGCACTATTGTCTAGAGGATTTAGAGGTTAGGGTAGAGAAGAGAAAACTTGGATCTGGGGGATTATTGACGATTTTTCATTTGCATTCTGAATTATGTATGGAGAACAAAGTTTGTACTTCTACAACTCTTGTTTTAAAAGCATAAATTCAAGATTTGTAAAGAATTGTTGGAGAGCGGAGTCAGAGAAATGGTTTCAATAAATTGGTATTTATAACACTATTTTTTTAAATACTGGATTCATTTTATGATATCATGAATATGTCATTTTATTCATATGTATGCACTTTTGTTGGTATGATTAATTTTCCTCAATTATATGTTATTATTTGTCTCTACTCTTAAGGGTTAAATTATGGTTTCTGAGTAACTATTTACTAAAAAATCTCTCTTTTAAATATCGATTTAACCAATAGTGATATGTTGTGAATTATTTCCTCATATTATTGTTTAATTATTTGAATTAATGATTTAACAATCAAAATCATTTTTGTGAACTACTTCCTAAACATTGTTGGTTGATTATCTTAGTTAAGAGATCTTTGAATGGGATGTGTTTCAGTACAAAAAATATTAGTTTATTGAACTTCTTCATTAACTTAATATTCATTATAAGCTAGATATATTTAAATCCCAATTATTGAAAATATCTTTCTCTCGGTTAGGTTAGATCTACATCTGCCTAATTGAGATAGGATTAGGATAAATTTCCTTTTGCTTGAATTTTAAAATAGTTTTGCATTTAGATTTAATTCTACATTACTATAAGTCCTCTTCCCAAAGAGGAAAAACTTTAGGTGTGGCTTGGATGAGCCCCAAATTAGCTTAAGGATCACTTTATTGCCTGATCAACAAGAGGAATAATCTGATGTCTCCTCTCCATTGGTAGACAAAAGCTATATTTAAATCCATTGGAGATTGAGAGAAGGTAACTAGACCTAGTTAAACCAGTCATAACCACTATTCCAAATGGAAAAGGAACCGTTTAAAGGTCCAGACCGGGTTTTCATCCCCCATGTTGTTGCAGCGAATTTCGAGGCATCAACATTTTGGTGCTAGAAGGAGGGCCTGAAACTTGTTGTCTACTGGAGTCTTTGTATTCTAATATTTTATTTTATCACAATAGCTCCTCTAAAACTTCCAATTTGGAGTTTTATTTCTCGACATGCATCTTCCAATACCCCACTAGAAATAGTAAGACTCTTGTCTGAGGTAAATTTTAATGGTAAGAGGAATTCTTCTTCTTTTGATCATGCCTTAAAATTCGTTCAAAAAATTTCAAATTCTACTTTTCATGAAATTAATGAAGGTATTTTATGCAAAAATTTTACTCTTACATTCTTAGCAAAATATAAAAGTTGGTTTCAATCACTTCCAGTTGCCTCAATTCACTATTGGGATCAATTTATTACAATTCTCCTTTGTAAATTTGACGACTATCACTACGAACAAGTATGTGACGAAAGTGAAGATCTATGAAGGTTTGAAAGTGAGTCTTTAATTTATTTTACCATTAGATTTCATTTAAATAGTTTAAAATTTAAAATTAAAGACAAACCTTCGAAAGAGGAATTATTAGATTGGTTTGAACATATTTTCTCTCTTCCTCCCATTCATAATCCATGTGAAATTATTTCAATCTTTTCCAATTCTTCTTCCAATTTATTAACATTATTGAGAATTCCAATATGGAAGTGCAAAAAAACAATGATGAAGTGGCCTCTGCCATGTATGATCAATTCCTTCATTTAGTGAACACTTCCTACAATATTGATAATGATCAGGGTGCACCTTTGTTAGTATGATTCTTTCGTCGTAAAAGATCACTTTAGCTATGCATATCAAGTAGCCCTAACATCAAGTATGGCTGCAAAATATCTTTAAGTTTGCTGCATAAAATTAGATCTAAGCATAAAAGACATTAAGCAGATAAAATGTAAAATGGCTCTATGCATCCAATGAACAAGACAAGAACAATGTATAAAAAGAATCTTATATTATATTAAAGAATGGGGCACCTGAGAGGAAAACAAGAAAGGTGTTTTCCAGTTCTCCTCAGTGGGATGGGTCCTTGGAAGTCCTCAGTGTTTCAGATCTAAAATTCCTCTCTTTGGTTAATGTGGAAAACCCTAACAAACATGGAACTCAATGGGAGTTCAAAATGCAAACAAATGAAATTGGTGACCAAGAGTAGATCTAGTATGATCTAATGCAATGGAGGTGACTAATGAATGGGGAAAACCCTTCTATTTATAACAAAATATTGGGGTGTTCTAGAACTTGGTGCATGAATAAAATATTATTAATCACATTATAGAATCACCCTTTAGGAATATTTTATTATATTTGTTGGAGGGAAAAGGGTTTTTGACTTGGGTCAATTCCTTTATTTATAAATAACAAATAAATAAATGATTTATTTATTATTTAAGGGAGATGAGGGGAATATAATTAAATAAATAATGGTTTATTTAATTATAAAAAATGATTTAGTCAAATTTAACTAGGAATAGTATTTAAATGGTGATTTAAATAACTTATGTTTAGGAAATAATTAAATAAATAATGATTTATTTAATTGATTACCTTGTTTTGGGTTAAATATGACCAAGAAATGTAAACAAATGTGGTGAAAGCGATTTTACTTGGGGTAAAATTGGTCTTACATGGTGTACTTGGGTTCATCTAACGATAATGGGTTAGATGACCAAAAAATGGTGTAACAACCTTCACATGTTAATGAACCAATACGAAAAATCTTGGAAAATTTCACTAATCAATCGTAAGAATATATTAGCAACAATCTTGAAGAAGATACCTCTTTGAAATATAAAAATCAGTATGTTTTAGAATCATAAAATCAGAGCGTAAATGGGCAAGTAAAAGCAACTATTAAAATTTTCAATAATACCCAAACTGTTGTACAAATGCCTAAATTCTTTTACGATGAGAAAATGCCAAATTCAGGACAACAAAGAAACATTCTTCAAGAAAGCACAATTAGCCAAGTAAATGATCTTAAATCTGAAATTTGAAATGAAGAAAATTCACAAGAGTTCTCAAATAGAGACATTTTCAAATGCATTGTTTCAGATTCATATTTTTCCCTTTATCCTGATAATTTTTCTAATAGCAATTTATCCTCTTTCACCTTAAAGATATTTCAAAAAATAGAGAGGCTCATCTAAATTAATTTTTGATTAGTTTTTATCAAGATAGAGAATTAATTATTGATCATTCTTCTGGCATTAATGAACATGAGCTTAATATTCCTTCTTGTTTTGATACACTAAATGAGATCGAAAGAAATTCTAAATAATGTCGTGAGGTCATTTATGATAGTCACTTTGAAATTGAGGATATTGATTTATATTCTTCACAACTGAATCCTCATGATCAAAGTCGAATCACATGTGAAAATGAAGAACAATATAATCAAATAGTTCTCATTTTCAAACAATTAATCATACTCATGATTTCAGCATACAAGAAACCATTCCAACCTATGATTTATATGATGATCAAGCTCTCATTCCATTATTTCTCAATAATAATTAGGCCTTGGAGCCTCATTGTAACATAGTTCAGAGGCATGTAACCACCACATCTCTTCTCAAAGATAAGCTACCATCGTCTGAGCTATTTTATTTTCCATTCTGTCTGTAAGCATTTTTTAGTATTTGATATTAATGAAATGAAGTGTTACTCCTGACGCATCTCGGCATTTATGTTTATTTATGTATTTATTGTGTTCCTTCATAAATCCAGATCATAATCAACCCCTTCTTTCTCTGGGAAACCGTTTGCCACAAGCTTGGATTTGTGCTTGTCAAGTGAGCCATCAAATTTGTACTTATTCTTGTAGACCCATTTGTAGCTAGTTGGGTTGGTTCCCAATGGAGGATCGAACAGCTTCCAAGTGTCATTCTTTATCAAGGCATCATATTCCTTATGCATCACTTCATTCCATTCATCATGAGAAGTGACTTCTTTGAAGGATCTTGGTTCAAAATTTGTAGATAAATTCAATTCACAATTATAAGAAACATACATATCAACAGGTGAATCGGATTCATCTACATCACCTCCATTTTTCCTGGTGGAACTTATTTTTCCTATATTTCCAACCTCATCAGGATGAACATTCAAGTGTCTTTGTCAGCCATTTTGGAGGATCTTTTTGAGATGGCCCAGGCTGCTCAGTTGACTAAGTTGGGTTTGAATCAAGATTCGGTCTCAAAATTTTGTCAATCACATCACTCAAAGTGTAATCTGTGGCTGGATCTTAATGTGGGGGAGAGAGTGCTTCAGAAGATGATTCCAAAAATTGATTCAGTATATGAATCCCCCCTTCAAGGTGTGGAATCTGATTATCAAATTTTTGAAATGACTTTGCATGTCTGAATCTATCCAAGCGATCAAGTCGCCGCTCAACAACATTGTCAATCTTGGAAGATTCAAGAAAGATGACATCTCTAGATACTACAAACTTCCTATTGGCTTCATCATAAAGACGGTATGCTTTGGATATATTGGAATGCCCCAAGAATATACATTTTTTACTCCTTGCACCAAGTTTCTTTCTTTGTTCCTTAGATTTCAAAGCATAACAGGTAGAACCAAAGACCTTCAGATGCTTTACCGAAGGAATGTGGCCATGCCACACTTCATAAGGAGTCTTGTTTCTAATTACATTAGAAGGACACGTATTATTTATATACACAACACATAGAACTGCATCAGCCCAAAACATCAATTTTACATTCTTGAAAAACATCATGGAACGTACCATATTTCAAATTGTCCTCTTCATTATTTTAGCTACTCCGTTCTATTGGGGATTATAAGACATGGTTGTTTGATTTTTGATTCCATGTTGACGAAGATAGTTTTCAAATTAATTTGAAGTGTATTATTTTCCATTATCAATGGGTAAAGAGTTAATATGAGTTTGTGCCTCATTTTCAATCCATACATGGAATTTCTTGAATGTGTTAGGTCCCTATATTACTAGTGTAGTCCCTTATTGTTATTAGTGTAGCCCCCTTATTGTTATTTTTGTACCCCGGTAGTCCCCATATTTTTGTTATTGTGCCCCATAAAAGCGCATTATTGTTATTGTTGTGCCCTTACATTATTATTGTTAGGTCGGCTAGGATTATATTGTGACCCCATGGACTCCTATATATAGAAAGGAGGTTTCATCATTTGAGTCATTCAAGAATTGTTCATTTATGTAATGTAAAGGAGGTTTCCCCCTCGAAACATTTGGTATCAGAGATTTAGATTCTAGGGTTTCTCTGCTTCAAACAAGTCATTGTGGTATTATTTCTATAAATATTTTTCTACCAAGGTTCAAAAGCTGGAAAAAAAACCCATTTTCGAATAAATCCTGAGGAAATTCGTGTACAAATTTCTGATCTAGGTTCGCAATATTTTTGGAGATATGGTCTGTGGAATTTAGGGTTTTTGCAGGCTCCCAAATTTCATCTCAAAGAGGTGACCTTGGGAAAATCACCATAACTCTATCTCTGAGCATTGGATTGGATTTATGGAAAAATTGGACGAAATTAAAAGGACTATAGTTTCATGTGTATCGATTTCAGATCCAAAGGAGGAAACAGTGACACATGGCATGCCATACAAGCTTTCTCTACTGAACTAGTCCATAATGAGGTCATTGTGGGAGATTGGGCATAACTTTTCCTTGAAGAATCGAAATCAGGTCAGACCTGTGGCATTGGAAAGAATATTCATAGGAATACCAAAGAGCTCAAGATAAAATCTTGGGGATATGAAATTATAGACATACATTAGTTTCAATATCGAGCTCCTCAAAAGCAATAAAAAGGTGTTTATTTGTTTAAAAAATTGCATAAATCTTATTTGAAAAATCAGTTTGAAGTGGCTCCAAGGGCATATTGAAGCATATATATCAGTATTGGGTTATAAATTGGCCCCTAAAAATAATTCAACACCCATTAATCCCTTAGAAGTCTCTACTATGTCTCATGAAGAGGAATAAGTGCAACATGATATATCAAAATTACAATACCAAGTGCAACAAATTTCGCTCTTGCAAAGAGCAACAAAAAATGAAATGGAAACTAAGATGGATGGTTTGAAGAAAGGCGTGGAAGCTAAGATGGATGGTTTAAAGAATGGAATGGAAGCTAAGATCAACGGAATCAATGAAAAAATGAAAGGAAACATGGAATGCATGAAGAATGATCTAAAAGCAGACATGGAAGGTTTGAAAAAATTGATACAAGAAATGATTCCTAATGGTGAAAAGTTAGTAGAGGAAACTCATGATGAGAAGAAAAAAAAAATTTAGCCGTGGTTTCATAAAATCTAATGTTGGATTGAAGACCCACCATATTCCAAAGATCGATATAAAGAAGTTTGATGGCAAGGATATCGTAACATGGATACTACAGATGGAGAAATATTTTGATCTCCATAATGCGCAAAAAAAACAAAGGTATGCATTGCAACTTTATATTTAGAAAAAATACATTTGTATGGTATCGATGGCTTTTCTCTCATAAAAAAATTGTCACTTGGTCATTTTTTATGGAGGAAATGATAGCACATTATGAGGATACAAAGAGAAAAGCCTTCTTTAACCAATTGATAAATCTCAAACAAATGGGTTCAATGGTGGAACAAATTGAGGACTTACAAAAATTGAATATAAGGGTAACTGATATTCGAGAGGAACACAAGATTTTTGTCTTCATAGGGACTTTAAAGGATAACATCCAACATGAGGTTCACCTTTGGGAACCTGATTCATTGGAGAATGCATTTAGGTTGTCCAAAAAAATTGAAAGTAAAATTATGGAGACAAGGAGTCCTACCACTAACATCTATAAAGATGAAAGTGTTGATGCTCCTAGACATCCACAACCTACAAGGTTGACACCACCACAATTGGAATAAAAAAGAGAAAAAGCGCTTTGCTACAGTTGCGATAGAAAATACACTAAAGGTCATAAGTGTGCCGAGAAAAATTATTTTACATATATTGTGAAGAGGAGGAAGAAAATGAACAAGAAACTTTAAAATAATAGGATATCCACAAGGAACCAACCCTAGATAAAGAATAAATGAGTCTGACCATATCCTGTAATGCATTAGCAGGAATTACCACTCCTCAAACTCTCAAGATAGAAGGACATATCAAGAAGAAAAATGTAATAGCATTGATTGATTCGGGTAGTACCCATAATTTTATTCATTGTAAGGTAGCCAAGGAATTGAATTTCTTCATATACCCATCACCAGAGTGTCAAGTGATGGTTTCAAATGGAGGAACTATAAATTTCTCTTGAAAGTGCCATAATATCAAGCTAACCATGGGTGAATATGTATTGAATAGTCCAGTGCTTTCCATTCCAATGGGAGGTGTTGATGTTGTACTAGGAGCACAATGGTTACAATCTTTGGGGATGGTAGCATTTAGTTTTCAAGAACTTTTCTTGAATTTTTTTTCGAAAGGAAAGGAAGTTGCATTACGAGGTATCATAGGAAATTCGGGAAATATAATAAGCTCTATTGTCATAACAAATCTTCTGAAGAAAGAACGATGAGGCGTAATTGCACAATTATGCTCACTAGAAGTTCAAACATCAAAATCATCTATTTCTCCAAATTTATAAATAGTCTTGGACAATCATTCTAAGGTGTTTGAAACTCCCAAAGGATTCCCACCTATTCATGATCATGATCATGATATTCATTTGATTCCAAGAAGTTTTCCTCCAAACATTAGGCATTACAGATATCCTTATGTCCAAAAGAGAGAAATTGAACATATGATTGCAGAAATGTTAGAGGCTGGTATAATTGAACCTAGTCAAATTTCTTTGAGTCTGCTCCAGTAGTATTAGTTCACAAGAAGGATGGATCATGGTACATGTGTTCGGATTATAGGGAGCTAAATAATATCACTATTAAAGATAAATTTCCCATTCCTCTGATTGATGAATTATTGGATGAATTACATGGAGAGATTTATTTTACCAAGTTGGATTTCCATTCAGGATATCTTCAAATTAGAATGAAGGCTGAAGATATTCTGAAAACAACATTTAGAACTCATGAGGGTCATTACAAACTTTTGGTCATGATTTTTGGCCTTACCAATGCACCTCCTATATTTCAAGGGTTGATGAATTCCATTTTCAAACCTTTCCTTAGAAATTTTGTGTTAGTGTTTTTCGATGATATACTAATCTACAGAAGGTCTTGGAAGGATCATGTTCAACATGTTGACCGGGTGCTCAAACTATTGGAGGAGAAACAATTATATGGAAAAACCTCCAAATGTTTCTTTGGAGTATAAGAGGTAGAATTTCTGGGTCATATTGTATCTCAAGAGGGTGTTAAGGTAGACCCTAAGAAAATTAAATCCATTAAGGAATGGAAAGTCCCCACAACCATAAAGCAGTTGCGAGGATTTCTTAGGTTAATAGGGTATTATCGCGAGTTTGTTAATAATTATGGGAGAATAGCATCACCTTTAACAACATTATTGAAGAAAGATTCATTTTCATGGACTCCTTAAGCAACTAAGGCTTTTGAACATCTTAATGAGGCAATGTGCCAAGCACCGGTATTAGCTACGCCAGACTTCATAAAAATCTTTATTGTGGAATGCGATGCCTTAGGAAATGGAATTGGTGTTGTTTTAAAGAAAGAAGGAAGACCCATTGGTTTTGAAATTCATCCAATCAAAGGAAAGTATTTACAGAAAGCTGTCTATAAGAATGAAATGTTGGCAATACTACATGCACTAAATAAATGGTGACCTTAACTAATGGGAAGACACTTCAAGGTAAAAATTGATCATGATAGTCTTAAATAATTTTTGGAACAAAGAATATCTTCAGAAGAGCAGAAAAAATGGGTCACAAAGATGTTTGGTTATGACTTTGAAATCATCTACAAAAAAGGGAAGCTAAATGTTGTTGCAGATGTACTGTCAAGAAAGGAGGAGGAGGTGGAAGCACTACTTTGTGCCATTTCTATTATCCAACTAGATTGGATAACTGAAGCAAGGGAGGAATGGAAGAATGACGAAGAAGTGTGGACACCCATTCAAAATATGTAGCAAGATCTTAGTACATCTGATATATTTAGTTGAAAAAATGAATCCTTATCGTACAAATATCATTTATATATTTGTAAGAATTCCCAAATAAAACAATAGATTATTTTGGAATTGCACACCTCTCCCCTAGGAGGACACTCGGGATTTTTAAAAAATTACCATAGGGTGAAGAAAGATTTTTTTTGGGATGGCCTTAAATATGATATTCAAAATTTTATGGCAGAATGTTTGGTTTACCAGCAAAATAAAGTTGAGAAAATTAAGGCCATGGGTTTGCTACAATATTTATCCATTCCAAGTCAACGTTGGGAGGAGGTTTCAATGGATTTTATCACAGGTTTACCGAAGTCCGAAGGAAAGAGTGTCACCATGGTGTTAGTTGATAGACTTATGAAATATGCACACTTTTCTGAATTATTTCATTGATCTGAATGGAATTTATTAGTTTTGTTGTGGTAAGTATCCAAGCAGTAATTAAATTGTGTGCATAAGGTTTACTGAAGTTTGCAGGTGAAACAAATGGTTTTATCTTAGTTAAATGGATTTTTGTGTGATGTTAAAGTATGAAAATTTCTTGTATAACACTGTATAGCAGTAAATAACAGAGAAATAAACATCACATGCAACAATACTCAACAAATTTGATGAAGCAGATCACCCCTCCTAGGCTACATCTGCTGGTACAACTCCCAATGGCATGTATCTCATCTATTATTGCTAAAAAATGGTAATTACATGTGAATAAAAACCTCAAATGGTTGTGCTCTCTATAAAACCAACTTCATAATGCTTGAATTAGTCAATAATGAATATACATTCGCAAAAAATAGAGAATGGATGCTCAAAACACTGAAAACCACCCTAGTGGCCTTGGTGGCTCCTTGACCTCTCCTGAAGCTAAACCTACACAAGATGACCTCTGATGATTTGGAACCTCTGCCAATGTGTTCAGAATGTCGATAATACCAAAAATTTACTATTCATTCCTCAAAATTGGTCGAATATCCAAGGAGTTATGGCCAAAACAAGAAACTGCCCAATGTCCCTTAAAAAACTCCACTAAATGTGGAGGAATTATAGACAATTCCGACGGTTTAGAAATTGCCGCCGAACTTGGAGGTCCGCCAGCGGAACCGCCAGGCAGATTGGAATTAAATTAAATGTTTCAGATAAAGCATGTGACCGCTTCCGTTTTTACCGCCGAATTAACCGTTAGAACTCCACTATGGTGGATGAAACATGGAGTTGCATGGTTCCGATAACCCTGGCATTTTATGCCATAACGCTGCACATGTGCTAACACTCAAACTTCGCCGAGGTTAAAGTTGATTGTCAGGTAATAGGCCCATGGTTCATAACGTCGGGTTACATGGAGTGGGGGCTAGCCCCCTTTGCCGCCATTGCAAAAACTTTAAACGTTTAAATAGGCGTGAAGCACCAAGGGGTTAAGAACTAACCTGTGGCATAGCAGTGGGCACGTGCAATGCTTGCAGGCAGGTCTCACGTTTGAACCTCCAAATTCCCAAAAAAATTTACAATGCTATTTGACCTCTGGCCTGGGGCCACGTGGCAGTCTCCGGGCAGGCCACGTGGCACCCGTTAATAGGCCCAAAAACTTTAGTATAATTTTTTTATTTTATTTTTTTTATAATTATTTATTTATTTATTTTTAAAAATTTTATCCAAAGTTAAAATGGGTCATGTTGGCTGCCTATAATCAGCAAGACTGGAAAAATTCCGACCGCAGGGAGAAACATCGTTTCAACCACTTTGGGATTCTAGGATCTAGCCCTCCTGAATCCGGAGAGGGATCTCTCCAATAAGTGCAAAGATGGATTTGTCTTTGAAGTTTTGGGTGATGATATTAGGCTAGTTATGAAGGCCAAGGGTTTTGTTTGTTTTTTGGTGTTGGCAATATGGTGCAATGTGTTGTCCTTGATGGAAACCTACTTAATGAGTTGCCTATGATAAGCAACCTATGTATTAAATATGTAAGGATGATGTAGCTACAGATTAGTTTAGATGTGACAGAGAAAAGGAATTTCAGTAAGTACCAAAGAAATGATAAATATAACATGTCACAAAGCATACGCATGTTTGTAAAGGAAAAGTAGCGTATGTACGCGGAAAAATACGTACCAAGTAGCGTATGCCTATTTGCGCTCTAAATTTATAAAAACAGGGGACATTACCATGGTATTGACCCACTGTATTGAGCGCTGGATTATCTATTTGATCCCGTCCAGGAATACCATCAGCGGTTGAGTGGTTTTGACTCATGGTATTGACAAAGGCTAAATCTATATAAGGAGAAGAAGATCATAGTGCAAGGGGGTGTAGGTGAAAGGGTTGTTAATAGTTAAATCTCTTTAAGAGATATCTGCATGGTTGAACTCTGTTCTTAAATGATAGATCTGAATATTTGATGCACCTATGGATATGATGAAGGTTCAAGATCTCTAGATCTAGAAATGATGAATCTCTAGGATGATCTGCAAAAGAAATGATGAGGACCTGGCGCAAGTCTGATGAAGAAATTGAAGAAATATGGGTAAGTTTATAGATCTGGTCTATTCTGCAAATTTTATCTTTTACATATCTATACGCTAGTTGGTCTTAGTAAAAGCGCGTATATACACGGGTTCGCTTAATAAAAAACGCGTATGGAAGTTAGGGTTTCTGAAGCTTATTTACAGATATTGATTCTGTGATTTCTGTTTTTCTCTCTACTGTCGGTCAATGAAGTCTACTTGAAGTTCTGGGTTGATTGAATATGAAGTATGCTGCTGATTTGATAATAAACAAATATAATCACTGATTGAGAAAACATGATGAAGGATGAGTGAGAAAACATGGTTAAAACTAACTGACTGTCTAAAGGTTCTGCATTGCTGAGAAGGTGTCTGACTGAAAGCCTCAGATCTGAATCAGAATTTGATCACATTCTGAAAATCT
The DNA here is from genome assembly GCA_034641835.2 of Pinus albicaulis. NCBI lineage: Eukaryota > Viridiplantae > Streptophyta > Pinopsida > Pinales > Pinaceae > Pinus > Pinus albicaulis. Next base: position 1,780,430,553 of record CM076580.1, on the reverse strand, counting down.
GTATTCTCAGAAGTATACGCAGGTTGATACGAAGAAAAGCGCGTATACACACAGCTTCGGTGAAGAGAAGTGGCGTATGCATGAAAAATAGTATGCACAGAGGCATACACAAGTTGGTGAGCAGGGAAACGCGTATACACGCGGCTTCAATAAAGAGAAGTAGCGTATGCTATTTGAATTGATGAATGTTCAGAGTTGAGTTTGTATATGCATATTTGTTTTGAAGTCTGGGTTATTTCTGATATTCTGGTTATAGTGGTATTGCTTTTCTGATTGAAGTTTTGGGTAAAGTATGGTTGTTGATGTTAAGGGGTTGTATTGAAGCTGTTTTGATCTAGTATGAAAATTGATGAAATATGGTCTGCAGTAGATCTGAGGGTTGAAGCCTTCAGTATGAAAGTGGAAGCTTTCTGCCAGTAGAAGCTGGTGCTAAGAGTAGGGGGTAGTAGCTCCCTTCCAGGAGAGGCTGGTAAACGAGATTAGGGGGTTGGAGCTCCCTTCCAGTGTTGGCTGGAGAACGAGAGAAGGTTGCAGTCTTCTGCAGGTGGGTTCCTGTGTGCTGGTTATGAGTCTGCGCCAGTACAAAATTGTAAGAATTTTTCTTTATAATAAATATTGAAGACAGAGACGACAACAGCAGTGGTTTTCTCCCGAATTGGGTTTCCACCTTAAATACTGGTGTTCATGTGTGTTGCTTATGTGTGATGATTTATTCTGTTATTACTGCACATGCTTACTGCTTACTAAACATCTGATGAATAAATGACGCAATGATCTAAGTAAAGAATTAAATGCATAATAAGAGCCCTGTACATACACAAGTTTTCTTAAGGATTTCCGCGTGTATACGCAAGTTTTGTTCAATAAAGTAGCGTATGGGTTTTAGAGAAAGAAAAAGTGAAAAGTTTTTCAGTCAGCTATAAATACTGATTTACCCCCCCTCTCAGTATTTTTCCCAACAATTGGTATCAGAGCAGGTCCTTCTGAAAAAGCTTAGCGGCTAGAAGGAAGATCAAACAAGATGAGCAATCAAGATGGAACAGCATCTATCAGGCCTCCACTCTTCAACGGGAAAAATTTAATCTTCTGGAAAACAAGGATGAGATCCTATCTTCAGTCTTTGGGAGCAGATGTATGGGCTATTGTTGAACGAGGATATCAATATCAAGCCGCAGTACCAACAGATCCAACGGAAAGAAAGAATTATGAAACAAATGCAAAAGCGGTCAATGCTCTATTGGGAAGTCTAACTGAATTAGAATTTGTCAAAGTCATGTAGCTGGATACAGGAAAGGAAATATGGGACAAAATCATTCTAAGTTATGAAGGTGATGCAAAGGTAAAAAGTGCTAAACTCCATACTCTCAGAATTCAATATGAAAATCTAAAAATGCATAATGAGGAGAGCATTGCCAGTTTATTTTTACGTCTTGATGATATTGTAAATCGTATGAGAAATCTGGGAGAAACTATAACCGAATCTACTTTGGTTGAGAAAGTTTTAAGATCACTAACGACAAAATTTGAGTCAAAATTTTCTGCTCTTGAAGAAAAGCAGGATCTTCAAAATCTTACTGTGGTCCAACTTCATGGCATACTAACTGCATGTGAAATGAGAAGAGGAGGACCATTTGAAGTCAAAGAAGTCGTCTTTAGAGCTTCTACAAAAGGGAAAGAAGTACAAGAGATAGAAGGATCAGGGTATATCTCAGAAGAAGATGAGGTAAATTTTGTAAATAAACTCCAACTTGGCACAGGACAATTCAGAGGTAAGCTTCCTTTCAAATGTTTTGATTGTGGAAGAGTTGGTCATTATGCTGCTAAGTGTCCTTACAAAGAAACACATGAAAAAGGGAAGGAAGTAGCAAGAAGGAATAAGAATCAGTTTAGCACTAGAAAAAGTTACTATACTCATGAAGATAGTGATGGGTTATCTGACAGTGAGGGAATGTGAACAATATCTTAGACTTCTCATGGCATTTGAAAAAGAATATAGAGAAGAAAAAGATACTTTTATGGATGCTTTAGAGGACAATGATTTTCTTGATGAATTCAATCAACTCAAAATATGCTTAGAAGAAAGTAAAATACGCTTAGAAGAAAGTAAAATATCCATAGAAACTCTGAAAAATCAGCTTGAAGAAAAGGAGAAACACAATGAGAAATTAGAATGTGAAATAGTAATTCTAAGAAAAGAAATTGAGAAAGTGAAGACTTTGAATCTTAGATTTTCTAAAGGATCTGAAACCTTAGATGAGATTATCAAGGTACAACGTTCTCCTCTTATAAAGACAGGTCTTGGATATGTCGGAGAATCTTCTCAGGCTTCAGCACCAAGTTATCTAAAAGCAGCTACAGCTAGTATACAACATTCTGCCACTTAGCAAAGGAATAAAGAATATTTACAGGTAAAGCATGATCATCCTAGTTCAAAGAACACTAAAAGGGACACCTTTCAAAGAAACACTAATCAACAGGTAAATTCAAGTAGAAGATTTCATGATCGCAGAAATTTCTTCTTCAATGGACAATGTTTCTCATGTCACAATTTTGGTCATAAAGCTTTTCAATGTGTTGCATATAAAACCATCATGACAAGAGAAGCAAGAAAGAAAAGGATTGATATTGGAACAAAGAAGAATACCTATAACAACTTTTATCCTCTTCAAAATGAAGTTGAATGTGCTTATTGCAATAACTTTGGCCATGAAGAATCTGAATGCAGGAGCAAAGTTCAGCCAAAAGAGCATTTTCCTTCAAGCTCCAAAGTGTGGAAAAAGAAGGAATTATAGGTTGAAAATTGTGGCATAGCTTTATTTGCAGAAGGTGAAGAAAATCAATGGTACATTGATAGTGGATGCTCAAAATACATGACAGGTGATAAAAACAAACTTCTTGCATACAGTGCTCTAGAAAAAGAAAAGAATGTTACATTTGGAAATGTTACTCTTGCTGTCATTAAGGGAAAAGGGTCTGTTTTTCTAAAAGAAAAGGTGAAAGCTAATAATGTCATGTATGTGGATGGATTAAAGCAAAACCTGTTAAGTGTAAGTCAAATGTGTGATCAAGGAACTGAAGTTGTCTTTAGTTCAAAAGAATGTGTGGTACGTGATCTTGATACAGGTAAAACAATTATAAAAGGAAAAAGGACTCCAAGCAACTTGTCTATATTGAATAACTGCAAAGAAAAATGTTACTTGAGTAAATCTTCAGAAAAATGGCTATGGCATAGAAGGTTGGGGCATCTGAGCTTCTCTCAAATCAACAAATCAAGCAGACTTAAAGCTGTTCGTGATCTTCCCAATATTACTCTACTTGAAAATATCATATGAAAATCTTGCCAATTCGGTAAGCAAACCAGAGTGAAATTTAATGCCAAGGAAGGATCATCAAGTAAGCCTCTTGAACTCATTCATACTGACATATGTGGACTTGTGAGGAAAAAGTCACCACGTGGTGAACAATACTATATCTTGTTTATTGATGATTTCTTTAGAATGTGTTGGATTGGGTTGATTAAACACAAAGATGAAGCATTTGAGAAATTTCAGATCTTCAAAGCACTGGTTGAAAATGAATTAGATCTAAAAATCAAGTGTCTTAGATCTGATCGAGGAGGAGAATATACTTCAAATGAATTTCTTGAATTTTGTGAACAACATGGCATAAAAAGACAGTTCTCTGTAGCTGGCACTCCACAACAAAATGGCGTAGCAGAAAGAATGAATAGAACAGTTCAACAAATGGCTAGAGCTATGCTTGATGATTCTGGAACACCCGACACATTTTGGGGAGAAGCAACACATACAGCGGTAAACATTCTCAACAAGGCACATGTTCGTGTAAATAGTGACAAAACTCCATATGAACTCTGGTATGGTAATTCTCCCTCTGTGAAGCATTTTAGAGTTTTTGGAAGTAAATGCTTTATCAAAAATAATGATGAAAAAATTGGCAAGTTTGAACCTAGAGCAGATGAAGGAATACTTCTTGGTTACTCCTCTACGAGTAGAGCATATAAATGTTACAATAAAAGACTTCGGAAGATTGTTGAATGTATTGATGTTGTTATTGATGAGTCTCCTGCAGCTCCAAAAGAAGAAAAACAAACAACATATGAAGACGATGATGACATATATCCTTCTACATCAAATAGAAATGATATAGACAGTGAACCCAATGAAGAACCTGAAGATGATTTATCTGAAAAAGCTCCATCCAGATATGTTCAAAAGAATCATCTAGAATCTCAAATTTTGGGAGAAAAGGGATCATGTGTACAAACAAGAAGGACTCTTGTGGGATCTTCTAGCAATCTGGCATTTCTGTCCACTATTGAACCACACAATGTCAGTCAAGCTAGCAAAGATGAATGTTGGATTCAAGCCATGAATGAAGAGCTTGATCAAATTGAAAACAATCACACTTGGGAATTAGTACCAAGACCTCATGACAAAAATGTCATTGGAACTAAATGGATATTCAAAAACAAGTTAAATGAGAATGGGGATGTTATAAGAAATAAAGCTAGACTTGTTTGCAAGGGGTATGCTCAATAAGAAGGTATAGAATTTGAAGAAACTTTTGCTCCTGTAGCTAGACTTGAAGCCATAAGAATGTTTCTTGCTTTTTCAAGCTTCCAACAAATCAAAGTTTATCAAATGGATGTTAAATCTGCGTTTCTCAATGGTGATCTAGAAGAAGAAGTTTATATAGAACAACTAGAAGGATTCATTTTGGGAAATGATGAAAAACTTGTTTGTAGACTTAAAAAGGCTCTATATGGTCTCAAACAAGCTCCAAGGGCATGGCATTATCATCTTGACAAATATCTTCATCAACAAGGATTTTCAAAGGGGTCTGCTGATAGCAACTTATACACAAAAACTGAAAATGATAAACTATTGATTGTGGGTGTATATGTTGATGATATCATTTTTGGAAGTAATGAAGAGTCTATGAGTCAGAAATTTGCTTCTGATATGCAGCAAGAATTTGAAATGTCTTTACTTGGGGAACTAACATTCTTTCTTGGCTTGCAAGTGTAACAAGCAACAAATGGCATATTCTTATCACAAGCAAAATACCTCAAGCAAATCCTGAAGAAGTATGGCATGGAAGATTGCAAACCTGTAAGTACACCAATGATAACCGGATGTAATCTCAGTTCTAATGATGATTCCCCCACGGTGAATCAACCAGAATACATATCTATGATAGGAAGTCTACTTTATCTCACTGGGACAAGACCAGACATTATGCATGCAGTTGGGATTGTTGGACGATTCCAAGCTAATCCAAAAGATTCTCAACTTCAGGCTGTGAAAATAATATTCAAATATCTACAAGGAACTCAAGACTTGGACTATGGTATCCAAAGAATGTTGATCTTACTCTTCATGCTTATACTGATGCAGATTGGGCTGGAAATGTTGATGATTGGAAAAGCACTAGTGGTGGTGCATTCTATATGGGGCCCCGGTTAGTATCTTGGTTCAGCAAGAAGCAAAGATCTATTGCCTTATCTACAGCAGAAGCAGAATATGTGGCTGCAGCATCATGTTGCACTCAACTTCTTTGGATGATGCAAACCTTACAAGACATTCAAATCAAATGTTCACCTCCTATCTCCATTATGTGTGATAATACAAGTGCCATCAATATCTCAAAGAATCCTATTATGCATTCCAATACCAAGCACATTCCCATCAAGTATCACTTCTTACGTGAACAAGTGCTTGAACAAAAGGTGAAGTTGGAGTATGTTCCCTCCAAAGAACAAGTTGTTGATATATTTACCAAACCTTTACCCAAGGAAGCATTCGAATATCTCAGACAGAAGCTGGGAGTAGTCTCTGCCATGCAGAAGATCAAATCTGCTTAAATTCAGAAGATTAAATTGGATACACGGATTTCCTGAAGGACAGTCGCGTATATACGCGAGTTTACACACAGAAAACCACGTATGGGTGTCTGCTGACAAATTTTTTCTGGGTCAGCATTCTTCAACACAACTGTGGTGCTGTTGGGTATCTCTGGTGATGTTCCATCTCTCATATTTCTGTTTCATTATCTAATGCTTCTGATGAAGATGCCTGGATGATTTGCTGTTGAAATTGTTCAGGATGCACAAGCTAAGGGGGAGCTTTGGTCATATGGAAAGGATGCATTGTTGGCATTCTAATTATTTGTTGTGGTCTGATCTCTTGCTTGAGATTCTTTGGTCTTGATTTTATAAGCTATTTCTATTTTTGATGAAAAGTTTATGTTGAGACGTATGATGTAAATTGTTATATTCAGTCATTTAAGGACTTCTTGAAATTTGTAGACCCACTTGGTTGGGTAATTGAGTCAAAATATGTAAATTCACTTGGTTGGATCATTGATGTAAGTATGAGTCCTTGGTGATAGGAAAGGTCATAGAGTCATGTACTCCATTAAAAAATATGTTTGAAGATTCAGCATAAACTCAGGGGGAGCAAGCATGGTAACTTCAGTGCACATCATATCTACAGAGCTCTTATTTCTACAAGAGAAGAAAAACCTTTTTTGGTTTTGATCTGCCCTTTGCCCTTGATGTCAAAGGGGGAGAGTATCATGGTGTTTGAATAATGGTTATATTCAATGTATCTATCTGTTGGTTTCCATCAAGTCCAAAGGGGGAGATTGTTGGCAATATGATGCAATGTGTTGTCCTTGATGGCAACCTACTTAATGAAGTTGTTCTTGATGGAAACCTACTTAATGTGTTGCCTATGATAAGCAACCTATGTATTAAATATGTAAGGATGATGTAGCTACAGATTAGTTCAGATGTGACAGAGAAAAGGAATTTCAGTAAGTGCCAGAGAAATGATAAATATAACATGTCACAAAGCATACGCGGGTTTGTAAAGAAAAGTAGCATATGTATGTGGAAAAATACGTACCAAGTAGCATATGCCTATTTGCGCTCTAAATTTATAAAACCAGGGGACATTACCATGGTATTGACCCACTGTATTGAGCGCTGGATTATCTATTTGATCCCGTCCAGGAATACCATCAGCGGTTGAGTGGTTTTGACTCATGGTATTGACAAAGGCTAAATCTATATAAGGAGAAGAAGATCATAGTGCAAGAGGGTGTAGGTGAAAGGGTTGTTAATAGTTAAATCTCTTTAAGAGATATCTGCATGGTTGAACTTTGTTCTTAAATGATAGATTTGAATCTATGATGCACCTATGGATATGATGAAGGTTCAAGATCTCTAGATCTATAAATGATGAATCTCTAGGATGATCTGAAAAAGAAATGATGAAGACATGGCGCAAGTCTGATGAAGAAATTGAAGAAATCTGGGTAAGTTTATAGATCTGGTCTATTCTGCAAAGTTTATCTTTTACAGATCTATACGCTATTTGGTCTCGGTAAAAGCGCGTATATACGCGGGTTCGCTTAATAAAAAGCGCGTATGGAAGTTAGGGTTTCTGAAGCTTATTTACAGATATTACTTCTGTGATTTTTGTTTTTCTCTCTACTGTCGGTCAATGAAGTCTACTTGAAGTTCTGGGTTGATTGAATATGGAGTATGCTGCTGATTTCATAATAAACAAATATAATCACTGATTGAGAAAACATGATGAAGGATGAGTGACAAAACATGGTTAAAACTGATTGATTGTCTAAAGGTTCTGCATTGCTGAGAAGGTGTCTGACTGAAAGCCTCAGATCTGAATCAGAATTTGATCACATTCTGAAAATCAGTATTCTTAGAAGTATACACAGGTTGATACGAAGAAAAGCGCATATACACACAGCTTCGGTGAAGAGAAGTGGCGTATGCATGAAAAATAGTATGCACAGAGGCATACGCAAGTTGGTGAGCAGAGAAACGCGTATACACGCGGCTTCAGTAAAGAGAAGTAGCGTATGCTATTTGAATTGATGAATGTTCAGAGTTGAGTTTGTATATGCATATTTTTTTTGAAGTCTAGGTTATTTCTGATATTCTGGTTATAGTGGTATTGCTGTTCTGATTGAAGTTTTGGGTAAAGTATGGTTGTTGATGTTAAGGGGTTGTATTGAAGCTGTTTTGATCTAGTATGAAAATTGATGAAATATGGTTTGCAGTAGATCTGAGGGTTGAAGCCTTCAGTATGAAAGTGGAAGTTTCTGCCAGTAGAAGCTGGTGCTAAGAGCAGGGGGTAGTAGCTCCCTTCTAGGAGAGGCTGGTAAACGAGATCAGGGGGTTGGAACTCCCTTCTAGTGTTGGTTGGAGAACGAGAGAAGGTTGCAGCCTTCTGCAGGTGGGTGCCTGTGTGCTAGTTATGAGTCTGTGCCAGTACAAAATTGTAAGAAGGTTTCTTTATAATAAATATTGAAGACAGAGACGACAACAGCGGTGGTTTTCTCCCGAATTGGGTTTCCACCTTAAATACTGGTGTTCATGTGTGTTGCTTATGTGTGATGATTTATTCTGTTATTACTACACATGCTTACTGCTTACTAAAAATTTGATGAATAAATTATGCAATGATCTAAGTAAAGAATTAAATGCATAATAAGAGCCCTGTACATACGCAAGTTTTCTTAAGGATTTCTGCGTGTATACGCGAGTTTTGTTCAGTAAAGTAGCGTATGGGTTTTAGAGAAAGAAAAAGTAAAAAAAAATTCAGTCAGCTCTAAATACTGATTCACCCCCCCTCTCAGTATTTTTCCCAACATTTGGATGGTTGAGCATGATTACTGTTTGAGGTGGAAAGTTCTAAATGCAAAGAGTTTCAAAGGTGAGAAGTTGCAAGCAAATAGAACAAGCTTTGGCCAGGAAGATAGATAATTGCAGGGTTTAGTCCATTGGGCTATGGAGTCATAATAGGGTTTATTGGAAGCAGCAAGAGGCAAGAGTGGTCCATGGGGCAAGTAATCTATGTCTAAGGATCTCTTTAAAGTTTTATTTATGGAATGAAATGGTACAACAAGAAGGGGAATTAAATAGATGAAGAACAAAGAGCAGCCTAAGATCTGGTAAGTACTTCTAAACTAGCCAGCTTTTGACATACACTTAAGAAAAACATGAAAGTAAACTAGGATCTGGTAAGTAATTTTAAACTAGCTAGCCTTTGATACACTTTTAATAGAAAAAATTTAAAAACAGGGGAAACACAAATGATAACAAAGAATGGTCTAAGATCTGGTAAGTACTTCTAAACTAGCCAGCTTTCAACACATTCCAAGGGAAACTTTCAGTCAGTCTTTTGGGATAAAACTAGGACCAGGGCTCACCATATCTTCCTTAGTTCATCACTACTTAACATGAAATGAAAATAACATTTAAGAACAATATTAAGGTAAGAGAATAGGACGAGGGAACGCAACATTCCTAACTCCTCAACTGAATTAAATCATTCCCAAATAACACAGATTGGAAGAAAACATTCAGATAAATATTTTCAGTCAGAGAAGGGTACTGATATACAGTAGGTCCTAACTCTATGCACGCTATTATTTATAAGAGAAGATGAACACAGTGAAAACAGAAACAAAATAACAAGTTACAATGAGAAAAACATCACCGTCAACATAGACCAGGATCCCATAAATCAGCTTGTATTGATGCTCCAAACTAGTTACAGCTTCAAGTCCAATGCTTTAGTTTAGCAATCATCTACACTTCCCAGACTAACTTATCTATCACAAGCAGAGCTTCAAGGGCCAGTGAACACTATTTACAGGTAGAAGTCTCAAGCTCAATTACATTTCAAAGTTCAGTAACCTAATCAACCAACCCCTCTCTCATCTTCTCCAGTAGTATTTATAGAAGAATGAGGAGGTGAGATCTAATAAAAGATCTCCAAAGACAATTAATACAGACTTAATGGCTTCTCGGCCTTTGGGGGGCTTGATCAAGAAGCTTTCATGGGTGTCTTCTGTATTAAATGATTTACATAAAGATTTAAGCTCGGTGGGAGCTCTTTTGACCTTTGAGGCTCTGTGTGATGTCAAAGTAACTCTGCTGTTGTTTTGTCATTAAGTTTGTTTGAGAATTCACTCTCTGGCTATGCTTGAGACAAATATCTGATCCTGATCAATAACTCCGGCCTCGGATATGAATGCTTTGAGGCACAGGTGGCATCATGGTAGCTGGAAGGATCAATTTTCCTCAGCTGTGGCGGTGGAGGCTTTCTTTCTGATGAACCTTTATGAATTTTATTTTACCTGTGCTTTAGTAGGGGGATTAGGCTTTTGATAATCCATCTTAGCCATAATCCCCACAGATCTATCTTCAATCTCATGTTCTGGTGTGTTCCTGTCTTTGACACTGATACTCTTTGATTTGTGCTTGATTCACCATGTTTGTCAGTGTGCAGGGCTGCGCAGGGGTGATATGGCATCAATGCCTCCTGAAACACCAATGAAACGTGAAGTTTAAACCCTGCGAATGATTCTATTTGATGGATCAGAGGCGGGAGGATCGTCACCCTCAGCCTTTGAATTTTCTTTAGCATAGCGGAGAAAACATTTAAACCCTGCAAAATATGAACAATGTTATAAAATCTTGCATATATAGGTTTGTTGCTTCAGAAGGCACGTGGAGAGAGCATGGCCGTTGGATGGCATCATCCAACGGTCGAGATCGATTAGAGGAGGTCAAAAGGAAACAGAGGAAGAATTAAATCGGATCTGTCGATTGCGCAGAGATCAACAGTCGGGAGAAAAGGCGAAAATTCAAAGAGGATGAGTCATTTTTGGAAAAACGGAGAAAACAGGTTAAAACCTTTGTTTTGGACAAAAAATGTTCAAAAATCAAGTTGGGGATCGGGACAAACATGCGCCGTCGGATGAGATCGGCCTACGCGATCAACGTCGGAGAATGGGCATCAATAAACCTTTACAAAATACGACCGGATTTCAAGCCTTTAATAAAATCAGGATGAATAAAAAACCCGGGTCCGTAACTGCTGACTGGGCAAGGAAACAGAGCGATCGAGGTTGGGCCGTCGATCTGTAGATCAGATCGATGACGGAGACGCTTGAATGAAATGCGAGGTACCTTGGACTAACACACAGGCTTGATCAGAGCGCGATCACCGTCCGATGAGGAGGCCTCAGATCGGACGGCGGACGCTAATATCGCGTCGGGCCCATGTCTGACTTTTAATGCACAATGAGGGTAGTATTTGAAATTTTCCCAAGGCCACGTGTCAGCCGGTGGATGGCATCGCTGCCAATCAGGAAAAACCACCTTCCTCTTAAAAGCGGTGGGATGGATTCCGCCCGATTTTCTTTTAACATGATGACAAAACACATTAAAACCCAAAATGTAATATAACAAAGGTTTAACCAGGAGGTTTATGTTTATGAAATGGATTAGCGCCTGTGCGGGGCCTTGGGCCGTATTGGAAGCGATATGACCAGGGGAGATAGAATGGAGGGCTAATCAGCATTGGAGATTTCAATAAAGGGAAAAGACTTGCGCGTTGTGTTTCCCCCGATGCGATAAGCGCCCAAATGGCTTAGCGCCTGGTTCTAGCACCAGGGCGTATGGAGGGGAAGGGTTTTGGACTTAGCCCAAGGGGGCTTAAGTCTGTAATAAGAAAATGGGTTTTTTTTATAGATTTTCAATGGTTTTCAAAGGAGTTTGAGGGTTCCGATAAGGCAAAGAAGGAGTCTTAAACCTTATCAAAAGGGGTTTTGATGAAGGGGAAAGGGGAAAAACATGAAAATAAGGGATTTTATGGGGAAAAGAGGAGAGAAAACGAGGTTAGTTTTGGAAGAGGGGGGAGGGGGAAAATGATGTTTGCAGCAGTATTTTGGCTTTGAAATCAGCAGAATTTCTGGGGCATAATGGGCACAACAGTGAAGATTTTGGATAGAGGCACGAGGCCTTCAAGAGTCTTCAAGAGCCAACACTTTTTTGAAATAAAATTTGTTCCTTGAAGACTCCAAAAATGATTTAGCCACCTTTTGGTATAACAAATTTCATAGGTGGCTAATAGGTCAAAGTTCTAGTTTTTGGAGTTTACTGGGCTTTTCAAACCTTCATAACTTCTACATACGAACTCTGTTTTGTGAACCGTTCATGGCGCTAGAATCGCAGCGAAGAGACCTTTCCGGTAGCTTGGGTTGCAAACACTTTTGAGCACTTTCATTTTTGAGAATGTTTGAGCATTTTTGAGAAATGGACATGATCTCCTAATCAAACCTCCCCATTGGGAAGCTTTTGGACCCCAAAAGCCTTCAATTACCTGTTCAGAAGATGAGGGTACAACTCCCTCACCTTTTTCACTTCCATCCATCTTGCCTTACTTGGTTCGTTGCCCTTAAGCCCAATCCAAAGATAATCGACACTTCCTCTCTTAGAAGTGTGTGTCCTCCTATCAAGGATGGCATCCTCCTTGAGCTCGTCCATAAATTCTGGCGAGAAATCTTCTATTGATGGAAGCTGAATGTCACTCCCTTGATCAGCAATCAATGGAGGTTCATACAAACGTAAATTCTCCACATTGACAACGGAATACATTTGCATATATGAATTCAACTCAAGTTGAAATGCATTATTACCAACTTGTTTAATAATCTTGAATGGACCATAATGAACAGGCTTCATATTGTTACCTTCTCCTTGCAGCCTTTCCTTGCTTATGTGCAACCATACTTCATCGCCTTCTTAGAACTTGTCATCAACTCTATGTTTGTCATGCCTCCCCTTGTATTTTCTTTGACTTTTTTCAAGTTGTTCTTGAACTTGCTGATGAATAACCTGAATTCGCTCAATGAACATGCAAGATTTTTCAATGTCACTATGCCCATCAATGGAAACATCCTTCTCAAGAATGAAATCTAAAGGTGACTTTGGCAAATACCCAAAACAATCTTCAAAAGGTGAAGTGTTTGTAGAAGAGGGCTTGGCCTGGTTGTAAGCATGTTGAATGTAATGCAGATGCTCATCCCATAACTTAGGATGCTTGTTGCAATAACTTCTCAAAAGATGCATAATAGTTATGTTCACTACCTTGGTTTTGCCATCTATTTGTGGATGAAAAGTAGTACTCCTTTTGAACTTGGTGTCCATCATCTTCCATAGATTGGACCAAAAATTCCCAACAAATCTGGAATCCCTGTCACTAAAAATAGAAGTAGTCAAACCATAATGAACCCATACATGTTGAAAATATAATTCAACAGCTTGTTCAACAGTAATAGATTTCTTGCATGGCATAATAATACACATCTCGCTGAATCTATCAACTACTACATAAAGATAATCATGCTACTTTCTAGACATAGGTAGAACTCCTACAAAGTCCATAGAAACACTTTCCCATGGCCTTGATGGTACCGGTAATGGCGTATACAATCGAAGCTTCCTATTACTAGGCTTGCTTGTAGCACATAATGAACAACCTCTAACGAAACGTGAAACACTATCTACCATGCGAGGCCAATAACAATACCTATATAGATGTGCCACCGCTTTTCTTACCCCAAAATTTCCAGCAACAAGAGAAGAATGAGCTTCTCTCATGACACTTAGTCTCTCTCCTTGTGGTATACACAACTTGCCCAAATGAAATAGAAAATTTTTATGCATGTGATAATCATTCTCTTCAACTTGATTCCCTTCACTCAAGTTAGCATACACATCCTTAAAATCAACATTAGATGCATACTGTTCTATGTAACTCTCATGTACAATAGAATCATTCTTAAGCAAAGTAGAAGCACTAATAATAGGCCTTGAAAACATATCAACAAATTTATTGAAAATACCTTTCCTGTACCTTATTACCAAGTGAAATTGTTGTAGGAAACCCATCCATTTGAAATGACGTGATTGCTGCAATTTACTTTGCGATTGCAAGTACTGTAATGGTTGGTGATCAATATGTACCACTGTCTCTTTACCCATCAAATAGTGTTTCCACTTTTTGACACTTTGAACCAACACATAAAACTCATTATCATATGTAGGATAATTAAATATAGCACCATTAAATGTCTCATAATGAAAAGTGATAGGCTTACTATGTTGTAAGAGAATTGCACCCATGGCATAATCACTAGCATCGGTCTGAATCTCGAATGGTTGTCTAAAGTTCGATAAAGCAAGGAATAGAGATGAGCTAATATTCTATTTCAAAGAATCAAAATCTTTCTATTGTTTGCCTCCCCATTGGAGAGCACGTTTCACACTTGTTACTGCATGCATAGGAGCTGCTATGGTAGAAAAGTTAGCAATAAAATTTCTCCAATATTGAGTTGCACCCAAAACACTTATTACCTCTGTAATGGATTTGGGAGTAGGCCAATTCACAATGGCTTCTACCTTAGAATGATAAATTCTCAATGCACCTCCTCCTACAATATTTCCCAAATAAACCAAATAAGTCTTTCCAAATTCACACTTAGACATCTTATGAAATAATTGCTCTTTCCTCAAAACATCAAGTACTTTCTTAACATGCATGACATGCTCTTCTCTAGTCTTACTGAAAATCAAGATGTCATCTAAGTATACTATAACAAAATCATCAAGGAATGGATGCAAAACATCATCTATAACACGCATGAAAGTTGTAGGTGCATTACACAAACCAAAAGGCATAACTAGCCACTCAAAGAGTTCTTGTTTGGTTTTGAATGCAGTCTTCCAAATATCACTTTCTGCAATTATAACTTGATGGTATCCACTACGTAAGTCTAACTTAGTGAAGAATTTAGCATCTTTAAGATGATCTAACAAATCATCTATCCTTGGGAGTGGGTAACGATTTTTTACTGTAATCTTGTTCAAAGCTCCGAAGTCCACACACATATGCCAAGTTCCATCTTTCTTTGGAATAAACACTATTGGTGACCCACATGGCGAAGTGCTTGGTATTATGAGTCCCTTGTCCAACAAGTCTTTAATTTGCCTCTTTATTTCAACATTCTCCGTGATAGACATACGGTACATGCCTATGTTTGGAAGAGGACAATCTTGTTGCAACTGAATCTCATGTTGAATCTCCCTTTTAGGAGGAAAACCTGTTGTCTCCTGAAACATCTCATGATGTGCATAAAATAAACCATATAAATCTGATTTTAGCTTGGGATCACAATCTTCAAATGACTAGTGATTCACATCAGCTTTAGGCTTAATCATAAGAAGTACAAAACTCTTACTAGAATTCACTAGCCTTTTTACCTATCCAACATTTACCATCACAATGTTTTTCTTCTTACGATGTGCTCTAAAAATAAACTCCTTGCCATATTTGAATAGATGATACTTGTTCTCACAGAGATAGAAGATAGATTTCCTATCATATAATTAAGGACTTCCCAAAACAATTCCTGAAATATCAAGCGGAACAACATCTAATTCAACCGTGTCAATAAAATGTGCAGTAATTGCAAAGCGCAATATACACTTCTTTGAAACCTGTAAATTTGCATCCTTACAAATCCAACCAAGTGGAAATGGTTTTGGATGTGGAATGGTCTCAAGATTTAGTTGCTTGACTAAGTATTCAGAGATAAGGTTCGCTTGTGACCCACTGTCAAATAATGTGTCAATTTTTGTATGTTTTGAAATAACCCTCACATGAAACAATTCAATTATTTCTTGTTCATTTGGAGCTTGTACATGGAAGTTTGAAGTACTAGTACTTGGTTTAGTTTCAGTTTATTTTCCCTTCATGTTCTTCAAACCCATGGCTATAATTTTAGTTTCATCACTTGAATCATCACCTAAGTCTTTTTGTGTAGTAGCTGCAGTTTTTTGCTTCCCTTTGTTTTTGTTAAATTGGGTTCTTTTTTCAGGATGTAACTTCCAACAGTTTTTCTCTTCATGGCCTTCTCTTGAACAATGTTTACAAACCACTTTCTCTCCCTCTTTTTTGACAGATGCATTCTTTTTGCCTTTTCCTTTTGAGGTTTTGTTTTTGTTTTTCCCCTTGAAAGGCTTGTTCCTACCCTCTTCAAAAGTGTTTTTCCCTCTAGCTTCTAAATGTGTGGCTTGAACAAAAACCTCATCTAGACTAGTAGGATTGAACATAAGGATAGTGTGTTTAAGGTAGTTGTGTAAGCCTCCTATGTACTTTAGCAAAGTTTCTTGACTCTGCAAATCTACCCCTAATAAGAGAGCTCTTCTCCTAAATTCTTGGGTGTAGTCTTGTACATTTTTCCCCTTAAGTTGTCTGAAGTTTTTCCAATTCATGATAGCTTTCTGTAAATGAGCTAATGGATAAAACTGTTGTTTTATTGTAGTAATGAAATCAGCCCATGATAAAATAATCTTACCATGTTTTTTAGTCTCCTCCTTTGTCTTCGCTTCCCAACAAACAAGTTTTTCACCTTCCATTCTCAAAGAAGCTAGCTGAATTTTAGTGTCATCATCATGAAGGTTTTGGATTCTCAAATAAACCTCCAATTGCCTAATCCAATTATCAAGGTTTTTTGCATTGAAATCACCATTAAACATTGGAAATTCAAACTTAACATCAAGTTTTACAAAAGGACTTTTGCCAGTTTTCTTTGACTTGTGAGATTGATTCACCGAAGTAGAGGATGAGGATGAGGATGAGGATGGTGGATCTCCATTTCCTCTATAATATTCCCAAATTTCCACATCATATTTGGAATATTAGAGTCCTTGAATTTCTTAATAAATTAAGTAAATAAAATGGTGGAGAGACCCACAAACCCCAAAGATGAATAAAATCCACTTTTAATGTGTGTATGTGGATATTATAGATCTAGATCTAAAAAATGGAGTAGTGGAGCAGCTCTATTAATGGAGATCATGTCTCATTTGTGAGATAGATTATGGAGGATGAAACAGTCAAATAAGATCATGGATATTAAATATAAAATCATAAGGATCTTTGATATGGTCAACTGAGATCATAATGCATTCAAAGAAGATCATTAAGCACTTATGATAAGATAGTGGAGGACGTGATGCATTTAATGCATGCATGATGGAGAGGGTGATCACCCCATATGAACATGATGGAGAGGGTGATCACCCCTTATGAACATGATGGAGGACATGGATCATGTTGATTCAGTCAACTTTGACCAAATCAACAGTGCAGTCAAACATGGAGACTTTGTCCACATGTACAACGCAGATTTAGAGTGGACCCAGGCTATGGAAGGCTCATGCATATAATGAAGGTGAAGGCACAATGGAAGGCATGATTTATATTATTCATCTCTTGATCTGTTTAGATCTAGATTTGTCTAAGGAAATTTCTATGCAAACTTGGGCTGTTTAGTAGATTTTGCAGGGTGTTCCCGAGCGAGAATCCCAACTCTTTCTTTGAGTAGCTCTGGAAAGAGGATTTTTCTTCATCCCTGATCAGGCATTGGTTCCATCTTCAGGAGGTTGTTTCTAGCATTCAGCTAGGAAAACAATGGAGGGTTCATCCTACCACTTTTTTCTTCAGATCTAGCCTTTCAGGAGCAGCAGATCTATAGCCGACATTCAGGCCATTGGGTTTTACCTCCATGCAGCAGTAGTCCATTCAAGGATTGCACAGTTCAGTCCTGTAGATCTATTGAAGGAAGTTTCTAGTATTTTAGCTGGAAATCCCCTGAGGGATAACCTCCTCACATTGGATCTATTGTTTCCATCACTCAGGAGCTGATTTGACACATGTAGCAGTAGGCTAAGGAGCCTCCCTCTCTGACAGCTCAATTTTCTGAAGCTGTTGTTCATGCAAAAACTATTTTAGTGGAGGATATTAGAGGAGCTAGATCTTGAGCTTTTAGCCCAAAGATCTCGTGAAGGGATTAACCCTTCTTGCATAGATCTTATTGTGCATCATTGCAGACACCATATTATCAGATCTAGCTTCATATCTGCATTCCCAGTAGCATATATGTGAAGCCCTAGGAGGACGGTTGGCTTAGACTTACAGATCTGAGAAATTCCTTCTGCGTTATCTTGGGAATCCATCATTGAGAAAAAATCTACAATTTCAGCATCATCGGGGCTCCCATTCTGCCTATATCTGACTTTATATATTACAGACAGTTGTAGTCCCTACATTTGCAGTAGGGACAGCGTAGTTTACCTTCCAGCAGAGCAGCAGTTACACAACCCCTCTTGGGATATCATTGCAGGGTCATTATAGGCTAATTTTGTGGCTTGAGTGTCTCATATTTTGAGCACTGTTGTACTTTCTTTTTCACCTCCAAAATAATAAAATGGCTTAACTATTTCTGTGCATTCTGATGTGTATTTAGATTTATTTTTTCCTTTGTTATAAGTCTCATATTGTGTTTCAGTATTACTGCATTCTCCCTTTTGGGTTATTACAGTGGTATCAAAGCATGATCTTTGGCTCAGCTTGTGGACACTTCATCTTTTACATCAAAAGAAGAAGCAGATAGATGAGATCTATCATGGAGGATGAAAATTTTGCCACTCCTTTCTTTAGATCCATGCAAGATCTCTCCAAGGAGGTCAATCCAATGAATAAGGAAGGACAGAAATAAGATCCAAGAAGAATACGTGATGAGGAAGGTCCAAGCACTTCCTATCAACAAAGAAGAAAACTGGAGAATTCTAGATCTCCTCATAGATCCACTATGCCCACTTTCTTTGGAGAAGGTGAAAGGTGTAGAAATGAAGAAAGGAATGAACTTGAGACTCATGAGAATCTCAGTCTATATCTTGAAGAGTACAAAGCACAGTCTAGAGCATTCAAGGAGAAGCTAACTCTCCAACAATTCTTCAAAATCAAAGAAGAAAAAGGATCCTATAGCAGCAATAGAAGGAAGAGGCATAAAAGATTCTATTTGCCTACATTTGATGGATCTTCCTCAAGCACTATTAAGGCTTGGAGGAGAGATTTAGATGTATTTTTCAGGCTACATCCTGTAGCTGAAGGAGAGGCTATTCAAATGGCAACACTTCATCTTTTAGATGAAGAAAATGATTGGTGGTTTGGTCACATGGAGCATGCAAAAGTGACTAAATATTCAGATTTATTTCACAAGTTGAGGAAGGAATTTGATGTGAGAAAACAAGAGATGTGCTAGAAAGAGACATTGTTGAACCCTTAGTTAAACTGAGAGGGGGGGGGGGTGAATCAGTTTAACACATTCATGGAATTTTAAAACTTTTTCATTAACACTTGTTTACACCTTCATTTCATGTTCAAAATAACATGTGAGTAATCTTAGAATGTGAGCAGCAAGCATTAATATAATGTAATAGTAGAATTAATATGAGAGCAGTAAGTATTAAGCAGATGATATAAACCAGATCAACACATAAAAATCATGCATAGAGACATTAGATATAAGTGGAAACCCATAAAGGGAGAAAACCACATCTTATTATTGTTGTGATGCAAAGGCAAGCTCCAACTCCCTCTCACCACTGATTTTCTGTAGGCACCAACCTACAGGAGGCTCCAACCTCAATTCTGTAAGCTACAACTTGCAAGGAAGCTCCAAATCCCATCAATTTTATGT
Organism: Pinus albicaulis; assembly: GCA_034641835.2. Classification (NCBI taxonomy): domain Eukaryota; kingdom Viridiplantae; phylum Streptophyta; class Pinopsida; order Pinales; family Pinaceae; genus Pinus; species Pinus albicaulis. The sequence continues at coordinate 1,780,411,098 of CM076580.1, read as the reverse complement.
AGGCACCAACCTACAGGAGGCTCCAACCTCAGTCAGCTACAACTGACATCTATCAAGCTACAACTTGATAGGGAAGCTCCAACTTCCTTACTCTTTCAAAAGAAAAACACTTATTGATTTACCTTGGATATCAGCTCTGTTCTGTACCTTCTCTTCTGCTATTCAACAGTCCTCATATCTGTCCTTATATCATTTCTGCATCTTCTCAGATTCACTATCAGCTTCTCCTTCTTCTTTGCTTAGCTCCTCCTTCTACTCTGCCTCACTGCTTCATTTCTGCATTCTCTGACTTTTCACAGCATCTTGTTCTGCTCCTCCTTCTTCTTATCTTCTTTGCCTCAATTCCATACTCTGCATTCTCTATATTCACTCTCTCTAACCTCTTGCAGCTTTCTTATTTTCTTCAACTCTCTTCAATTCTGCTGCACACTCTCTTCTTCTCTCACTCTGTTTTCGTCAACTTTCTCCCCTTGGATATTACCCTGTTTTATACAAAATAGCTTCATGGATGTTTTTATTCTACTGGGAATTCGAAATGGACAGCCATGTCTCTTTTCCTTCTACCTTCTCATCTCTTTTATCCGCTCATTCAGAAAATTATAACTGTCTGTACTAATTTGAAAATTCCAGTGGGATATTTGTTCTCTTCCGAAGACTTGCCAATGCATCACAACAATATAAATCAATTAGAAACATTTACATTCAATTACAATGAAAACTCCAGCTCACTAATTCAGCCTCTTGGCTCACTGCGCATTTGTCTTTTCTTTGATTGTGTCTTTGTCCCTTTCGGCTCTATTTGTTTCCTTATTCACTGTCGTAGGATAATGGCCATAGGCCATACATATGTAACTGTGCTTTTTATTTCATGTTAATTGATTCTTGGCACAATAATAAAAAGACATTTGATATGTGCACTGCCGTGGTGTAACTACTATGTATCTGTAACAGCGCCTTTTATATATAAAACAACTTCAGCTCTCGGCATAATTATAATATGTTTTAACATACAAACTGCCGCATTCAATATAACAATATAGAGTCATTTTGATACATAAAAATGCCCTTTTGGGCCCACTTTCCGAATGTTTTCGATTGCGATTAATCGCAATCGCAACTTGCATTTGCATGTTCTGATGCCCTGCTCCTTCTCCGATGTGATGAAACACTGTTTACCGGAACTCAACCATATATGAGTCATAGTTTATAAGCCCATTGGGTCCAGAACTCAATCGCAATCGCAACTTCTATTGTCATGCTCCGCTGCCACACATTTCTCCAATACGATGAAACACTATTTACCAGAACTCAACCATATATGAGTCATAGTTTATAAGCCCATCGAGTCCAGAACTCAATCACAATCGCAACTTCTATTTTCATGCTCCGCTGCCAATTTTTTCTCCGATGTGATTCATACGGGTCCCACAAGGTTAATAAAATCTCTTCTGTCCATTCTATTTATCATAAAGTATGCGTTTGCCAATGGTTTAAAGCCAACATTGCTCGTCGGGCCCACGCTGCATTGCACCCTACCTTTATATATTGCGCACCGTATAAATATATATATATGGTTTGGACCTTTGCATATAAGGCGCAACATGAATAAGGCACTGCATATATATAGGCATCTTCTTCCACTTTAATGTATCCTCCAGCTCTGTGTAACTTCGATCACGATCCAACGGTTATAAGCCCGTCGCGCTGCTTCAGCTGATCCGATAGATATCGCTTGCCTTAAATGCACGAACAATAATGCGCGATGAGAGTGGTTTTCTGAAATCACTTGAGGCCACATGTCAGACAGCGTATGGAATCGCTCCGAAATCTTGAATACCGCTTGCCCGACGAAGGCAGTGTGATGAAAACTGGAAACCCGCCTTTACTGTTCACTCCGCTCGTGGTTCTGCTTCTGCTCACAATTCCGTTCTATTTAAAAAATATAGTCACGTTTTCGTTGTATATAATCTCGGTTCAAACTATGTTATATATAAACCCATCTTGTTTTCGTTATATTCCTCAAGACGAAGCTTCCGCTTATTATAATGCACATTTATACTAACACACAGGTTTATTCCCAATCCTCTGTAAACATTTCACTGCTTTGATAACGGCTCTACTTCTGCTGCTCGACCTCTACCTCTACTGTTCGACCGTTTCATCTTTGCCTCTGTTGCTATCCTTTGCCTGTCTCTGCATCTGTTGCCTTCTTCGCCATCAATGAAAACATTTTCAACAGTCTCCCCCTTTGGCATTTATGGCAATACACTTTCTCTGTGGCAATACACTTTCTCTGTTTGCCTGCTCTTCCTCCCCCTTTGACATCAATGGCAAGGGGTTGCACATCTCGTAGTGTAGATTTTGTCCTTTAATCCTTTGATCCTGAGGAGCTTTTTGATGCTTCCTATGTTGGCTAATCTCCCCCTCGAATGATATTTTCGTTTTTGTTCTCCCCCTGAAACTGTGCTTTCTCTCTGATTTGTCTTTAGAACACCTTCTTCTGACTTTGTACCCTGCTGCTTCAGACTGGTGTACAAGAATTGTTGAGAGAACACTTTGAGGATTATTGATCTTGAATGTACACTGCAAGTTGATACAATCCCAAAGCACTGACTCGTTTCACTTGTATAAAGCAAAAAGTGAGGATAATGACACTTCATAGAACACATTGTACTAGCTTTATCTAATCAGGGATGCATCACTGGATTAAACCTAAAATACTGAGAATGCTTCAAATATACTTCAGTATCTATCTGATGTAGTACGCCAATACATTTCTGTTGAGGAAGATTGTGGATGGAATATGTCTTCTTCTGCAATACTCATCTGTAGTACAACATTTGTTCAATTGTGATTAAGCAAATATGTCTTTTATGACATAAGGAGGTTATGTATGTCAATGAGCAATCTCTCTTTAATGATTAACTTCTTTTCAATGGTTAAACATCAACAATTCCTTTCTGCTGAAGTATGCTTGTGATGAATCAATAACAGACTTTTGGACTTCAACTGTTAGATTAGCACAACTATTCTGTCATGATGATCTTCAGCATAAACATCTTCAAGTTTTTTGATTGAAATCTCAGTAAACAGACTTCACACTGTTTTATGAATGATCTTAAGACAGAGGCCTTGAAGATATGCATGTGTTGTCTTCCGGAAGGCATGTAGTTATGTATAGAAGTAGATAATGCTTCAACGCTCAATATAATCCTTCAAGTGTAAACCAGATACTGATCCTTTAGCACTACTACTGACCTTTTCATGCTGAATGTAGATAACCCTGGGAATTTTACCTTGATACATTCTTGCCGTAGTCCTTTGATCCTGGGACTTGTATCATACTGCTGCTTCCCTGATAATGCTTGGTAATTTGTTGATAAGCATGCTTCTTGTACCTAAACATCAATTGATATTACTTTGATAAATCATGCAGAGATTTCACTTCAGCTTGCACATTAACCCATAATTGATACATCCTTCATAAATTCTATTATTGAGCTTTCCACTGTTCACACCAAAAATCATCAATATATTGAATCTGATCTTGGCATTATTTACCATTCTTCTTTTTCTGTCATTCTGTTCCAAGGAAAGCCATTGCATGTTCCTTTCTAGGACTGCTCTAGAATCATTGCTGCTTTATATTCAATTAAATTGTTCTAACATAAAGATTTTCAGGAAGACATCTTCAATTAGTTTATTAGAAATTTTCATGGGTAGATTACTCATAGATTTATCACTTACTTAGCTATTCTTCACCAAGGGAAATTTTCATAGAAGGAAGAAGAAATGATACACTGATGAGAGGCTCTTTGCTTACTCATCTTTCTTAAGGTGAACTATTGTTCATACTAGCAGAATGTTGCACACTGTGATCATCACTTAATGTGCTGATGTCTTCTTAACTTAAATGATCATGACTAATGTTTCCTCTCTACCACCATGGTTGCTTGCTGCCTTCTCTTCTTTCATCAATCTATCAGCTAAATAATCTTCTTCCTCTATAGTTCTTTGTTAGAGAAATTTTCTTTTCCCTTCATGATCTTATGGTCGTTCTCATTATAAGGTGCTCTTCTTAGACTACTTTCATGGGGTCTATTTATAAACTGCTCTCCCCCTGGGATGTTACTTCATATTTTTCACTGATTAGATATTTTCTTTGCTTCCTAGAGAAGCTCCCCCTGAGCCTATGATGGATTCATTATGTTATTGAGGTAACAGGCTCCCCATTTCTCTTTTCTTTCCATACTCTATTGGGGTTCATCATAATGTCTGCACTCCTTTTCGTTTCATAGTTTTGTTTGATTGGATTGGATTTCATTATCTGTCTGGAGTTCTTTAATATATATGGTAGTTTACAGTCTTTTGCTTTGTGACCATGCTTAAGGCATACATAACATCTTATTTGACCAAGGTGCATTTGAGCTGATGTATAATATTTTGTTCCTCTTCTTGAATACATTTTACAATCACCAATTTTATGTCCAAAATTATTGCATGCATAACAATAGCCATGGAAATGATTTGTGTACCTGGTGGAAGATTTTCTTTTCCCTTTGCTTTCTTGAGGTGTTCTTCTTGTTTGCTACATCTTTTGCTAGTTGGACTGGGTTTGCTTTGTCTTACAACATGTTTCAGTATGTCCTTGTTTGTGGCAGGAAAAACATGTGATAATTTTCATAGGAGGAAAGAACCTCCTTTGACATCTTCCAAATTTATTCAGTTCATATTTAGGAGAATGTGAGCCTTTAGCAGCTGATTGTTTCATCTTCTCATTCTCTGTCCTACCATGTTGCTGCTTGATTCTATTTGTTTCTTCACAAATCCTGTTCTTGCTGGCTTTTATTTTTGTAGTAGTTTGTGTTAGCCCCCCTATGAAATTCTTGACAAGCAAGCTAGGGGCTGTATCATTTTGGAGACCTTCAAGGAATGCATCTCCCCTGAAGACACATCATCCTTGAGGTCTCTCTGTGCTTTGCATTATACAAGTCCCCTCTGCTGGTTCCTTTCCCTAAGGGCCTACTTTTTCCCTCGTACCCCTGCAAATTATCTCATTCTAAGTCATGTTTTTTCTCTTGACAAGCTCCTCTCTAATCCCCTGAAACCTCCCAAAACCCCCCTCCAAATTCTACCCACACCCATTGTCTGGCCAAATTCCCCCATTGTTCCCCTATCGTTAGCCTTTGGTGGCCCCAAAATGCATTAAAAATGTGCCAAAATCATACATTTTGTATATTGGGCCCTAGCCCCCTTTGGCGTAAGCCCCTGCCCCTGTTTCCTTCATAAAGCCCCTCACCGGAACCACCTGACAAACCCAAAGGCGCCTATCACAAAGTTTCGTTGGGCGCGGTCTTAACCGTTGATCCAAACAAAACGAACGGCGATCGCCGCCCCCACGGCAAATACCATTGAAACCATTCATCGCCAGCGACCTCATCTGAGATGTTCGTTCCCCGACAGATCAACGGTGCGGAGCATGCCTTTCCCTGTGGTCCCCACCAGCGTGCTCACCCAAAAACAACCGGTTTATTTCGCACCGTTTATGCGCGATGGGCGGTTTTCTCCCGTAACCCAGCGATTCCACTCAGCTCTTGACACGTAGCCCCGAAACTGTTACGAAACCGCCGGCCCATCGCGCATTAACCTTCGAACCGGGACACCCAACGATATTCATTTTAGCCGTCGGATCTTGGGCGCTTCATCCAATGGTCATTGATCAATGAAGTTGCGCCCCTGTTAACTTGTCTCCTCCGTACCCCTTACCCATTGTCGTCGTCCTCCGCTGCATCGTTAACCGTAGATCTCCTTTGAGATCGACGGTTCGCACTTGTTTTCCCCGTCGTTGAATATTCCACCTGCCCAGTCCCGCCAAGGGTCATTCCACGTGTGTCCACCGTACGTCTCCCACCACGTCACATATATTCGTTTTAAGGTCATGTTTTTAAGTTCTTTTTCATTTGAATTTCTTCCACTACAGTGCGCCAACCTGTGACCATGAACGCTTTTCCACTGTGCACCGCACCTTCCACCACGTTATTCCACCATGGCACGGCTCTGTACAGTCACTCCCGTCGTCTCCATCGTGGCCATCCCCCCCCCCCCCCCCCCCATGTCTGTTTTATTAATCAGTTTTCGTTTTTGCAGGGTTATCAAAGGTTAATGGCCGCCATGATGTACATCTCTGTTTCAAGGACAGAGAGGTTGAAGAAGATCAGTTGCAGTGGAAAAATTTATGAGCAAAGACCCGGGAAGGTGAAGACAGGACTTACATTAAAGAAAGGCAGAATCCAAACTTTAAAAACCTTCCTGTGCCATTAAAGCTCGAGCTTACCTGAAAAGAAGCAAGAATGGAGCGGTAGAATGTTTCAGTACAAAGCAAAGGATATTGAGGCATGCTAATGAAGATATTAAGCCTTGAATCAGTGGTTTAAGAGGCAAAGCACCAGTTTGAAGACCCCGAGGATCAATCAAAAGGTCCTGAGCACAAGCAAAAGGTAACATCAGGGTTTATTCGTCAGCAGAATGTTTTTCTTCATCAGGTATAGGGCGCCCATACAGTTTTTATTATGCACATTGTCCCTGAAAGAATTTCCACCCTGACAACAGTTCAAAACCGCCAGAGCATTTATATGACAGACCTCTCAGTAGTTTATTTTATTTTTGTTCAAAGCACCAGTAGTACTACAGCCGAAAGATGTCAAGATCATATCCGGAGAAGATCACTCTTTCAAAAAGGGGGTGATAAAGATTAAATACTCAGCAGTCAAACAGAATGGGTTTCGGCCCTACATTCATTTCTGTGTTTAATGTTACATTTCGTATTCACCTACCCCCTTAGTTGATCTTCCGCTCATCCTCTGCTATAAAATACAGAAGGAAATTATTGTAAGGGTTGTTGATGAGATATCAGAGAAATGCAAGCATTTTCCTCTTGAGACAAGCTCTCTATGTAATATTGTAAGATAGGCTAAGATTTGATGTATTCAGATTGAATGTTCAAGCTGTGGGCAATGATGTACCTGATTGGTGTTGTTTTTAATATGACAAGCACGTTTCTTTGGATCCTGATCTAAAGCGACTGGTGATGTTTTCCTACCTCTGTGTTTTATTTCATTTCATTCCATTTCTTCAGGCTCGCATCAGAAGTTTGGCATAAGATTTACCCTTGATAGGTACCTTATGTTGTTGCTCTCCCAACATTTTATTTTTCTGCTTATATGTGTGTCTAAATATTGATTTCAATTGATTTAACCAGTGTAGTGGATGTTATTTCCTGCTCTCTGATGTATGAATTAATGAAATCTACGTTTAGATGTTCTTGTTAGGATTTAGTTGAACGAGTTGAGAACACTGGGAGGTCTAGGACCCTGTCTCTGCCTCACTAGGATCTTCCCATCTCGACTAAGCCTTTCTAAGATCCCTTGTTTTACCTCTGATTTTGTCCAAGCAGGTCTGGAGTTAAATGACCTCTGACCTGATATATAGAAAGAATTGGATGGTTCTCCCCTTCCCACTCTCAGTCCTTAATGTTCCATCCCACCTTTCACTTTAAAGATCCAAATGTTTTAGATGACTAGCCCAACTGAAAGCTTGCACATTGAACACAAGTAAATCCTTTCTTGACTCCATTGCCCAATGGTCTTAATGTTCTCTGAGTTATCTGTCTTGGCCCAATTCTCTCTATGCTCATCCTTGTCTTATGTTGGACCTTCCTTTCCTGATTCCCAACAACCAAACATAAACAATCAAACAAACAAACCCTGAGCCCATAACTAGCCTAATACCTTAAACTTTGAGCCCCAAAGACATATATACTTTGACAATCACAAAGAGATCCCTCTCTAGAGCTAGGAGGGCTAGATCCTAAGGTCTGAAAGTGGTTCTATGTTGTCTCATCTTTTGGTCTTGTCAACCTGGCCAAAACATGGGAACCCCAATAGTCTGCTGAGCTACTTCACTGTCCTTTACAACTTTTACAAAGATGATTTTTTTGTTATCTTCTGCCTTGGACTTACTGGTTTCTCCTTCATATCCTATCCCAGCCTTTATGAGAGGAGACCATTGAGCATTAAGAATTTGGTCCAATTGTTGTGATGCAAAGGCAAGCTCCAACTCCCTCTGACCACTAATTTTCTGTAGGCACCAACCTACAGGAGGCTCCAACCTCAATTCTGCAAGCTACAACTTGCAAGGAAGCTCCAACTCTCATCAATTTTCTGCAGGCACCAACCTATAGGAGGCTCCAACCTCAGTCAGCTACAACTGACATCTATCAAGCTACAACTTGATAGGGGAGCTCCAACTTCCTTACTCTTTCAAAAGAAAAACACTTGCTAATTTACCTTGGATATCAGATCTGTTCTGTACCTTCTCTTCTGTTATTCAACAGTCCTCATATTTGTCCTTATATCATTTTTGCATCTTCTCATATTCACTATCAGCTTCTCCTTCTTCTTTGCTCAGCTCCTCCTTCTACTCTGCCTCACTGCTTCATTTCTGCATTCTCTGACTTTTCACAGCATCTTGTTCTACTCCTCCTTCTTCTTATCTTCTCTACCTCAATTCCATACTCTGCATTCTCTATATTCACTCTCTCTAACCTCTTGCAACTTTCTTATTTTCTTCAACTCTCTTCAATTCTGCTGCACACTCTCTTCTTCTCTCACTCTGTTTTTGTCAACTTTCTCCCCTTGGATATTACCCTGTTTTATACAAAATAGCTTCATGACTGTTTGTATTCTACTGGGAATTCGAAATGGATAGCCATGTCTCTTTGTCTTCTACCTTCTCATCTCTTTTATCTGCTCATTCAGAAAATTATAACTGTCTGTACTAATTTGAAAATTCCAGTGGGATATTTGTTCTCTTCCAGAGACTTTCCAATGCATCACAACAATATAAATCAATTAGAAACATTTACATTCAATTACAATGAAAACTCCAGCTCACTCATTCAGCCTCTTGGCTCGCTGCGCATTTGTCTTTTCTTTGACTGTGTCTTTGTCCCTTTCGGCTCTATTTGTTTCCTTATTCACTGTCGCAGGGTAACGGCCATAGGCCATACATATGTAACTGTGCTTTTTATTTCATGTTAACTGATTCTCGGCACAATAATAAAAAGACGTTTTGATATGTGCACTGCCGTGGTGTAACTACTATGTATCTGTAACAACGCCTTTTATATATAACACAACTTCAGCTCTAGGCATAATTATAATAATTTTTAACATACAAACTGCCGCGTTCAATATAACAATATAGATTCATTTTGATACATAAAAATTCCCTTTCGGGCCCACTTGCCGAATATTTCCGATTGCGATTAATCGCAATCGCAGCTTGCATTTGCATGTTCCGATGCCCTGCTCCTTCTGTGATGCGATGAAACATTGTTTACTGGAACTCAACCATATATGAGTCATAGTTTATAAGCCCATCGGGTCCGGAACTCAATCGCAATGGAAACTTATATTGTCATGCTCCGCTGCCACACATTTCTCCGATGCGATGAAACACTGTTTACCAAAACTCAACCATATATGAGTCATAGTTTATAAGCCCATCGGGTCCGGAACTCAATCACAATCGCAACTTCTATTGTCATGCTCTGCTGCCAAGTTTTTCTCCGATGCGATTCATACGGGTCCCACAAGGTTAATAAAAGCTCTTTTGTCCATTATGTTTATCATAAAGTATGCGTTTGCCAATGGTTTAAAGCCAACATTGCTCGTCGGGCCCACACTGCATTGCACCCTACCTTTATATATTGCGCACCGTATAAATATATATATGGTTTGGAACTTTGCATATAAGGCGCAACATGAATAAGGCGCTGCATATATATAGGCGTCTTCTTCCACTTTAATGTATCCTCCAGCTCTGTGTAACTTCGATCATGATCCAACGGTTATAAGCCTGTCGCGCTGCTTCAGCTGATCCGACAGATATCGCTTGCCTTAAATGCACGAACAATAATGCGCGATGAGAGTGGTTTTACGAAATCACTTGAGGCCACGTGTCAGACAACATATGGAATCGCTCTGAAATATTGAATACCGCTTGCCCGACGAAGGCGGTGCGATGAAAACCGGAAACCCGCCTTTACTGTTCACTCCACTCGTGGTTCCCCTTATGCTCACAATTCCGTTCTGTTTCATAAATATAGTCACGTTTTCATTGTATATAATCTCGGTTAAAAATATGTTATATATAAACCCATATTTTTTTCATTATATGCCTCAACACGACGCTTCCGCTTATTATAACGCACATTTCCACTAACACACAGGTTTATTCCCAATCCTCTGTAAACATTTCATTGCTTTGATAACGGCTTTGCTTCTGTTGCTCTGCCTCTTCTGATGCTCTGTCTCCTGTTTCTGTCTCTGCCTCTGCTTTCGCTGTGCCTTTGCTGCTCGACCTCTGCCTCTACTTTTCGACCGTTTCATCTCTGCCTCTGCTGTTGTCCTTTGCCTGTCTCTGCATCTGCTACCTTCTTTTCCATCAATGACAACATTTTCAACAGACATTTCCTAAGGAAACAAATGAAGATGTCAATCTTGTCACTCTGGACAAGAAGTCACTACATTCACCACCAGCTGCAAAAGTACTTACATCCGGAGAAGAGACACTTGCAACCTTGCAAGATAGTCTTGAGCTCTTAACACATAGATTCCCATGCATGATTCAGGAGATGCATGAGGAGGAGGAGGAAGATTCCAGTGCTGGTACACTTGGAGCGAGGCAGCCATCACTCTTACCAGCAGTTGGAGACACTATTGTCCCGGTTGGAGGAACTCTTGTGTTTTGGGAAGAGATTCCCACACATCCGTTGATCCAAGGTATGCATGAGCTTTCATCACATATTGTTTTAGTAGATCTCATTGAAACTTATGAGGACATGCCATCAGGGCCAATTCATAACCAAGGGTTAGAACATAGTGCTGATTTGCAGCAGCAACATATCACAGCACAGAGGACCCTTGATCTAATCAAGGAGGAGGTTAAGAACTATCATAGTTCATCATTTTTGAGCTACATTCAACCCTTTGAGTTGAAGTGTAGGGTTTCAGAAAATGGGATGAGCATAATCCTGTGTACAATAACTGGTTATGAGATTAGCATTGTGCCTTTCTTTGAGACAACACATATATTATCATGCATATCTACAGCGCTGTCACTTAGTAGTTGTGAAAATAAAGAGGCCCCATCATTCTTGGAGCATTCTGAAGGTAGATTCACTCAGGAAGCAATGGAGGTAAAGATGATAAATGGTAGACATATTGAGATGAGAAAATTTTTCTCCTTTCCAGATGACCCTTTCTCAATGAGCATCTCACAACTCAAAGAGAAACTTATACCTGCAGTAGATTCAAAAATTCATTGGTTTTGGAGGGCCTTCGGTGAAAAGAGAATCTCATTAAGAGATCTCATTGGAGGTGCACTTCAACATTTCATGAAGTGAAAAGTTCTTCATCAGTTTGGGGAAGATGGTATTCTACAAAGGGAGGATACCATGATTATGCAGCACATCACTCATCATCCATATTGGGGTGAGTGGGTGAGGATGATAAGCAAGGGGTTGCATGACCACTTATAGATTTATGACATGGGCTAGCAATCTTGGTTACGTTGGTTGCCCTTGGGAGATTTTTGTCACTACCCAAAGGGTCCTATTTCTTTGATCCATGCCTTGAAGAACACTTGTGAAATGAAGAAGGAGGCATGGCTGCGCTGGCTGCTCTTGGGTGAGTATGGTTACCACCCAATAGCTCATATTTTTCTGATTCATGCCTTGTGTATCAATGATAGAATGCAGCAAAAGAAGGAATTTTCATTTTGTTTTCCCTTGAGAGATATTGGCCACCACATGACATCTCCTATGTCTATGTGTTTTGTATTGGGTAAAGCTTGGCATGATGCTCTCATGATGTGAATTGATGATGTTTAATTATATTGGACTGATGTGACATTCCACATGTCCATTAGTATGTTTTTTCTCCATGATGCACATGAGGAGGAGAGAAAGCAGCAAGATATCTCGTTGCTTTGGTTGCTTTTGGGGGGAGTTTGGTTTGTCCATCTTACATGGAGGATATGGAGGATGGCAGCAAAGGGCCTTACTCCGGTGTTTACTATTAGGAGAATATGGTCTGAAATATTTTTCTACCCATATATCTCCTTTTCTTCTTTTTCATGATGTTGGAATGATGCTTGGATCCAACAAGGCCAACAGGGCTAAGGTTGAGAGGATATCATTGCTCAATCAAATTCATGAAGCATGGGATGGAGAGATGTATTGTGAGATGGGGCTTTTCCTTTGTGGAAAGAGCCACTTTATTTTATGTATCTCATGTATTAATGATGAAGTTGGAACTCATATGGTTGTCACTTGGTACTTCATTATGGAAGGAGGACATCTAACCATACAGTTGGAGGTCATTCTATATGTTTTTGAAAGACAACTTTGGAACCAAACATGCATAACACATTGCAGCAAATGGAGGAAGCCTTCCTTATGTGGATGCCATTGGGAGGGGAATAGATGGCTTTGCATCTACTTTTGGAGTTGCTTGAGGAAAAGCAACATTTTTCCAGGGGGGACTGTAATATTCCCAAATTTCCACATCATATTTGGAATATTAGAGTCCTTGATTTTCTTAATAAATTAAGTAAATAAAAGGGTGGAGGGACCCACAAGCCCCAAATATGAATAAAATCCACTTTTAATGTGTGTATGTGGATATTCTAGATCTAGATCTAAAACACGGAGTAGTGGAGAAGCTCTATTAATGGAGATCATGTCTCATTTGTGAGATAGATTATGGAGGATGAAACAATCAAATAAGATCATGGATATTAAATATAAAATCATAAGGATCTTTGATATGGTCAACTAATATCATAATACATTCAAAGAAGATCATTAAGCACTTATGATAAGATAGTGGAGGACGTGATGCATTTAATGCATGCATGATGGAGAGGGTGATCACCGCATATGAACATGATGGAGGACATGGATCATGTTGATTCAGTCAACTTTGACCAAATCAACAGTGCAGTCAAACATGGAGACTTTGTCCACATGTACAATGCATATTTGGAGTCGGCCTAGGCTATGGAAGGCTCATGCATATAATGATGGTGAAGGCACAATGGAAGACATGATTTGGATTATTCATCTCTTGATTTGTTTAGATCTATATTTGTCTAAGGACATTTCTATGCAAACTTGGGCTGTTTAGTAGAGTTTGCAGGGTGTTCCCGAGTGAGAATCCCACCTCTTTCTTTGAGTAGCTCTAGAAAGAGGATTGTTCTTCATCCCTTATCAGGCATTGGTTCCATCTTCAGAAGGTTGTTTCTAGCATTCAGCTAGGAAACTAGTGGAGGATTCATCCCACCACTTTGTTCTTCAGATGCAGCCTTTCAGGAGCAGCAGATCTATATCCAGTATTCAAGCCATTGGGTTTTACCTCCATGCAGCAGCAGTCCATTCAAGGATTGTGCAGTTCAGTCCTGTAGATCTATTGGAGGAAGGAAGTTTCCAGTATTTCAGCTGGAAATCCTATGAGGGATAACCTCCTCAGATTGGATATATTGTTTCCATCACTCAGGAGCTGATTTTACACATCTAGTAGTAGGCTAAGGAGCCTCCCTCTCTGACAACTCAGTTTTCTGAAGATGTTGTTCATGCAATAGCTATTTTCAGTGGAGGATATTATAGGAGCTATATCTTGAGCTTTTAGCCCAAAGATCTAGTGAAGGGATCAACCCTTCTTGCATAGATATGATTGTGCATCATTGCAGACACCATATTATCAAATCTAGCTTCAGATCTGCATTCCTAGTAGCATATATGTGAAGCCCTAGGAGGAATGTTTTCTTAGACTTATATATCTGAGAAATCCCTTCTGGGTTATCTTGGGAATCCATCATTAAGCCCAGATCTACAATTTCAGCATCATCGGAGATCCCATTCTGCCTAGATCTGACTTTCTATCTTACAGGAAGTTGCAGTCCCTACATTTGCAGTAGGGATAGTGTAGTTTACCTTCTAGCAGAGCAGAAGTTACGCAATCCCTCTTGGGATATCATTTCAGGGTCATTCTAGGCTACTTTTGTGGCTTGAGTGCCTCATATTTTGAGCACTGTTGTACTTGCTTTTTCACCTCTAAAATAATAAAATGGCCCAGCTATTTCTGTGCATTCTGATGTGTATTTAGATTTATTGTTTACTTTGCTGTAAGTCTCATATTGTGTTTCAGTATTACTGCATTCTCCCTTTTGGGTTATTACATCCTCCATTTCCCTTCTTTGACTTATCTTCATATTTTTTTCCTCCTGAAGATCCCTCTCCTTCCTTTTGAAGTTTAGACCCTTCTCCTTCAAGTTTCTCATTTCTTTCTTGATAAAAACTCTCACCATTTCAGTCAAGTCAAGGAATTCTTTCCTGAACACTCTTTCTTCCTCCTTGGGATCAACTTCTTCAGGAATTTTTCCTTCTCCTGAAGTCATGATTATGGCTTCTTCTGCTACTCTTTGAGGTGAAATTGAAGGTGGAGATAATGGCACTCTTGCCCTCCTTGGCTGAGGACTACTTTGAGCTTTCACCAATTGACCTTCTCCTAACTTAAGCTTTAGCCTAGTAAGCATTAAAAATCTCAACAAATACTGCCACAAGATGGCTCTGCACAACTTGCAAGAGTCGTTATGCAAACTATTAAACAAATTCTTTGCACAAAGATTAAAAAGAGAAAATTCTCTAGCTCAACCTAATGCTCAACCTGAGCTCTAATACCAACTTGATTTGAATGGAATGTATTAGTTTTTCTGTGCTAAGTATCCAAACAGTAATTAAATTGTGTGCATAAGGTTTACTGAAGTTTGCAGGTGAAACAAATGGTTTTATCTTAGTTAAACATGAGAATGGTATGTCTTATGTAAGTATGTAAATTTCTTGTATAACACTATACAAAAATAAATAACAGAGAAATAAACATCACATGTAACAATACTCAGCAAATTTGATGAAGTAGTTCACCCCTCCTGGGCTACATCTCTTGGTCCAGCTCCCAATGGCATGTCCCTCATATATTATTGCTCAAAAATGGTAATTACATGTGAATAAAAGCCTCAAATGGTTCTGCTCTCTATAAAAAAAGCTTCAGAATGCTTGAATTAGTCAGGAATGACTATACATTTGCAGAAAATAGAGAATGGGTGCTTAAAACACTGAAAAACATTCTAGTGGCCCTGGTGGCTCCTTGAATATCCTGAAGCTAAAACTACACAAGATGACTTTTGATGGCTCTGAAACCTCTGCCAATGTGTTTAGAATGTGGAGAATACTAAAAATTGACTATTCATTCCTCAAAATTGGTCGAATATCCCAAATACAGTTGCTATTAAATTTATAGAAACAATTCAAAAGCTACATGGAAACCCAAAGATTATTGTAAGCGAAAGAGATCCCATTTTGACTAGAAATTTTTGGATGGAATTATTTTCTTGTTTGGGTACTCAACTAGATGATAGCTCATCTTATCATCCTCAATCCAATGGGAAAACTGATATAGTGTACAAATGTTTTGAAGGATATCTTTGTTGTTTTGTATCTGATAAACAAACACAATGGGTCAAGTGGTTACCTCTGGTTGAATGGTGGTATAACACTCATTCCATACTGTAGCAAAAATGACCCCATTTATGGCACTTTATGGATGTCATCCATCATCTACCACATCATCTTTAAGAGAAAATTCTAAGGTTAGAGCCATGGGAGATCACATCGAGCATCAACAGCAAGTTCTCCAACTCTTAAAGTGTTACACCATTTTTTGGTCATCTAACCTCTTACTATTAGATGGACCAAAGTACACCATGTAAGACCAATTTTACCCGAAGGAAAATTGCTTTCACTATGAAAAATAACTTAGTAAACCACATGTATTAAGTTGTGTATGGTCTAAACAGGAAACCCCATGAGGAAATATTAAACAAATCTACATTTGTTTGATTTTCCTCAAAAAATAATTAGTTAAACAACAATTTAATTAATATTCCTCGTCATATTTAACCCAAAATAGGAAAATTAATTAGATAAATTATTATTTATCTTATTATTTTCTAGGAATAATTATTTAAACCTTATTTAAATAATATTCCTTGTTAAATGTGACTAAATCATTTATAAATAATTAAATAAATCATTATTTATTTCATTATTACTCAACCACATCCTTAAAATAATAAATAAATCATTTATTTATTATTTACAAATAAAGGGATTTGACCCAAGTTAAATTCTTTTTTCCTCCGACAAATATAATAAAATATTTCATAAAATTTGGATCTTGATTTGGTTAATAATATTTTAATTATGCACAAATATCTAGACTAACTCGATATTTTGTTATAAATAGGAGGGTTTTTCCATTCATTCACTATCTTTTGTTGCCTAAAGATCACTCTGGATCTATACCTTTGGTCTGACTTTGATCCACCATCATTGTCATATTTTGCTACCATTTTTCTTGTGAGCTCCCTTTGAGTTCCATTTTTTGTTTGGGTTTTCTACAGCATCAAGAGAGAGAGATTTTAGATCTGAAGTGCCGAGGACTTACAAGAACCCATCCCATTGAGGAGAACTGGTAACATTCTTCTATGTTCTCCTCCTAGGTGCCATAAATACAAAATTATTTAAACATATCCTTGTCTTGTCTATTGGATGCATGGAGCAACTCTTGTTTTTATTTACTGCTTAACGTATTTTAATGCATAGATCTATATTTTTGCAGCATTTATCTTGGTCAACTAATTTCAGATTTAAAGATATTGGCATCCATATTTGTTGTTAGGGCCATTTTTTATGCACATCTAAAGTGAGCCTTTTTTGTACACTTGCATCGATTAAGATTCATAATAACAACTGGTGACTCCACACGGGTTTACGATTACGACCTCTATCGGTTTTCGGATCCATGCATATCCATCTACTTCAAACCCTAGGATTTCTCTTTAGCTTCTTGTTTTTATTTTCTTGATGTTTTTTTAACCTATAAAACCCTAAAACATTAAAAATTATAACTTCCATGTGTTTTCGGACCTATTGCGCAGGTGATCATCATTAGCCGCAGCTGAGATGACACATTCTTCTCAAACCTGCTCCCGAGAGTGCCGGAAGTGCAGGTCTCACTTTTTGGGCCAAAACCCGTGACCTCTGCAGAAATCAGGTCAGAAACTGTGACCTGGAATTTTTGCGGGAGTTTTTCTGAAAGTTTTCTAGGTTTGTCTAGGCCTCTGTTCAGGGTTATTTGACCTCCAACTCCACCCGTTTTGGACCTGTACTTGTTCTGTTTTACTCAACAAAGTGAGAACCTAGCCCCCTAGGGCTTCAGTACCATCCACATTTTGTGGAAGTGTTTTAGCTCCTACAGGTTGTCTGAAATTTCAGTGTGTTTAGCCATTTTTCAGATCAGATATCTTACCTTCAGATCCACTTCAGATTGGTTATTTATCCATCCAAGACACCTCCTTTAGTTTTATTTGGGTTT
Source organism: Pinus albicaulis (assembly GCA_034641835.2). Lineage (NCBI taxonomy): Eukaryota > Viridiplantae > Streptophyta > Pinopsida > Pinales > Pinaceae > Pinus > Pinus albicaulis. Next base: position 1,780,393,540 of record CM076580.1, on the reverse strand, counting down.
TCCGCTAGGGTCCCCTCCGCCTCCCTCTAGGATATATCCTTTCGCCACTGCATTTACAACAATCTTTCCTCTGATTTTTTGTTGTTTTTCTCCACCTATTTCCAGCAGATCTGACCTTTAGATCATTATCCCTCCCGAATTTAGATCTATTGGCTATTTTAGTGTATTTTGACTAGATTTTTTCCCACCTATAGACTAGTTGTCGAGAGGCCTGCCTCCTTGGGTTTATATTAATGCATAATTAGCTGTTTATTTTCTGTTATTTCAGTTTCATATACTGTTATCTGTAGGTTTATTTATAGTTATACATCACACTTTTTTTTTTCTCTATAAATGTCTAGGTTTAAAAATTAAAATTTACACACTTAACACACACACCCTAAGCGAAGAAGAGCTTGATTAACACTGCCTAGAAAAGACTTTAAAACATTGTAATCAGTTGATCCTGCGCCTCTTTGCCCTTGTTTCGACATTATAATTAGTTGATCCTATGCCTCCTTGCCCTTGTTGGTCTCTCTTCCCTTTGTGTCGTGTTTGTGCCATCATCATTGCGCCACCAAGGCGTTTATCTCAGAGACTTCTTGGCCTTCATCCTTAGTTTCCGGTAGGAAGACTTACTCCTCTGCGTAGGATTCGAGTTAGTCCTCCACTGAGTCTGCACTACGATTCTTCTTCTGGTTCATTGGGTTCTCCTTCTGGTTCCGCCCCTGGTTCTCCCCTTGTCACCTTTACTATGTCAGGTTCAGGACCTAACGCTGATGGTATCCTCGGCCCTAATGCTGGGAATACTACTAGTGGGACCGCAACAAGAACTACCCCGGCTACTCCCTTGCTCCCCTATATGGAAGGCCTTAGTCTTCCCGATTTTAACCAGTTGATCAATGACCCTATATGCCATGATGTTGGTTGGCCTGCTATGCCAACCAAGCTCCCTTCTGACATCCCCAAGTTTGAAGGTCTTGCTGGAGAAGATCCTAGAAATCATGTTCGATCTTTCCACATGTGGCGTTCGTCTAAATCCATTACCGATGACTCTGTCCGTCTTCGGTTGTTCCAACGTACGCTTACTCGCAAAGCTTCTAAGGGTATGTTGATCAAGCCTCATCCTCTCATACCACCTTTGTGACTCTTTCCCGGGCTTTTTTGTATTATTTCCAGCTTCCCCTTCGTTATGACACTGGTACCAAACTTTTGACATCTTTCTGTCAATCGTTTGCAACCTGCCTATCCGATCATGTCCAGGAATGGTGGAAAAGAAAGAGCCTATGTTGAGCCCCTACCTTCAAAGACTGTGTCTACATGGAATGGTTCCTTATATCTCGCTTGCCTGCTATCAGCAAAGATGTCTCATCGCATTTCCCTCAAACCGAAGAAGCTGCTCTCCAGATTGCATTTAAATATGACCTAATCTACGCTCAGTCTGGTTATGTTTATACTGTTCTACCCAATCTTCCTAGACCCGGTGGTGCCAACGCACCGGGGGCATCTCATGCCACTGACAGTATCGTTGGAGCTCTTTCTCATCCATATGCTCAGCCTCCCATGGGCTATGGTTTTCCTCAGGGAGGGGCCAACACCTCCATCACTTTTCCCCCTCTCGGTAGCTTGTATCCAGGATATGGCATGCCTCCTCATTTTTCCCAACCTCTTGTTTACCATAATGTTACCCAACCTCATTATTATCCGTATCCGTAGCCCGGTGCTCCATCTCCTCCAGCACTAGCACCTCAGCCTCTCTTGCATTCTCAACCCCTGTAATAGCAGCCACCTCCCCCTCAAGGGCAGGTTTCTGCACCGTAGGGCGCGACTAATCCTCCTCATTCCAAAAAGAAGAGGAAAGGTACTCAAAATAAATTTACCCCCGGTAATCCTAGACCTAATCCTCAAGGTAATGCACCTAACATTGCTAACTAGCAACATGGCACTCAACCCAAGCAAGACAGGCTTGTTCGCATGAATAAGCCTTGTTCATGCTATGGTGTTTATGGTCATTACATGCATGATTTTCCTCTTCTACCACAAATGCGGTATATGTGGGAGTCACAAGCAGCATTGCGAGGACAACAAGCCTCCCCTTTTGTCCCTCCCAATCATGCACCTAGTGAAACGACTGTGTTTACTAATCCTTTCCTTCAGCAAGGATTTGTGGCTACCCAACCACCTGAAGGTCAGGCGGCCACTCAACCTGATCCACCTAGTACCTCTGATTACCAGATCCTCATGATGAACTCTGATGAACCTATAACCGTTGACCTCAACCTTCAGACTTAGTCCCATCAGTACAACAAGCCTCCCGCTACATCTGCCCCCACTATCCCTTCTTCAGGTTCTACAGAGCCTCTTTCGACAACCAATGGTCCGTTTCAGATCCCTCAGCCTAAGGCAAAGGTTCATACCAAGATCCCTAAGGGACCATTACGCCGAAATGTTGCTTTTAGAAAAGCTTCCTATTCGTATAGTATAGTAGATGATTTGGCGCAATCTCCTACTGCCATCTCAACGCTAGAACTCCTCCAGTCGTGCCCTTCACAATGAAAAGATCTACTATCTGCCATGGGCACTATAGATCCTTCAGATGATCGTTTGATCATCTTCAATGTTGACCGGTCAGAACATCCTCCTCTTCCTGCTTCCGTCGCCTTACAAATCCCAGTCAAGATCTGAAACGCGAATGTTTCCCGTTGTATCATTGATGAGGGGCATCCACCTATGTGATGTCCACTTCGGTTTGGAAGCAACTCGGATCACCTGAGTTGGATCCTTCCACGATCACTCTTCGAGCGTGGGATGTCCACGCCTCCCATCCCATTGGCCTGTTCCACAATTATCCTATTACTCTTGCGGGAAAGACTGTTTGCATTGACGTAGAAGTCATTGATGCCCCCTTAGATTACAACATTCTATTGGGTCATAGCTACACCTATGCGATGTCTGTTGTCCCATCTGCGGTCCACCGCAAGATGTGCTTTCCCCATAATGGAAATATAGTCACCATTGACCAGTTGACATATTACGAACCGAAGTCTTAGACCTCCCTTGAGTCCATCATCTCTTCGGTGGCCAATAAGCAAACCGTTGATCCTTTGACTAGTGTCTCACCCAGAGTCTACAAAGACTCCTCTTTGCTTGGTACATTCCCTAGTTTTCCTCCTCCTGTCTCTGATCCCAGCTCATCGAATGTTTGCATGATTCAATCGTCTCGAGTTTCCCTCAAGCGGCCTGCTTCGGCTAGTCAGCAGCCTCACCCCCGCAGCCTACTCCTAGCCCTTTGATTCAGCCTTCTGGACTCCCTTCTCCTGGCCCTTCACCTACAGCTAGTATCTATGAGCCTCTTTACCCTCCTAGAATGGTACCTCCAGGCCTTAACCATCTTGGAGCCATCCCGCCTGGCCATTACCCCTCCAGTTAGATACCGTTCCTCACTTTCCCTCCTGGAGTGTACTCGGTACTTGTGATGGCTACCCTATCTCTTCCTAACCTGACCTTGGGGATTTCCATCTGGTACCTTGATCCCCCAGCCACTACCCCACCTGATCAACCCAAACCTTATCTTTCTTTGACCCTGGTTCAACCAGTGCCCATGACTTCTCCCGCTACTATAGTGCCTCAACCACCTCAAAAGGAACCTTCTCCTGTTGCGACAGCTTCGCGTAAAGGGGGCAAAGCTCACAATAAGGCATCTAAAGACAAGGCTTCCCCGACAAACCATGCTCCTCCTCGGCCTCCAAAGCATACCCCTCGGTGTGCTTTGTGTGATGTTGTCGGTCATGCCACCCATAATTGTCCTGAATTGCCTCGTCTCAAGCCCATGGTTAAAAAAGTGTTTCCAGAGTCTGATATCCTAGAGGTATATGTCACTATACCTGATTCAGTCCTGAAACACAGTTCTTTGCGCACAAATCACCCTTGTGCTTTGTGTGATTTCCATGGCCACTATACTCACCTCTGTCCTCACCTCTCTAGTGGAAGTTCGCCAATTCGAGGCCAAGCGCAACGAGTCCACCGCTCCCTTATTTGCGCATTTTTCTCCAGCAGAAATAGAGGACACATCCACTCCCATAGACATTCCCCCCTCCGGATGTCGAAATGATAGAGTCTTCGGCCACTGTCCACTACCTGTCATCATCTATGAGATCCATGATGGAAAACCCCCTGGGACTTCCCCTTCTATTTCGCTCGACCTCCCTTTAGTGATCACCTTGGGCTCAACATCGATGAATCCTTCATCTACTTATTTTTCTGTCACCCTTGTGACGATGCGCATGTGAACCTCTCTTCTCATGATGATGAGTCAAGTAGCTTCACCGCGTCAGCTGGTCTTTCTTCCACCAGTCACCCCATCTTCTATTACGATGATGAAATTATGGAATTAGTCACCACCCCTGACTTCATCTATCCCCATTTACATCAAACCCATGCATTCAAACCACATACACCTTGTGGCCATTACATTGACACCTAATGTTTGGGTAAGGGGGCACCCATATTTGAGAGACCAGGAGAATCAATTCTCCACAACTCTCCTAGTGTATCTGGTCGTGTCGACTCTAGTACCCTTATTCTTCCCCATTTAGAAGAACCTCTAGAGTCCCATATCACTTTAGATCACTCTAGGGATGATACCCCTCAGCATTCCTTCATCTTACATCAGCAACCTAGTCCCCTAGACATTATTGGTGACCAATATGTGGGTTTACTAGGAGAGCACTAGTTCATTATCTCCAAATCCTCTCTTTGGGATAGTGACACCATGTATGCCAATCCAGAAACTTAAGTCCATTTGCTTCATATATTCAGTACCAAAAGAGATCAATAATCCTCCATTCCCTTTCTCGAACTGCATAACCATAATGAAATCAAATGGCGCACCACATCATAAAAATGTGTTTAGATTCCCCTTTTTCTAAATATATTTTGGCATTACCATAACATGCTTGGGGGAACCTATGCCCCTCAACTATAAAAATCCCAGCTCTCAGCCAAAAACAACACTAAAACCCCCTTTCTCTAAAATGTTGCACTTTTCAGGTCATTTCTTGGGACAGGTCGTAGTTTTCTACCCAGTATCTGCTACCCAGCTCCCAGAACAAACCCCAAAAAGTGTGACCTGGCCTATTCATGAGCTTTGGGTGCCTAAAATGAAATTTTGATCCCCTTAAATGAAAGAGTAGGGTTAGGCCTCTTACCTGCAACTAACGGATCTCGATCAGTTTGCCCGCTACGATTCACTGCAAGATTTAGGGCCTTCTCTCCTCTCTACATTCACCATAGCTACACTTGCAAATGAGTGAATTTGGAGGGAAAATGCCTTATTAAAATAGAAACCTCTGATTTTTCTTTCGCCTGCTACTGCCAAATCATAGCTCAGTTTGACAAACCGTTTGTATCGTTGGAAAAATCTCACCGAGCTCTCAAATGGGTATCCTTTAGTTTTTTGTGATTTGGTACTTCACCTGGACACATATTGTCCAAGAAGGGTCACTTCACCACTCTTCAAAATCGAATTTCTTCACTTTCAACACTTGTACTTGGGGCACCACTTTGCCTTCAAATTTTTCCATGTTCATGTCAATTTTCGTCGTGAGTAACCATCTCGTACTCATGTCTTTATGGTCCCCATCGGACCTTTTCTGTGTGGCAGCATCATCGAGTCGCCCTTGTTTAGAGCATACGAGTTGAGTCATCATCGCATTCATGGAGTCTATCCCAAGTCCCTTTGTATCCCGCTATAGTACTCCATCCTTCATTGCTTGGTCCCTCTCTTGTGTCGCAAATTATGGCCTCCAGTCCTATTATCCCCTATCCCCCTTGATATTGTGTCAGTCGCTGCCAGGTCATCCATGCCCTTTATTCTTTAACAAGGGAAGTCATCTGTTTGCTACTCAGTGTCCCCCATTTGACCATCATCCTTGGTGTCAGTCTGTCAGTCGCTCTACTATTTTCTCTCATGCCTTAGTTGAGGATCTCTTATTGCCTCACCTATGGCAAACCTCCTTTTGTCGACATCAAATCATTCATTCCAGAAGATAGGTCTAGAGGGTGGTGTACCTTGGTTCCAGCTTCCACTCTTTTTCGGTGACTCAGATCAGGTAAATGGACTCCTTACAAACCTTTGACTCGATTTTTTCTTAGCTCCAGCTCCTTACAGCATGATCGAGATCCATATACTTGATGGTTCAGTGATGCAGTAGATTGGACCGGTGATTCCCAGGTGTGTGTGAGATGTTTCAACCCTCGTGAGGGGGTGGCCCTACAGGTAGCCCCCCACATGCCCAGATGACCTCTTCATTATAGCCTTTGATGCAGCTCCATAGATTTGATGATGTAGGCCTCAGCTGCTTGCAGCACCTTTTGTTTGCATGTATTTGTCAGATTTTCAGAGCCCTTTCGTATTATAGGGGCATTTGAGTTGTATTTATATCTCATGTACTCAGATATTATTGTACAAGTCCTGGCTGGGATTCATTATCCTGTTTTTTATCTACATCATGTTTATGCCAATATGTACTATATAGTTCAGTCCCTTGTTTACAGGACGCATTATTCTTTGTACTTTGTCTCAGCGGGCATAGGTATGCCTCCCTCGCTGCCTATAGCACAAGTACTCACTCATAAAAGAGACTTGTCACACCTGTAAGTCTCGCCTCCTCAGGGTCTAGTCCTCTAGCGCTTTGGTCTACCTTATATTTCTCTCTCTCTAACTTCCCCTTCGGTGTCTAGTGATTGAGTTCTTACAACATACTTCGGTCATATGATTAGCTCCTAACGCTCGCATGCTGGGGGGCAATCTGTTACACCATTTTTTGGTCATCTAACCTCTTACTATTAGATGTACCAAAGTACACCATGTAAGACCAATTTTACCCCAAGTATAATTGCTTTCACTATGAAAAACAACTTAGTAAACCACATTTATTAAGTTTTTTATGGTCTAAACAGGAAACCCTATGAGGAAATATTAAATAAATCTACATTTGTTTGATTTTCCTCAAGGAATAATTAGTTAAACAATAGTTTAGTTAATATTCCTGGTCATATTTAACCCAAAACAGAAAAATTAATTAGATAAATGATTATTTATCTTATTATTTTCTAGGAATAATTATTTAAGCCTTATTTAAATAATATTCCTTGTTAAATGTGACTAAATCATTTATAAATAATTAAATAAATCATTATTTATTTGATCATTACTCAACCACATCCTTAAAATAATAAATAAATCATTTATTGATTTATTATTTACAAATAAAGGGATTTGACCCAAGTCAAATTCTTTTTCCCTCCAACAAATATAATAAAATATTCCATAAAAGTTGGATCTTGATTTGGTTAATAATATTTTAATTATGCACCAATATCTAGACTAACTCAATATTTTGTTATAATAGGAGGGTTTTTCCATTCATTCACTACCTTTTTTTGCCTAAAGATCACTCGGGATCTATACTTTTGGTCTGACTTTGATCCACCATCATTGTCATATTTTGCTACCATTTTTCTTGTGAGCTCCCTTTGAGTTCCATTTTTTGTCTAGGTTTTATACACCATCAAGAGAGAGGGATTTTAGATCTGAAGTGATGAGGACTTACAAGAACCCATCCCATTGAGGAGGACTGGTAACATCCTTCTATGTTCTCCTCCCAGGTGCCATAAATACAAAATTCTTTAAACATATTCTTGTCTTGTCTATTGGATGCATGGAGCAACTCTTTCTTGTTTTTATTTAGTGCTTAATGTATTTTAATGCATAGATCTAGATTTTTGCAGCATTTATCTTGGTCAACTAATTACAGATTTAAAGATATTGGCAGCCATCTTTTCTGTTAGGGTTTTTTGTTATGCATAGCTAAAGTGAGCCTTTTTTGTACACTTGCGGTTAAGATTCATACTAACATAAAGGATGACCTAAATTTGACACAAAATTGAATCAACCAACATGCAGATAAACATTGTAGTGAGAGAAGTTTTGATGTAGGAGACTGGGTATATGTATGGCTACAATCGTGCAAACAAATTTCCATTGGGCAAGCTAAGAAGGATAATAAATTATCACCATAGTACTATGGTCCTTACAAGGTGTTGCAAAATATTGGTACTATGACATACAAATTGGAGCTTCCTGCTTCTTCCCAAGGGCACCTAGTTTTCCATGTTTCATGATTAAAGAAGGTTATAGGTGACAAACTTCCAGAACTTGATGAGGAAGTAAAAATCATATTGGAACCTGAAGCAATCACGGAAACAAGAACTCAACAGCTACGAAATCGATCAATTTCAGAGTATCTCATCAAGTGTAAGAACTTACCCACTAAAGATTCCACATGGGATGATGATAATTTTATACAGAAGCATCCATAACTAATCAAGCATTGAGGACAACACTTTTTTGAAGGAGAGGGAGCATGTTAGGTCCCTATATTACTAGTGTAGTCCCTTATTTTTGTTAGTGTAGCCCCCTTATTATTATTGTTATACCCTTGTAGTCCCCATATTCTTATTAGTGTGCCCCATAAAAGGCCACTATTGTTATTTTTATGCCATTACATTATTATTTTTAGGTTGGCTAGGATTATATTGTGACCCCATGGACTCCTATATATAGAAATTAGGTTTTTTTCATTTGAATCATCCAATAATTGTTCATTTATGTAATGTTAAGGAGGTTTCCCCCTCGAAGAGGCTGATTTCCAAGTCGTTGATCTCTCTTTTCTTCTATTTTCTTAGTTGGTTTCATAACAGAGTTTTTGAAAAGCATCATATTTGTTCTTCAATAAGTAAACCAACACATTCTCATGTATTCATAAATAAATTTCATCATATATTTATTTTCATTTGCAGAAGGATCATGCATGGGGCCACATAAATATGAATGAATAAGCTCAAGTTTTCTATGTGCTCTAAATGTGAATCATGAAAATTCTATTCGTTATGATTTCCTAGAATACAAGCATCACATTGCTTAAGTTTCCCAGGAATTGTAGGCAAACTAGTAATGCCATTTTTCTTCAACAATCAAAGGTTGTCATACTTCAAGTGTCCAAATCTAGTATGCCATAAAAGACATGATGGGAATGTACCTTCATCATAGAGAGAATTGAATGCAAAATTTTTTGCATGAGAATAGGTACCTTGCAGCTTTAGAAGTATTTCGTCTTCTATCCTCGTCATGACAAGTGAGTGATCTGATTCTTTTCTAATCTCAACCTTGCCATAAAAAATATGAATGGAGTGTCCTTGCTGGCAGATGTGGACCAAATACAACAAGTTTATCCTCAACTTCGAGAGGTATAAAACCTCATGTATAAAAAAGTCTGGAAGACCAGGCAGTTTAAGCTTGATTGTGCCAAGGCCTGATGGCTTGAGCTGTGATTTGTCTGCAAAGTATACTGCTCCATCAACCTTGTCAATAAATTCCTCAAAAAAATATTTTCTAAAAGTCATGTGGCATATTTCTCTTGAATCTAGCAACCAATCATTTTCCCAAGAAGAAAGTGAAGCATTAAGCAAGTATTCAGTTACTCCAATATTACAATGTGCCACAACATAATGAGTGGATTTAGGTGCTTTACATTTCTCTTTGTCATGAGTTTTACCTTTGGATTCATTTATTTCCTGCTCATTTTTTTTCCCAAGGCAACTTACATGTGGATGCATCATGTCCATCTCTATTACAATGTATGAAATGAAGATCATATTTTTCACTTTTAACTTGTCTTCCCCCCCTAACTTTGAAATTTATTCTTCCTCGTCCTCTTTGGCCACCTCTCCCTCTAGAAGAAACTTGAGCATGATTCTTCTCTCTATGTGTAAGACATACAACTTCTTCAGAATACTGGGGATTTGTCTTCTTCCCAAAATCATTCTCTCTCTACAAAAATTTTCTCAAGGGAGTCAAATTTAATCTCCTTGAGGTTTCCACTTTTTTGCAATGACTCAAGGTAATGTGAGTAAGTGGGATATAATTCCTTGACATAAGCTATGAGAGGTATATCAATTTCAACACCAGTTTATTTAATGGCATGCATGATAAATCTTACTTCTGATGCTAAAACAAGAGGGTGATCATTTTTCAATTCAAGGCTGAATAATTTAATCATCAACTGAAAAAATTCAAGTTCTGAATGTGATTCATATAGTTATTTCAACTTATTCAAGGCTTCATAAGAATTTTAAAATGGTGTAATATGGCGACTCACCTCTTCATTTACAGTAGCTGTGATCAATGCATATGCCTTGCTATTTCGTTGCCCCAAATGGTGATATCCTTGTCTGAGGTAGGCTTTGCAGGTGCATTTGCTTCATCTCCTTCACAAATTCATTTTTTTTTCACGTAAATACAAACCCGTAGATAAGTATGATTTACTTAAGTGTGGTGGTGCACTTAGAACAACATAAAGAAAGATATCTTACCTTTTCCTTAAAGTGAATAGATAAAGGGAGAGATACCTACTTGTAATCTGTTCACTTTCCCTCACCTCCCTTCGTCGCTTCTGTTGCTCTCAATCCGACTTAACTCGCTTGATTGATACCTGCCATGGAAAACATAATACAAAAAACAACATAAAGGTAATACGATCTATTCAAGTTAAACAAATTGAATCGATTAATTTCATAAACACACATATAACATAATTGACATGTGCATTAGGAAAGGAACAAATTTCTTTATTATGAAGTATGAGGAAGAGTACAACCAGTTGATTGATTGGATGTCACTCATCCAGCTTGAGTCCCATCCTCATCACATCCAGCATCAACAATCCAACAACATCACAGTACATGCACAATACCTTCAAGAGATGATATCTCACCAGCATAACTCTACTTAACACAAATTATTTCTCTTTTGTGCAATATGTTCAGTGCTCTATTTATAAGTAGATGAAGGTAGTTTGACATAAATGAATCATTGAATGGTTTTCCTAAAAATGGTTGAAGAGGTTTCCTTGTTCATGGGAATAGGAGGATAAGAGATTTAATGACTTCATGGGTTCCAAATTCGAGGCTATGAGATGAGGTGAAAGTTGGAACAACTTCTAGAAGTCACTAAAGGTTGGCTGGAAGATTCTCGGAATCCAATGAAAAATTCGCTCCCAGATGACCAACGCACTCTAAAGTGAACCTAGATCCTCTGCAATATAGCCTTGCATGGGAGTAGATGCTCTGGAAAGCAGTTACAACTGTCTAGAGGTGCATCGATGGCTCAATGGGGCACTTAAACGGGCATCTAAGCAGTCAAACTTTCATGAAGGAAGACCATCAATGTGATGACTTGTTTAGGGCATGTAGCAACCAATTTAGAGTATGATAGAACCTAATATATATTGATTTTTGTTTTGGGATGATGCCCAAATAGACCTCTAACACTTTCCACAGCTCATTAAAACTGAGAGTGTGCTTGATTTTCCATGACCACTCAGGATAGTTCTCCTTGCCAAAGAGATCCACTCTCACAATATATATGAGTTAATACATTCTAATATGTACTGTAAAAAAAAACACTTTGATGCCACTATGTGAATATTGTTAAAAAAAAAAACAATTATGGTCCTAAAAATTTAATTATGCACTAATTTTGTTTGTAAAAAAAAAATTTGCTTTTTTTTTTTCCAGAGGTATTATATAGGGGAGGTTTTACTTGCGGGAGGGATTAACTGGGGGAGGACATAATTGTTGAGGGAGTATATGAGGAGTATTATATGTGGACGACAGAGTTATAACAATGTATGAATGGTGTTACATTCTGCGGTATAACACCTGCAACCGGTGGTATGACAAAACAAGGGAGCAACCGGAGAGTGGGGAAGAGCAGTGTGAGGCCAAGCCATGGTTCCATTGCGCAAATAGATACCACTGATGAGGAGTGATGTGATACTGAGATATGAGCAACGATGAGAGACTGATGAGAGCGATGAGAGACTGATGTGAGATGCCACTGGTCAGATGGAGAGTGCTTGTGATGAGAGCATTGTTGACTATTTTTAGCACTCCTTTGTTTCCCAAGGCTGAGAAAAGAAACCAAAGAGGTAACCACAGACCAAAATTTTGACTTGGTAGCTAGCCCTACCAAATCAGAGAGGGCTCTCTCTATAATCAACCAAAATATGATTAAAATTATTAGGATTTTAGGATAAGTATTTTTCACAGTAGGGTTTTGATTTAGTTTTTGCTAGATGTGAAGCAATAGGTTTAGGAACTACGTCAAATATGTCAAAATATTAGTTGCAATCATTAATTGAAGAAATATAGATGCAGTAAGAGACACAAATGGATTTTTTTGTAATAGTATGGTGATGAGGAAATTAGATAAAAGGAGTTACATGAGAATACATGCATGAATTCACTTGTTTGGAAGAGAAACAATTATATTACAATCTCAAACAAAACAAAACATTAAGAAAATGATTTATGTTTAACACTTAAGATATTAACATAAGAAGCAATATGAATAGCTGCTAGAAACATCTAACAATAATATGCTTAAGAAAAACTGAAGAAAACAATGTCACTGACCACAACACATGAATCCCAAAAAAATAGCTGCAAATGTATATTAATTTTGCCAAAAATCAAGTACACCAGTTCCAAAATGTCTCTACCTTTAGTATACAACCCTTTGCTTAGACTTCTTTCTGAGTAAATATAGAAGACAAATAAGATTTCCCCTCTAAGGTGTCAAATCCTGATCCATAGCAACTGATTCATGAACCTATCTAATCACTGCCACATCCTAGGGAAGTTAGAAACAACTTTCCCCTTTTTAGCTAATTGATTAAGCTTATCTCTCAAAGCATTGATTACAAGATTATTTTACAATGGTAACCATTAATAAACCTATTGAAATTAGATAAACTCATGAGACAACTATTTACATTAAACTATTTGACATTTAACGCTTTTACATGTAGTGAAAAATATTTATACAGAGGAACGCATCAAATCTCACAGAAACGCAACAAATCCTAGTAGAAGCACAATAAATATTTGGCTTGAAATTTTGATGACTTGGATGAGGTTTTGAGTGTTGTTGAATACTTGTGAAGAAAATTTGATAGGTCCGCTACACCCAAGAGCCTTTAAACCATTCAAAAATATCATTTTAACCTCTTCAAACTTGGTTTCAAAACTAATTATCCAGAAACGTAGCAACAATGTTGGAAAGGGGGCAACAAGGTGTCAAAAAGGCACAATTTGATCATTTTCTGCAAATTTATCTCTCCTCAAGTATCCTCAGGTACTTTTATGGTATCCATATACCATAATCTATCAAGGCATGTTTGAAAATTTGGATTTTGACCTTCTGAGAAAAAGAACAACAAATTGTTGTTGCGTTTCTGTAGGATACTTTTTCCTGTGTGCACAAAAACTCAACATTTCAAAAATTTGTCTCCTTTTTCTTTTCTCTATGTCTTGCATTCAAACCACCAATTATGCATCATCTAATAGTTCAAGGTTGTCCCTCTTTTCAATTTTCCTTAGGGTTCTTTTGAGTTTATTCTTCATATTTTTCACCCTAACTTTGCAAACCATGTTCCTAGCATAGTAGTGTCTTTCCATATTTCTCTCACATGTGAAGTACTTCATGATGGTCTTCATTAAAGGTTTGTAGTTATCTAAAAATTTCGTGCTAGGAAATATGTGAGAAGGAGAATCCTTGTATTGTGGCTTCAAAATGTTTTTGTAGTGCTCTAGATACAAGTCCATTCCCTTGAAGAAAATTTCACCTTGATTAGGGATAGTAGTTGCTTGAGCTATGATCTCTTCTAACACTAGAAATTTCATCCCTGCTATAGTGGCATGAACCTTATCGAATTTAATGGAAAATAGGCTTGTTAAATCATGATGGCAGCCCACCTCTTTCACCTTTTGACAAAACCCTAGGAAACCTGCCTGCTCAAATGATTTTCTGATGAAATTTGATGAATTAACCTCATGCATATGAGTTGGCTCATACCTAGAAATATATCCTCCCTTATAATTCCTCATTTCACTGGTCTTCACCATGTTTTTGGCTTCACTTTTATTATAAAACCATAATTTCAAACAAGAAAGGGCAAGGGATTTGATCTGCAAAACAAAGCTAAAAGCGCATCAACTTGAGGGAAGGGAAGGAAGGGAAAGGGGGGGCAGGAAACATTCTAAGAAAATTATGGGGGGTAGGGATAGATGTTAGGAAGATAATGAAGGTTTTTTTTTTTCAAAGTGAGTGAGAAAGAATGGGTGAAAAGGGAAAAACATAGACTTAGGCCAGAAACGCAACAATCAAATGAAAAGAGCAGTGGTGGAAAATTAGAAGTTCTGATGGCTATGGAAGGTATCAAAGTGGTAGAGGGGAGATCTTGGAGCTTTATGAAGGATACAATGAAGTTTTTAAATTTCTTTATGCTCCTTTAGAACTTGGAAAATCGATTTTTGGCTTCATAGTGGAATGGCATCATGTGAACTATACAAAGTGACATGATGATGTGATTGGTACTAGCAACATTATTCTTCAATAGGAAGTGTTACATCTCCATGTGAAGCATATGTACTTTAATTCTCATTAAAACACTTTATTTTCATAATTTCTAACGCCCATGATGATGACCATAATGGATGCCATGACTCCCTATTTCAAAAAGATGAACATCGTATGCATGTTCTTGACCATGACTTAGAAATTTAGCTCTCAAAGTATGCATCTTTATGATTCTATGACCAATATGATGACCAACTAACTTATTTGATGACTTATGATAGGAAATGATGATAATGACCATGATAGCTTTCTGTGACCTTGGATAAGTGGAGGGTTGCTCAATGACACCTAGACAATAACTTGGAACCATTTGAAAATCAAGAGACATGTGAAATTTAATTTGAAAATATTATAATTTGACCTAAGACTCAAACAAAAATGGTCACTGTGACTATAAGAAACTAAAAACTGTAATGAGGGACGAGCAGCATATGAGGCGGTGTTGACTGTAATGTTGAAAACATATGAGGAGACTACGTATTGGAGGAGGCCAAGCCACAGTGTAGGAGTATTTTAATCGAGCAATGCGTTGCACAGGTAAATCCCCTCTGCAGACAGAGGCGATCCCTATAGCCTTGGAGTGGGTCTAGCAACAAGGGAACAAGCTAGACTTTCAAACTCCTAGTTTATAAATGAAAACCAGTTGGGATAGATGGCCTACCTTGGTCCAACGCTCTTATTGCCATTTGCAGTAGTGATCCATTGGTCTTTGTCTTCACGCATCACGATCTTTCAGTGGTAATGTTTGTGTACATGTACAAGGATCAAGTGAATGGTGACATCATACAAAAACATATTTTCATTCACAACTATTCGATTGGTCAAGGAGAATAATTTTTTTTTCATATTATTGAACACAAAATTGGAACCAAAAAACAAGTCATGTATTAATGATATAGAAAAGAAGTTTACAACCTTAAAGCCTTGACGTTGCAGCCTCCTTCGATGGGTTTAGTCAAGCGCGTCTCAAGCATTCGTCGGGGATCAGACTTGGTGAGGCAATGGGCCTAAACTCTCTCTTGACAATGGACTCCTCTCTGCCTTCTTATTCACACCAACTATAGTAAGGACTATTCAGCTAGCTGAAACTATGTGAGAAGGAAGTATTTATAGGAGAGGAGGAGGTGGTTTGGGATCCCTCATAAGGTGGAAGGGAGGCCTTATCCTTTTTGGATTTGCTCAATTATAGGAAATAAGAAGCGAAAGGAAGGAATTTGACGTTATTCAGTCCAAAAAACCATGATGACTCTGCTCACGAAGTGGTTGGGCATGGAAACTTCGTTTCTATTTTTAAAAAATTTCCAAAAACAACTCGGTGTGGGCAGTCCAATTAGACAGAGTGCAAATGGGCACATGGCCCAGTGTTAATTTCTCTATGGGTGTGAGGCCATAACTTCCTACCACCGCCGACCCAAAATCATGTGTTTTTGAGAGCCTGCTTCAGGAATGATCAATAGAGGCAATGTTCTGAACATGCCAAGGGATGCAATGACACTTTCTGCAAGGTATGAAAATACAGAGAAGTCACTGAAATTGTCCTCCAATGTTCGGGATGGGGATTGTAGGGATGGTGACAAAATACTATGTAACAGATACCCCCAAAAGCATGAGGTCCAAGAGAGAGGGAGGAGTGAAATTCTTTATGAGAACGTGCTCAAACCAAACATCATTGTCGGAAGACCTGCACGAACAAGTACAACTGATATCTCTGATACATGAATATGTGGTATGGGCATAGCCATCCATAATAGAGTACATATACAAATAAGATCTGAGGTATGGACGCAACCATCTAGCAGGAAGGATCAATAAATAGACTCAGGTATGGTCATAACCATCCAATCAGAAGATTCATGCATATAGTCATGATAAACCAAATCATCTTGTGCCCTAGATTTTATCAGAAAAAACCCAGGGTCTTGCACTCCATCTCAACCCGAACAAGTACAAATTCAAGCATGCGAATGAGTGAGCTGAAGTCGAACATGCAAGAAATTGTTTTGATTACCAGCCAATGAAGAAAGCTGTTAACAGGCGCGAGAGAAACCACCAATAATGATAATGGCTCTTAAGGTACAACTAGTACAATTCACAGAACGTGAACAGTGAGCTGGAGTCAAACACCCGCGAAATCATTCGATCGAAGGCCAATGACGAGGACCTATCGTCGAATGCGAAGAACTTTCCATTGAGGCATGCAAGCTCCAAGATACCGGAAGGGAGTCTCTAAGTCAACTTCCTGGATAATGAGCTGAAGTCGATAGGAAGTGACCAGGTCGAAGGAAGGCCATAATGTTTCCCACATAATCGACACGAGACAGAGGAACAATATGATAGTGAATTATGACCAAACATAGGATAAAAGGTTGAAAACTACAGAAGGAAACTTCTCTTGAACATATTGACGAGACGACTCCAGAATTTGGTTGTATTTGACATTAGGGGATCTGAGGTCATTATGACGTGGCAAAGAGTAGATGAGAGGTCAAAACAGATAACCCAAACCCATGGAGGCAAAAATGGCGAAATGGGATGTCCCCAACCTGACACGACTAAGAACTAGTTCCATTTTCCCCCACCATTGTTGGTGAGTACCCCAATTATTTTTGGAAACAAGCTTGAAGGGGATAGCATATGCTTGTCATATAAGTTTGTCTTTCAGAAAAATCCATCCTAGTACATTTTACGAGCCCCAGGTAGAAGGAACTCGGTTATGTAAGTTTTAACAAGTCTAACAAAGGAATAACGAATTCTTTTCATGTTTAGAGAGTTTGAAAAGAAGCAGAAAAGAAAACTCCAGCAGGTCCCTTTTCATAGGTATTACACCATTTTTTGGTCATCTAACCTATTATTATTAGATAAACCCAAGTACACCATGTAAGACCAATTTTACCCTAAGTAAAATTGCTTTCACCATATAAAATAACTTATTTGTTTACATTTCCTGGTCATATTTAACCCAAAACAAGGAAATTAATTAAATAAATCCTTATTTATTTAATTATTTCCTAAGAACAAGTTATTTAAATCATTATTTAAATAATATTCTTAGTTAAATTTGACTAAATCATCCATAAATAATTAAATAAACCATTATTTATTGAATTATATTCCCATCATTTCCCTAAAATTATAAATAAATCATTTATTTATTTATTATTTATAAATAAAGGAATTGACCCAAGTCAAGAATCCTTTTCCCTCCAACAAATATAATAAAATATTCCTAAAGGGTGCTTCTAGAATTCGATTAATAATATTTTATTCATGCACCGAGTTCTAGACCACCCCAATATTTTGTTATAAATAGGGGGGTTTTCCCCATTCATTAGTCACCTTCATTGCATTAGATCACCCTGGATCCACTCTTGGTCACCATTTTTCCATTTTTTCTTTGTGAGCTCCCATTGAGTTCTATGTTTATTTTTCTACACCAATAAGAGAGAGGAATGTTAGATCTGAAACACTGAGGACTTTCAAGAATCCATCCCACTGAGGAGAACCGGAAAACACCTTTCTTGTTTTCCTCTCAGGTGCCCCATTCTTTAATATAATATAAAATTCTTTTAAATACATTGTTCTTGTCTTATCTATTGGATGCATGGAGCCTCATTATATTTTATCTGCTAATGTATTTTGTGCTTAGATCTAAATTTGTGCATCAAACTTAAAGATATTTTGCAGCCATAATCAATGTTAGGGCTATTTGTTATGCGTAGCTAAAGTGATCTTTTACGACGAAAGATTCATACTAACAATTGGCGACTCCACACAGGTTTTCTTTTGCGACCGCTGTCGTTTTATATCTTCCTGCATATCCAGCTGTTTCAGACCCTAGGGTTTCTCTTCCATTTTCTATTTTCCTATTTTTATGGTGCTTTTCAACTCTAAAACCCTCAAACAATCAAATTTTTAACTTCCGTGTGTTTTTGGCCTTATTGTGCAGGTGACAGACATCAGCCGCAGCTGAGACGACAATTTTTTCTGAAATCTGCCGCCGAGAGAGCCGAATCTGCAGGTCACACTTATCGGCCCAAAAAGTGCGACCTGAGCCTGAGGACGCACTTTTCTGCCCCAAAACTATGACCTGGACCGAAAACAGGTCAGAGCCTGCGACCTGCACTTTTTCTGCAAATTTTCCAGCGCTTTTTCTGGGTTTGTCTGAAGCTTCTGTCAGGGTTTTCCAGCCTCCGTCTCTGCCCGTTTAGACCTGTTTCTGATCTGCTTCACTCAACTAAGAGGGAATCTTGCCCCTTAGGGCTCTAGTACCCTCCAATTTTTTTGGGAGAGTCTTTGCTGTTTTAGAAGTCTGAATTTTCAGAGTTTCAACCTTGTTTTTCTCAGATCTGATACCTCCATTTTAGATCCTTTTAGATCAGCTCTTCTCCCTCTCAAATCACCTCCTATCATTTTGTTTGGATTCATTTCTAAGGCCACTGCCTTGTCTCTTCTATTTTTAGCTTCTCTCCTCCTTTTTAGTAGCAACCTTGCCTCTGCTTATTTGCTGTTCTTTGCACCACTTTTCAGCAGATTTCTCCTTTAGATCCCAATCCCTCTCGACATTTGATCTATTGGCCACTTTTTAGCGTGCTTTGCTTAGTTTTTCCCCTCTTATAGACTAGTTTTGAGAGACCCACCTTCTTGGGTTAGATTGATGCATTGGTAGCTATTAATTTCCTATTATTTTAGTCTTATTTACTACAGATTTATTTTCAGTTACGCAGCACACTTTTTCTTTTGCTCTCAAAATGTCTGGGTTTAACCAATTAAAATTAACGCACACCACACACTGACCCTAAGTGAAGAAGCACCTGGTTAAAACCACCTGGCAAAGACTTTAAAATCAATTGTCACTGCACCTTTCTACCCTTGACCTCACTTTATTTTGTCCCTCCCTGCCCTTGTCGGTTTTTCTTCTTCCCGTCATCATTGCGCCCCCAAGGCGCCTTTCCCGGAGACTTCTTGGCCTTCACCCTCAGTTTCCGCTTGGTCGACTTCCTCCTTCTCGTCGTCATCGAGTAAGTCCTCCCCCGAGTCCGCACTCCAACTCTTACTCTGATTGTTCGGGTTCTCCCCTAATCCTGGTTCTCCCCCTGTCACTTTCACCATGTCTACTTCAGGGCCTACTACCAGCAGCAACCCCAGTACTACTGCTGGGTTTGTTTCCAATGGAACCACCTCGGGACCTACCTCGACTGCCCCATTTCTCCCTTATATGGCCGGCCTTAGTCTCCCCGACTTCAATCAGCTAATCAATGATCCTATCCGCCATTATGTTAGTTGGCCTGCTATGCCAACCAAGCTCCCTTCTGACATTCCCAAGTTCGAAGGCCTTGCTAGTGAAGATCCCTCCAACCATATTCGATCCTTCCATATGTGGTGTTCCTCCAATTCGATTACCGACGACTCCATTCATCTTAGATTGTTCCAACACACGCTTACAGGCGAAGCTAAATGGTATGTTGAACAGGCCACCTCCTCCCATACCACTTTTGCGACCATTGCCCAAGCCTTTTTATCTTATTTCCAGCTCCCTCTCTGATACGACACTGGTACCGAGCTTTTAACCTCCTTCCATCAATCCTCTTCAACTCGCCTTTCCGCTCATGTCCAGGAATGGAGACGAAGAAGAAGCTTATGTCGAGCTCCTCCCTTTGAAGATCAGGTTTATATGGACTGGTTCCTTCGCTCTCTCTTACCTCCCATTGGCAAAGATGTCGCCTCCCATTTCCCTTAAACCGAAGAAGTCACCCTCCAAATAGCCTTGAAATATGACCTTATTTATGCTCAATCTGGTTATGTTTATACCGTCCTTCCTGACCTCCCCAAGCCCGGCGGCACTAATTCCCCAGGGGCATCTCACTCTGCCGACGGTATCATTGGAGCTCTTTCCCATACCTCTGCCCAACCTACTATGGGCTATGGTTTCCCTCCAGGAGGGGCCAACACCTCTAGCACCTTTCCCCCTCCAGGTAGCATGTATCCAGGATATGGCATCCCTCCCCCTTTTTCCCCTACTCCTGCTTACCTCACTGCTACCCATCCTAACCCTTATCCTTACCCACAGCCTGGTGTCCCAGCTCCTCCAGCATTTGGACCTCTCACCCCCTTGCCTTCTCAACCCCCACCGCAGCATTTACTACCCCCTCCAGGGCATGTATTTGCGCAGCAAGACGCGACCAATTCCCTTCCTTCTCAAAGAAAGAGGAAAGGAAATCAATCTGCCCCCGGTAATCGTGGACCCAATCCTTCAACTATTGATCCTCACACTGCTAACCAGACACAGGGTTCTCAACCCAAGCCGAACAGGCCACTTCGCACCAATAAGCCCTGTTCATGTTGCGGTGTTTATGGTCATTACACTCACGATTGTCCCTTATTACCACAAATGCGGCAGATGTGGGATTCTCAGGCCATCATGTGGGGACAACACTCCTCCCCTACTGTCCCTACCACCCCAACTACTTCTCAACCCGCTGTGTTTACCGATCCTTTCCCCCAATAAGGATTTGTGGCCACTCAACCCCCTCATGCCCCGGTAACCACTCAACCTTCCCCTTCTAGTTCCTCTGATTACCAGATTCTCATGATGGCCTCTGACCCACCTCTCACCGTCGACCTCAACCTTCAAACTCGGTCCCGTTAGTATTCCACCCCTCTTGTTCAGTCTGTCTCCGAGTCTCCATCGTCAGGTCCTACAGAGCCCCTATCGACACCTAATGGTCCCTTGCAACTCCCTCCGCCCAAAGCCGAGGTTCATCCCAAGACTCCTAAGGGACCATTACGCCGAAATTCTACCTCTGGTCGGGCTCCCCATTCATACATCATAGTAGATGATCTGGCCCAATCTCCTACTGCCATTCCAACACTGGAACTCCTCCAGTCGTGTCCTTCTCAAAAGAAGGCTCTACTATCTGTCGTGGGCACTGTAGATCCTGCTGATGACCAATTGATTGTTTTCGACGCCCGTCAGTCAGACCATCCCCCTCTCCCTCCTTCGGTTGCTTTTCAAATCCCAGTCAAAATCCGAAACGCATATGTTGCTCGGTGTATTATTGATGAGGGGGCATCTACCTGCATAATGTCCGCTTCGGTTTGGAAACAACTCGGATCCCCTGAACTGGCCCCTTCCACCATCACCCTTCGTGCATGGGATGACCATGCCTCCCAGCCCATTGTCCTATTCCGTAACTATCCTATCACCCTTGCTGGCAAGACTATTTGTGTCAAAATTGAAGTTATCGATGCCCCTCTTGACTACAACATCCTTTTGGGGTGTAGTTACACCTATGCCATGTCTGTCGTCCCATCCACAGTCCACCACAAGATTTTATTCCCTCATAATGGAAATATTGTCACCATTGACTAGTTAACCTACCATGAACCAAAATCTCAGACCTCCCCTGAGTCCACCATCTCTACTGTCACCAATAAACCAACTGTTGATTCTTTGACCAGTGTTTCCCCTGGTGTCTACAAAGATTCGTCTTTGCTTGGAACTTTTCCTGGTCCTCCCCCTCCTCTTGTCTCTGACCCCAACTTAGCGAATGTTTGCATGATGCAATCATCTCAGGCTGACCTTCCGCAGCTTGCTCCAGCTAGTCAGCAACCTCAATCTCGCCCCCCGCCTCTTGCTCCTAGCCCTTCGCTTCAATCCACCAAACCTTTTTCTGGCCCTTCCCATCACACTCAGGAACCTCCCTACCCTCCTGAGTCAGTTCCCTCAGGTCTCCACCATATGGGAGCCATCCCCCCTGGTCATTACCCCGCCGGTCAAATATCTTTCCTTGCCCCCCCCGGGGCGTCTATTCAGTTCCCGACATGGCCACCCTTTCCCTCCCTAATTTAACCTTGGGAATTCCAGTATGTTATCTTACTCCTCCAACCGAGACCCTACCAGGCCACCCCAAACCATACATAGCCGTGACACCAGTGCAACCGATTCCCTTCGCTCCTTCCACCACCACAGTGCCCCTAGCCCCTCCGCAGAACCATCCTAATGCTGCGACAGCTACAGGAAAGAAACGAAAAACTCGCAAGGGGGAATCCAATGACAAGGCCACCACACCTGACCCTACCCCGCACCCACTTGCCAAGCCTTGTGCCTTGTGTGATGGTATCGGTCATCCCACCCATACTTGTCCTGAGTTGCCCCGTATCCAACCCATGGTTAAAGTCGTGTTCCCTGAATCTACGGTCCCTGAAACCTCTGTTTCTTCCTCATCCGTAGCCAAGAACCCCAAGACTCTTCGCACCAACAAACCCTGTGCTCTGTGTGGTGTCCATGGCCATTATTCTCACCATTGTCCTCACCTCACGCATTACCGAGCCTCTTTAGAGGTCATCCGCGAATACGAAGTTGAACAAAATCAATCCGCCTCTCCCATCCTTGCTCAATATGCGTCCAGTATACTCGAGGATCCCCCTACTACCATTGACATTCCTCCCCTAATGTTGAGATGTCGGACCTTGCTGCTCCCCTTCTATACCTATCATCATCCGCGCGCTCCCCGGAGTACATTCCTTCTGAACCCCCTCCACCTATTCTGCTTGATTCTCCTTCAGACACGGGTTCTTCATATTTTGACCATATTTCTTCCTATTCTTCTATCATTCCCCATGATGACCCGTATCTACGCATCTCTTCCCATACTGATGATTTAGGCACCTTTGCATCGTTGTATGGTCTCCTTGACCCTTCCATCCCCTCTCCTAATCACGAGCATACCATCCCTATCTTCGATGTCCTTCGCAGCCTGAGTACTCGCTCTTCATCCCATAGTTCTCATTCATCTCCCTCTCGTCGATTTATGAGTCCTAGACTTCCTACCCAGACTGCTCCCTCCCATAGCCATCAATGGACGTCTATCCTCTACTCACGCTGCCCTCCTTTTTCTCATCCCTCCCATTTCTTGTCTTATAACACTGTTACATCGACCCTCTCGTCCACACATTATCTGGGCTATGCCAATGGGGCTAGTCACTATTCCCGCCATCTCACTTCAGCAGCATGGGCCATCTTTACCATGAAAAATTTTAGGGGCTAATATTCGCAGGTGGGCTAATTTTCCATGGGTTTTCCAAAAAAAATATTCGCCAATTTCCATTTTTTTATACAACCGATTCGCCCAAATTTTACAATATAAAATTATTTTACCTTAAAAATTGCCAAAATTATATAGAAAATATACATAATATCATTATAAATTTGAACAATTTTACAAATACATCAATAAACATTTTATAGTTTTCATATTAGGGACTAGTGAGATTCGCCAATTTTTTAAACTTCAAAATAATTTTCCATCCTTAAAATTTTCCTGATTCTTTACCCCCTTGCATACCCTGGCTCTTGCAAATGGGGTCTGCATTGGTCAGGCCACCAATAATCAGGCCGAATATGCTGCAGTCCATGGTCTCTTAGCCGATGCCCTCTCTCATCACATCCTCCATATTCATGTTCATATAGATTCCCTGCTTCTTGTATTACAACTTAATGGTGTCTATCGTGTGCATAGCCCTATCCTGTTTAGACAATATTTACGAGTGAAAATTTTGATACGTGAATTTAGATTCATTACATTTAGCCATATACCTAGAGATCAAAATCACTATGTATATCAAATCGCAAATCATGTTCTAGACTGGCATCTATCACACACAACACAATAATATTTAACACCATCAATCAAATGCATAAACATCATATATATTATATAACATGTGTTTTTAGAGTCCATCTACTCTGAAACATACAACATTCCCATAGAATGTTACAATAACAAAACTACAAAAATGGGGGGCACCACTCGCCCCTACATAGACACTGGGGGGCACCACCTGCCCTACATCTAATCACTCTCTGGAGGATCCCGAGCCAATGGCTCTGCTCCTGCAGCTCATAGATCACACACAGCCTGACTGGCCATCACCATGCGTCGCATGATACCTCGCCACTCCGAGGGTAGCCCAATACATAACTCTATGTACCGGTCGTCTAAATCTTGCCAACCACGCTCTGATACACCGATCAGCAGCCCCTCACATCTACGATGAATGTCCTCCACTAGAGCAGCCATATCTTCACTCTGCGCCATCCTTGATCCACTTGCATCTGTAGCTCCTGTCGCTGCAGGTCGTCCCATATATCCGGTCGGTTTTACCAGAGCTATATCTGCATTCCAAAAAACATCACGATTAGCACTATGTATACTAGTCAAAAAAATCTAAAATAAACATAACAGATTAGTTAATTTTCACTTACCATCGGACCTCCACACGCGACCAGGCGGAAGCGGCAAGTCCGGATCTCCCCAATAACTCATCCCACTATAGGGATAGTCGTCTATGTATAATGGCATCTGATCCCAATGCGCGAAGAACTCTGGTTGGAACACCTGTCCGACTGCCCCTCCCCCTCCTCTACACAGTAGTCGTCCCCACTGACGCATCCGGGGCTCTCTCAGACCTCCATCAGGCAACTGTACATGAGGTCGTAAGGTCGGGATCTTCTCAAAGAAGAAAGAGTACAACACCATCCCATAGGCGCAATCATGATTCACTTTCCGCTTGCATAGCGAAAACTGTCATTTCACCGATACCAACATCATCTAGGCCCACCCATAGTAGGTCCCACTCAGCACACTCTCCACAATCATCATCTTCCCTCCAGTGATGTGATGGAACGCTTGGCTACCCAAGATCCGCAACTCTGCTGCGACCACTACCCGGGTCTCCAACCTCTCTAGATCACCAATGGATATCCGAGTCCCTTTGACTCAGACACCTAGTCGACAATGTCGCTCAACAAACTCCATAATGCTACGCCCCCGTGGTAAAACTGGCTTCGTATTTCCCACCATCCCTAATGGTGGGAGACCAGTCAAGAAATACAAATCCTGGACCGTCAACTCGATCCTGTGCCCTTGCACTACAAACGCCTCATGATATGGATCCCAATAACTGATAATCTGGGCCAACAAGGGCTCTCCAGCCCTCATCAAAGGGTTCTCCAAAAATTTCAGAACCCCATACCTAGCCAGTGCACGACGGACACCCTGATCCGCCTAGATTTCCGTCCGTAATGTACCTAAGTCTCTTTCTCTCCACTTGATCCGTATATCTTCCATATCTGCACAAAAACATCATTTTTGTCAGCCTCCATATCCACAAAACTGCATTAACTTGCACCAAAACAGCATCTCAGCCCATAACAGCACTGAAACCCCCCACATCTAACAGGTCGCACTTTTTGGGCAAAACCTGGGCCAGGTCGCACTTTTCAAGCCAAAACCTATGTCCCAGGTCGTAGCTTTTGCCCCAAAAAGTGCGACCCAACCGTAATGATGAAGTAGGGGCAGTTACTAAGATTTAAAGCCCTAATCTACAATTTGAATCCATCAAAAACAAAGCTTAGGATTAGGCCTCTTACCTACAACTGACGGATCACAATTCCAACGGTCGGTTTGTTCGCTATGGTCGCCGCAAGATTTAGGGCCTTCTCTCCTCTCCACATTCACCACAGCTACACAAGCAAATGAATGATTTTGGAGGGAACACGCCCTATTAGAAGAAAACCCCTTTTTTTTCTTTCGCCCCCTGCGACCAAACCGTAGCCCCGTTTGACACACTGTTTGCACCATTGGAAAGCTCTCACCGAGCACTCAAATGGGTATCTGTCAGTTTTTTATGATTTTAATACTTCACCAGGACCCATTTTGTTCATGAAGGGTCTATTCACCTCTTCTCAAATTCGAATTTCTTCACTTACGGCACTTGTACTTGGGGCACCACTTTGCCTCCTTACTCGTCTTCATTCGTGTTGATTTTCGTCATGAGCTACCCTATTTTACTCATGATTTTATGGTCCCCAATTGGACCCGTACTATGAGGCAGCACCATCGAGTCGCCCTTGCTTAGAGCATCCGAGTCGAGTCACCATCACATTCATGGAGTCTATCCCGAGTCCTTTTGTACTCCGCCATAGTTCTCCATCCTTTCTTGCTTGGTCCCTCTCTCGTGTCGCACATTATGGCCATTAGTACCATTTTCCATTATCCATCATGATATTGTGTCAGTCGTTGCCAAGCCATTCATACACTTTATGCTCTAACAAGGGAAGTCGTCCAACCGCTCCTCCGTTCCTCTCATTCCATCATCATCATCAGTGTCTACTTGTTCGTCGCTCTACTTTTTTCCCTCATGCCTTAGTTGGGGTTCCCTTATTGCCTCACCTATGGCAGACCTACTTCTGTCGACATCAGCTCATTTACTCCAGAAACTAGGTCTAGGGGGCAGTGTACCATTGGTTCAAGCTCTTCCTAGCATGATCGTGATATATACACTTGATGGTCTAGTGACGCAGCAGTAGCTATTGGTGATTCCTGGGCATGTGTGAGATGTCTCAACCCTCATGAGGGGGTGGCCCTGCAGGTAGCCCCCCACATACCCGGATGACTTCTTCATTTCCGCCCTTGATGTAGCTTCTCTCATTTGCTGATATCGGCCTTAGCCGCTTGCAGCACCTTTTCGATTCACATGTATTTGTCAGATTTTGTGAGCCCTTCCCTGTGTGTAGGGGGAATTTGGGCGTATTTGTATCTCATGTACTACCATATTATTGTATAAGTCCTGATGGTTATTCCAGGCATCGCATGTATGTGGGATTCATCATGTTCTTTATCTGGCTCATGTTTAGGCCAGCAAATGCTTCATTATTGCATTCCGTGGTTTTCCGGGCGCCTTATTCTTTGTACTTTGTCTCGGCGGGCATACGTATGCCTCCCCTGCCGCCTTTAGCATAGGTACCACTTCATAAACTAAAGACTTGTTGCACCTGTAAGTCTCGTCTCCTCAGGGTCTAGTCCTTTAGCACATTAGACAACATTACACTTCTCTCTCTCACTTCCCTTTTGATGTCTAGTGATTGAGTTCTTACAACGTACTTCGGTCATACGATTTGCTCCTAACACTCGTACGTTGGGGGGCAATCTGTTACACCATTTTTTGGTCATCTAACCTATTATTATTAGATAAACCCAAGTACACCATGTAAGACCAATTTTACCTAAGTAAAATTGATTTCACCATATAAAATAACTTATTTGTTTACATTTCCTGGTCATATTTAACCCAAAACAAGGAAATTAATTAAATAAATCCTTATTTATTTAATTATTTCCTAAGAACAAGTTATTTAAATCATTATTTAAATAATATTCTTAGTTAAATTTGACTAAATCATCCATAAATAATTAAATAAACCATTATTTATTGAATTATATTCCCATCATTTCCCTAAAATTATAAATAAATCATTTATTTATTTATTATTTATAAATAAAGGAATTGACCCAAGTCAAGAATCCTTTTCCCTCCAACAAATATAATAAAATATTCCTAAAAGGTGCTTCTAGAATTCGATTAATAATATTTTATTCATGCACCGAGTTCTAGACCACCCCAATATTTTGTTATAAATAGAGGGGTTTTCCCCATTCATTAGTCACCTTCATTGCATTAGATCACTCTGGATCTTCTCTTGGTCACCATTTTCCATTTTGCTTTGTGAACTCCCATTGAGTTCTATGTTTGTTTTTCTACACCAATAAGAGAGAGGAATGTTAGATCTGAAACACTGAGGACTTTCAAGAACCCATCCCACTGAGGAGAACTGGAAAACACCTTTCTTGTTTTCCTCTCAGGTGCCCCATTCTTTAATATAATATAAAATTCTTTTAAATACATTGTTCTTGTCTTATTTGTTGGATTCATGGAGCTATGTTATATTTTATCTGCTTAATATCTTTTGTGCTTAGATCTGAATTTGTGCAACAAACTTAAAGATATTTTGCAGCCATAATCGATGTTAGGGCTATTTTTTATGTGTAGCTAAAGTGATCTTTTATGACGAAAGATTCATACTAACAATAGGTAGTCTCACATATCCGAAAATGTAGAAAACAATATATGAGAGAACTGTTGATCAGTGGTTATCATTGATGTCAACCCAAGCAGCACCAGGGGCTACCATGATCTTGTATGGTAAATTTAACCTACAAAATTACTATATTCTGGGTCAAGAATGCTTTTTATGGTTTCTACTTGTCTAGATGTTTCCGTTGATATATGGCACGCCATGTAATTCTTCACGGTTTGAGAGATATTCATGTTTGAAGTTTGCAACCCCACTTAGTGGGCTAAAACCCCATGGGGTTGTGGCATGGGTCATTGAAAATTCAATAATTAATGATTTTTAAGCTCCTAAATTCCCTCCCATGTTCACTTTTTGAAGCCCCTCTCAACCTAAGCATTTATATAAATTGTGATCCTCATATCCTCCTTATGTAGGGATTTCGCTACCTGAAATAGGTCATCGTGGCATTTTAACTCTAAATATTTTCTACGAAGGTTCAAAAGTTGAGATGTTTATGAGGCAAAGCCGAAATCCTAAGGAAGCTCCTTTAAAAATTTCCGATCAGGGTGCACAATATTTTTAGAGATATGATTTGTGGAAGTCAGTGTTTTTGTAGGCTCCTCAACTTCATCTCAAAGAAGTGATCTTGGGAAAATTGTCATAATTCACTCTCTAAGTATCAGATTTGAATTCTATAAAAAGTGGTAGATAGTGCATGGACTATAGTTTTCGTTATATCAATTTCATAGATGAATGAAGAAACAATGACACGTGGAATGTCGTACAATTTCTCTCTACTGAAACAGTCCATAATTAGGTCATTGTGAGAGTTTGGGCATAAATCTCCCTTCAAGAGTCCAAATTCAGTCAGACCTATGGCACTGGAAAGAAGACTTAGAGTACTACTATAGAACCGAAGATCACATATTGGGGAGCTAAAATAACAGAGGAACACCAGATTCAATATCGAGATCCTAGAAGAAAAGAAAAAGCTAGATCGTGTGTTGTCAAGGACTGCAAAGGACCAGACTTTCTAGGGAAGCAAAGTAAAGCAAGGTGCAGCAGAGGGTAGCATGACAAGAGAATAAATCAAGGTGAAAAATAGAAGCAAGAAGTTCAGCACATGAAGTCTTCAAGTGGGCAACACTGCATACAGTCACTGTAAACATATCATTGTACTAAGTCATTGTAAATGCATCATTGTAAAAATTGTACAAGTGTCTATTTGCCAAGAGTTGAAGAGGCGATGTCACAAGGTATAGGATCATCATTAGGTGGTTGTGTCATAGTTGGGGTTATGGTATAGTATGTATTATTCTTCTACATCATTCTATATCATTGTAAAGTGGACCATTTTCCCTGGTACGGGAGTCCATTCTTGTTTATTCTTCTATAGGGTGGTAGGGTGGTGCTAGGCTGGTGCATGAAGTCACCAACAGGTTCAAGCCTGTGAAAAATTTAGGGTGGTAGGGTGGCACAGGGGTGACTTGTAGCTTATTGGGTGTTGGGGCATCTGTTCAGTTGACTACTGAAGAATCTATGGCATTGGAACATCCATCCAGTGGGAGCTGGAGAAGAATGCTTTTCTAGATTCTAGGAAGTTGGAGCTTTATTTTCAATTGGATTTGAATATTAAAGAATTATTAGAAAATAATTCAGGTGGTTTTTTTCCCGGAGATGGTTTCCACCTTAAACACTATGTGCATTTGTGTTCCTTTTGTTTACCGCTATCATTGTACAAACACTGATAATAATTGAAGATTAACTAATGCTCTAATTGAAAGGAATACTGATTTACTCCCCCTCTCAGTATTTCTAACAATTAGTATCAGAGCTTGGTTCCTTCAATAGCAGTTTAAAAACTGGAAGGAGGTCATGGAGCATACCAAGAATGTTGTACCTCTGTTCAATGAAAATAATTATGCACTCTGGAAAGGAAGAATGGAGGTCTATCTCTTGGCACAAGGTTACGAAGTATGGGATAGTGCTCAAAATGGATTTACATCAACTGTAGATGAACACGGTAAGAATAATTTGGTAAATGATGCAAAAGAAAAGAATATTATTATCAATGGATTAATTGAATCTGCTTATCATAAGGTGTTGGGTTGTAAAACCGCCAAAAATGTATGGGACAAGCTTGAGAATATATATGCAGGTGACTCAAATGTCAAAGAAGAAAAGCTTCAAATCAATAGAGCAAAATTTGAGCAACTCAGAATGAAAGAAGATGGAAACATTGTTGCATACTTCTAATACGTTGATGAAATAACCAATACTTTGGAAGGATTGGGAGAGCCAATTGATGAGAAGACTATTATCCGAAAGATTCTTAGAACTTTACCAGGGAGATTCAACCCAAAGGTATTGGTCTTAGAATACAATGAAAATCTCTACAAACTCAGTAAGAGGAATTACATGGAGTTCTCATAGCATATGAAATGAGACTTGATGAAGAAGAGGGTACTTCGCATCTAGAAACTGTGTTCGTTGCATCTAAGAAAAATAATAAGGACAAACAACCTTCAATTGAAAAGACACGCACCTACAAGTGTGAAGAAAAGGGAGATGATGAAGAAGGTCTTTCAGATGAAGAATATGCTTACTTTACAAGAAAACTAAAAATTGGTAAGGGAAAATTCAAAGGTAAACTTCCATTGATATGTTTCGGTTGTGGTGAGGTTGGGAATTTCACAGCAAAATGTTGAAACAAAAGTGATGGAAACTGAAAAGGAAAGAAAGGCTTTAAGAAATTTAACAAGCAAGAAAAAGAGAAAGGATCCAAAAGGAACTTTCACTCTAAAGAGGATAGCTCATCATTTGATGAATATAGTGACAATGAAGGAGTATTGTTTATGTCCAAGCATAATAAACAAGAGGTTTCAAACAAAAAAGAAGAAGCGTTGACCATAGAAGAATTTTTTAAGGAGGAAATCAGGCTTATAAAAGAGCTCAAGGCTGAGAAGATTCATTCCAATACTCTTGAAGAACAAGTTCAAGGTCTCAAAATTGAAGTTGAAGAACACAAATGTATTGAAGAGTCACTTCAAAAGATGTTGGAAGAAAGCAACCAAGAAAGGGAAGCATTAGAAGCCGAAGTAGTCTCGCTGTGTAAGGAAGTGAAGAAGGGAAAAACTGTCCAAAACTATGCCAAAAACTCAAGGGCATTGGAAGAACTCATCAAAAATCAACGATCTTACAATGACAGAACTGGCCTCGGTTACAAAGAAGAAGAAGAAGGAACTTCTACAACAAAATACAATGAACCTATGAGATCTGACATGCATGTAGACTTCATTGGACAAGATTTGCAAGAGCATCCTTGGAAGATTATTCCTCGACGAAGATTTCCATCCAGGTACCAACATATTTTTCATGGCTATTGTTATTCATGTAGAAAATTTGGTCATAAAGTTGTAGAATGTTGCACGTACCCTAGGAACCAATACAATTCCAGGAGATCTATCAAATATGAACCTCCTAGGGCTCAACGAAACATAAATAGATTTGAAAATTTAGGAAATAATATTGGATGTTACAAATGTCTAAACTTTGGACACATAGCCAAATACTACAGACTTGAAAATCCTCCAGAAGAATCTTTGAAGCCATAGAACGAACGAACATGGAAGAAGAAGAAGACCGATAATTGTGCTCTCACTCTTAAGGCTCAAAAAAACAAATATGTGTGGTATGTTGATAGCAGTTGCTCAATGCATATGACTGGATATAATAGGAAATTTGTGTCTCTAAAAGAGAAGAAGGATGGAACTGTATCCTTTGGAAATGATGGATCTTCAAATGTTATAGGTTCAGGTATCGTCACTCTCGGAAGCAAAGATGTTATAGCCAAGAATGTTGTATTGGTTGAAAACATGAATCACAATCTGCTCAGTGTTGACAAATGTGTGATCAAGGAAACACAATGCTATTCAACTCCACAAAATGTGAAATCAAGAAAGGTAGGTATGGTAAAATTTTGGCTACAGCAAGTCGAGCTCCAAACGACATATATGTTCTGGATGAAGCAACTAAAGCATGTCTACTAGCTAAAGAAGATGAAATTTGGTTATGGCACAAATGAATGGGTCACATAAACTTTGATAATCTTTCCAGGATAAGAAAAAAGGAAGCAGTACGAGAAATGCCGAAAATCTCAAAACCTTCCAACACATTATGTGAGGCCTGTCGGCACAGCAAGCAGAAAAAAGTCCAATTTAAAGCAAAAGAACACTTCGCATCACATCCATTAGAATTGATACATACTAATCTATGTGTTCCTGTGAGAACAAAAGGCTTAGATGGAGAATTATATTTCATGTTAATGATAGATGACTATACCAGGATGACAGTCGTAAATTTCCTAAAGAAAAAATTTGAAGCATTTGAGTGCTTTAATATCTACAAGGAGTTAGTCGAAAACGAAACTGTTTTGAAAATAAAGTGTCTAAGATCAGATAATGGCGGAGAATTCACTTCCAAATTATTTCAACAATACCGTGACTAAAATGGAATAAAAAGACAATTTTCAACATCACGAACACCTCAGCAAAATGGAGTTGCTGAAAGAAAGAATAGAACCGTACAGGAAATGGGTAGAACAATGTTGAAGGACTCAAAATTGGATGAAAAATTCTGGGTTCAAGCAATTGATACGACAGTCTTCATTATCAACCGAAGTCTTCTGAGAAATAATTGCAACAAGACCCCATATGAATTATGGAAAGGAAAACCAACTAATGTAAAATATTTCAGAATCTTCGGAAGCAAATGTTATATCAAAATATAAGATCAAAGTTTGGGTAAGTTTGAATCACATGTTGATGAAGGTATCTTTGTTGGTTACTCACACAAAATAAAGTCCTATAAATGCTAAATCTAAGATGAAAACAGATAGTGGAGAGCATAAATGTTACATTTCATGAAGATGGTGTTCTAACGAATAATGATGAGGATCTAGAATCTTTGAAACTTGATATAGATGTTGAAAAAGACACAGAGAAAATTCTAGAATAATAAGCAACTATCAACTAGGAATAAGTAAATAATGATCATCAAGATATACTAGAACAACAACAAGAAGCTCCTCCAAAGAGAACAAATAATGGATTCAAAATAACAATCCATCAAATCAAATCATTGGTGACATAAATGAAGGTCGATAGCTTCATTCATCACAACAAGCTCACATTGCTTTTCTAGCAAACTTTGAGCCTAGTAGTTTTGAGGAAGCCAGCCAGAATGAACATTGGGTAGCAGCTATGAATGAAGAATTGGATCAAATCGAGAAGAATAACACCTAGGAATTAGTTCCACAACCAAAAGATAAAAATGTCATTAAGACTAAATGGGTGTTCAGGAACAAATTGAATGAAGATGGACAGGTTACCAGAAACAGATCAAGATTGGTTTGCGAAGGCTTTGCACAAGTGGAAGGAATTTATTTCAATGAAACATTTTCACCAGTTTCCAGAATGGAAGCCATCTGAAAGTTTCTACTTGTTTTCGTTGATATATGCCACACCACGTAATTCTTCACGGTTTGAGAGATATTCATGTTTGAAGTTTGTAACCCCACTTAGTGGGCTAAAACCCCATGGGGTTGTGGCATGGGTCATTGAAAATTCAATAATTAAAATTTTTTAAGCTCCTAAAATCCCTCCCACATTCACTTGTTGAAGCCCCTTTCAACCTAAGCATTTATATAAATTGTGATCCTCATATCCTCCTTATATAGGGATTCTGCTACCTAAAACATGTCATTGTGGAATTTTCACTCTAAATTTGTTTCTACGAAGTTTTAGAAGCTGAAATGTTTATGAGGTGAAGTTGAAATCTTGATGAAGCACCTTTAAAAATTTCAGAGCAGGGTGCGCAATATTTTTGGAGATATGATCTATGGAAGTCAGTGTTTTGGAAGGCTCCTCAACTTGATCTCAAAGAAGTGACCTTGGGAAAATCGTCATAACTATTTCTCTGAGTATCAGATTGGAATTATGTCAAAAGTGGAAGATAGTGAACGGACTGTAGCTTTCACTGTATCAATTTTAGAGTCGAATCGAGAAACAGTGACATGTGGCATGCCGTACAAATTTGTTTTAATGAAACAATCCATAATTAGGTCATTGTGAGAGATTGAGCATAACTCTCTCTTGAGGAATCCAAATTGAATCAGACCTATGGCATTGGAAAGAAAGCTCGTAGTACTACAACAAAACCGAAAATTACCTATTTGGGAGCTGAAATAACATAGATACACCAGATTCAATATCGAGATACTAGAAGGCAAGAAAGAGCTAGATCATCTGTTGTCAAGGGCTGCAAAGGACCAGACTTTCTAGGGCAGCAAAGCAAAGCAAGGTGCAACAGAGGGTAGCATGACAAGAGAAAAAATCAAGCTACAGAACAACAGCAATAAGTTCAGCACATGAAGTCTTCAAGTGGGCAGCACTGCATACATTCATTGTAAACATATCATTGTAGTAAGTCATTGTAAATGCATCATTGTAAAAATTGTACAAGTGTCTATCTGCCAAGAGTTGAAGAGGCGATGTCGCAAGGTCTAGGATCATCATTAGGTGGTTGTGTCATAGTTGGGGTTATGTTCTAGTATGTCTTCTTCTTCTACATCATTCTCTATCATTGTAAAGTGGACCATTTTCCCTGGTACGAGAGTCCATTCTTGTTTTATTCTTCTATAGGGTGGTAGGCTGGTGCTAGGCTGGTGCATGAAGTCACCAATAGGTTCAAGTCTGTGAAAACATTAGGGTGGTAGGGTGGTGCTGGGGTGACTTGTAGCTCATTGGGTGTTGGGGAATCTGTTCAGTTGACTACTGAAGAATCTCGGGCGTTGGAACTGTTGTTTAATCTTTAACATTAGTCATTGGTGTATTAAAAGGTTGACAAGTCATGCATTAAGCTTTGTATCAAAGGACGAAATACTTCAAAAGTGGGCTGAAAGGAGACAAAGCAACAAAGGTCACCTACATTAAAGCCAAAGGCGGAATTAACACGAAAAGAATGGAGTATAAAGCCAAAAAGCTAACAGAAATATAAAAGGCAATGGAACGCTACACTAAGCGCAAAACCTATGTATTAAAAGAAATTGCCGCCACGTGAAGACGCACACGAGGGAAATTCCGAGGGGGTCGAGCAGCGAGGGAGGGAAGAGACCCATACCCCCACGGAATTGTGACAGCGTGGCGTGGTGGGGACCCGAAGTAAAGGGGATGACGTGGTAGATCTAACGTGCGGGACCCGAGGATCGATATGCTATCTGCCTTATGGGAAATATATTCAAGAATCGTTGGCTTTATATGGTAAAAAGGTAAGGTAAAGTCCTTTAGGTTAACTGGTACTGAGGCCCGTACCAGTATTAAACTCAGCACGAGGCGCCCACCTGCACTCTGACACACCCAATCCTTATGCGCCGCGTGCCCCACCGCCAGTGTCCTTAGGACACTTGCCTTCATTCGTTTTACCCATCCGTATTTTTACCTCAAGTTACCCAGTCCAGAGATAACATTTCCCCCATATTTCACTCCAGTAAAAAGTCGCAGGTTTCCGTCTACAGCATATACCAATAGGAAAGAGCACCTGGTCTACCCAATCATTGTCAGAGTTCCCTGCGTTGCTTTCCCGAGCAGATTTACCTTCTGTTCAGGTACTCCGTCATTCATACTCCCTCTGTTTTCCTTTTTCTTTTTCAAATGCTTGAATGTCGGCCATGGGAAGGGGAACGCCTAAGAAAAATGAACCAGAGACCCCCAGGTCCGTGAATCCAGGAACCCACCCAGGTTCGACCCTCTCATCGACCTGCAAGCTGGTATCTGTGACCCTAAATACCCATTTGACATCCGCAGCATTAAGCCCATGCTTTTCAGTCATCATGTTAAGAACACAGACCATTACCGGGTAGTAGTGTCTGGCCTGTACCACCAAATTGCCCCTCAAGTTCACTCTGTGGTGGATTTCATCTCCTAGCTCAGAGATGTTTTCGACGAGCATCGAGGCACCTTCACCTCTCCTCAGGGGAACAAAGTTTTTTCCCTTTCCCCCAATGTTATCAAGCAAGCCCTCTGCTTTCCTACCAGCGCCACGTATATCAGTTTTAGGGAAGCAGCTTTAGCCGCCCAGTTCATCAAACAGCCACAGGAGACCCGGCAAGCCTTCATCTCCTCTATAACCGGCAACCAGGTTACTTCTCTTCCTTCCATAGAGCCTTTTCCATTAAGTTTGTTCGAAGAGGAAGTTCGGCCCATTCTCTCTCTCATTGCTAGCCTTTTAGGGGTAGGAAGTCCGGAAGAGATTTCCACGGTGTGCGTCCATCTTTTATGGCTCATGTCTCAAAAGGGGGTAGTATTAGATATTCCCGGTTTCCTCGCCACTGCCATTCGAACCCAGTTCCAGGAGCTTCCAGAAACCCGTCAGTTCCATTTATGTTCAATGGTTTTCTATCTCTTCTTGTACCAGCACGCTGATAAATTTGAGGGTTTGGGGTTAGACAAAGTATATCGTGAGAATTCCCAACCCCGACCAGTTTTCGGCTGGAATTTCTCTGTACGTCAATTCCTAAGGGAGAGGGTTATTCATGTTTTGTGAATAGTTTCATGTCTATCGCCTATACCATTATTCATGACTCGCCTTAACCTAGGGTCTTTCCAGAAATGAAAAGCTGGCTGCAAGCCGGAAAATCCCAGAGCACTAGAGATTGGTTTCTATTCAATGACTACACCGAAATTCGGGTCTACGGAGCCGAAGTTTCCCCTTATCGGCTGCCAGTGTTTCCTGTTTGTCGATTTTATGCACTCAAATACATTCGGCAGGCCCTCAAGGCTGATCAGCTCCATTTTTTTCCTGCCAAGAATGGTCACATCCTAAGGCTTCCCATTGAAATCGGCCCCTTTGTGGTGAACTCGAGACATGCCCTCCCAATCGTTGAGAAAATGCTGCAAGGTCTGGACCTAAGGCTGGGAAAAAGTTGGGCTTATGACCCTCGAGAAATTATCTCGAACAAAAGAAAAAGGAACAAGTCTGCGCCTTATATGCATGAGCCAAGGCCATTCATGGAATGGAGGGCTAATCTCGAAATTTGGCCTTTGGTTTCGCACATGGAAACAGATTCATCTGCTACAGGGGAGGAGCAGAACGTTAATAAAGACACAGGCAGAGAAGAAGCAGGCACATCAGGAGTAGTTCCCCCTCAAAAAAAATCAAAAAACAGCCTCCAGTGAGGAAGAAGTCATAGGAGAGGAGCAACTACTGGAACCCTTCACAGTATATGGTCAACTGGATAAAGACAAGGCCGAGATAAAGGTGCTAAGGGACAATACCACTTCTTCTGACTTCACAGAGGTCACACAGGCCATCATAGAGCATACCTCACCAAGGGAAATTGAAAGGGATCAGGCAAATAGAGAAATCCGAGACAAATATAAAGCTGAGATGGGAGGGTACGTTGAGAAATATCATACCAGGCTCTCTTCCTCCATGAACGTGGACACCGAAAACCTGGTATTATCTATGGCAGAAGCTATCTTGGACCCTAATTCAGGTGTCACTAGCTATCGGGTGCTCGAGTATGCGATCGACATGAAGAAAGTGCCAGCCAACGACATGTGAGACCTATTCCAGATTGTATGTGATATGATGAAAGATGAACTGATGCGGGTCAACCTTGCGCTGAATAAGCTGGAGCAGAAACATGAACAGTTGAGGGCTACCCTGAAAAGTGAACAAATTAGCTGCTGCGCCCGAGCAAATCAGGTACATTTCTTCCAAGACCAAATCAAGGGAAAGGATACGGGGGAAACAAACCCACAGGCAGCTTTGATTGAATAGCTGCAGAAGGAAGTCGCGTCAGCAAAAAGTCAGGCCCGCATACCGGCCGCCCATCATGTCCAGACAGCTGAACTAGTGCGAGTAGAGCAAGAGAAAGCCCAATTATCCAGTAAGCTATCAAAGGAAAGAGAGGAGAAAGAAAAAATGTTCGAGACAATCACCATACTATAGACTAAGGCGACAAAGCTGCAAGCTAGATGGGACTCACACATTTGCCAGCCGACCGTGGCTTCAAGTGGAACCAGCTCACTGTCTGAGCAATTGGCCATAGAAAGAGCTGAGAATGAGGTATTGGAAAAGCAGGCATCCACAGCAAGGAAAAAGATCACAAATTTAGAAAACTCTCTGGCTGAGAACACCAGAATAATAGAAGAGTTGCAGAGAGAAATAGAGCAGGAAAAGAAGACGACGGCCGATCAACAAAAAACTATTGCCGACATGAAAATCCGTGCAAAGGGAAATTTCACCCTCCTTGAAGCTAGGAGTATAATTTGGTCTGATATAATCTCAACTGTGACCGAGCAATGGGGCTTCTTAAGGACAATGGGAGAGCATAAGTCTCCTATACCCTATCTCAGTAGGAAACTGCAGGAGGCAGACCTCGATCTGTCCAACAGGGCCCAACATGCCAAAGAGTATATTTCATTCCTTAATGAGCTGGGATCAGATGAGATGGAGAAGCACTGTATTCCAATCCGATTCACGAAGGCTATTGAGTGTCGCAAAATCATCAACAAAGAGATGGTTCGAGTCACAGCTTCGAGAGCTCTCCAACAGGTGGTCACCAACGTGGAACGATTCGACGCAGTATGGGGTGAGATCATGACAGCTGGGCTTCCTTCCTGTTGGGACCCGACCACTCCTTCCGTGCCCTTGCCTTTGACCCAATATACAGTGCGCTTGCAAGAAGAAAGAGATCGAACTGACCTCCAGAGAGGTAAAGCTGCTCAACTCAAGGCCGACATGATTGTTTCATTCCTTCGAAAAGAGTTCACCCTCCTCCATTTGATAAAACAAAAGCTTCCTACTGGGGCGGGTTTCCACGCCCTCACAGAGGCCTTTGTCAAGGTGGAGGGGTTCTCAGCAATTCCTGAACCAGCTGCAGACAGTCAGCAGAGGTGCACTCAGTTTACGAGCCAGTATGCCAGTTCATCCGCGAACGTGCCACCACCAGAATCAGCAACTGCCTCAACTCTTCCGCACCTATGATATTTTGTCAACTCATGATTTTGCCTCAACGGCCTATTTACTTTTTACTGAATTAGTTTCTTTTAAGTTTTGAGTGGGTTGTTTGCCCCACTCCTGCATTTTACTTTTTCACCAAACTGTTGTTTAATTTTCTGTTTTTGAAAACGGCCGAGGGCCTGACTATCCATGATGGGAGGCCTGATTCCTCATCATGAATTTTGCTGTTTTGAGAATGACATTTAACAAATTTTGGTTATGCGAAGAAGATATTTTTCCCAAAAATATCTTCTCGCTGAAATAGGAAGAAGCCTATATAAGTAGGATCAAATGAGAAAAAAGGGTTCCAGATTTCCTGAAGAAACTCGCAGTGTAAAAGTTCTTGTATGCTTGTCGTGGAATTATCAATGCAAATACACAGAGCCCGTGGGGTTTCAGCGAAGAGAAGTTCTAGTTATATATGAGGATTCCAGTCTTAATGTTGTATAGTTTGTGACTCTTTCTTTGTCATATTGTATCATTGTTCTATTCACTGTTTTCAATTCCCTTTTATCGTGTCTTGGAATGCGAGTAACTTGCCAGCTCGGGTATGAATTTATCGTTGTTTGATACTCATGCTTTACTGATACATGTTGCTTTAAATATGGCTCATACACGATATGTTGTTCCGCTTAACATATCATTCATATTTCCTCTGTATTAAACATTTCAAAATGTTACTCTTATTGAACTGATTGATATGTATGGATTCTTAGTTCCTAAGCCCATATTATGTTGAAATATGTTTAACGAGCACCATTTCATTGGTAGTTAGTATTCCCCTTTCACTTTCTGCGCCTCAAATATCTTTCTGTTTAAAATACCTATATGTCGTTGAGAAACTGGCCCTCTCTGATGAAAGTTGTCTCTAAGTTGTCTGAAATATATATGTATTGAAGATTCCCTTCTTGTCTTTACAGTGTCTTTATAACTTGCTAAATTCGAAGGTAGTTTGGTCCCATCCATATGTTGATGTTTTGCATAAGTTGAAAAGGTAGAGAGTCCAAAGCTGATAATAAGCCTGAAATATAATTTATACTCCCTACTGTTTAAGATGTCCTAGGCACTGGTCTTTGGCAACTCAGGACTGTCTCTAGGAGCTACAACATATTTTTGGCGTTGTTGCCGGGGATGAAGTTGAAGAAATTTAAATCCCTGGGCCTCGAAAAAACCTATTCACTCTTCAGTCAGGTGAGCACGAAGAGTGGAGAGTTGTGCACCCCTCACCTTGGCGACTCCACAGTCATTTTACAGTTAAACCTATTTGCAGTCCTGGCTCCCCGTAAGCCACACCTAAGGTCAGATACCTCTCAGCCAAGGAAACCCTCTGTGTCTGACCCAGAAAGAATCCTACATAGAAGAAACTGGAGGGGAAGACCATTTGTTCATACTGAAATTCCACCACTCTCTCTAGAATACCTCCCTTCTTCCTCTTCTCAGGTCACCCAGTGGCAAGATTCTAACTCTGCTCTAGGTGAAGCCGGCTATTACTCTGACTACCTACCTGCAGGTAATATCCGAGTTAAAGATGAGGTTGAGTCAGTAGATACCACCCGTTACACTTTCCATCCTACTCCAGAAACAGAAGAAGTTAAAGAGGTCACGGAAGTATCTGCTATTACCACCCCACCCTTGTCTCCATCATCCCAAGCTGCCGTCCATTATATCCCTATCATTATTCACACTGCGCTTCCACCCAATCCTCCACTTACTCATCAAGCCCTATTATTACCTCCACCTCCTCCTCCAATGGCCAATGTCCCTGGTTTCCTGCAAAACAGATACACTCCTTTGGAGCTACCTGCGGTACTAAATGACTTGCCACAAGACTATTTGAATATTCTGCCTAGATTTAATGGTGAGAATGAGATTGAAGCCCAGAAACATGTCGAAGTCTTTTGCTCTTTCGCAGAAAATTTCAATGTGGAACATCTGGATGTGGTTCTAAGGATGTTTGTGCAATCCTTAGATGGAAAAGCTAGAAAGTGGTTCAAGACACTTGGAGCTCGTTCTATCAACACATGGGAGGGAATGGAGGATGCTTTCATCAAAAAATGGGGAGAAAAGAAAGATCATGGTAATGTCCTTACCGAATTCAACACTCTGAAAAAGAAACACAATGAAGGGGTGTCAGAGTTTATCAGAAGATTCAACAAATTGTACCTGAGCCTCCCCGCCGAGATGAAGCCTCACCAGACCGCTGCCAAGGTCGTTTTTGTGGCAGCATTTGATTATGAATTCAGTTTCTCATTGAGAGAGAGAAATCCAGCCACTCTGGATGATGCACAGACAGACGCACTGGAGATAGAAGCAAATTTTGTCTCGACTGGAAAATCCAAAGGGAAACAAGAACAGGATGTTAGAAGGAGGGGAAAAGAGGAAGTATCCACCTCAGGCCAAGACAGAGATTCGGCCAACGACAAGATCGAGGAGATGAATAGGATGATCAGGAATCTCTCAAGTAAGCTGGTCAAGCTTGAGATGGAGGCCAAGAACTCACCCCCAAAGAATTTCCAGAATGCGCCAAACAGAGGATTCAACCCTCAACACCGAAAACCACCCTTGCAGATATTGCAGAGGGGACAGAAAGAGCAACAAGATTAGGTACCGCATCCTCTATACTTGGAGGGGCAAGTAGAGGCTTCTCCTGAAGATTTTTCCTACGAACAAGAGGAGGCATGCCTTGTCTTCTCAAACAGTGATGACATAGAATGTCCTGTACATGAAAGTGATGAAGGGGAAGTACAAGCCCACTCAGAGATGAAGGCCAATGAAGATACTGAAGAGCCCGAGATTGATGATTACTGTAAACAATTTGTTGACTTCATGCAAGCCCAGTTCAATAGAATATATGACCTCAGGTCCTCCAGAAAGAGAACCCGCACTCAAGATGAAGAGGAGGACACACCCCAAAAGTCAGCACCTGCTCAAGAGGAGACAGCTCGGAAAGTCCCTGAGAGAGGTAAGGAACCTCTTGGCCAACCTTTACATTTTGACACTCAAATTCCTTCATCTTCACAAGAAACTACTCCTCCTAATGTCAAACCAGTCATAAAAGAAGTCAAGCCTCTCCCATAGAACACAGACTCTAAGGAGAAAGAATCCAAAGAGGTGTCGATAGATAAGTCCTCCTTCGCTTTCA
Source organism: Pinus albicaulis (assembly GCA_034641835.2). Classification (NCBI taxonomy): domain Eukaryota; kingdom Viridiplantae; phylum Streptophyta; class Pinopsida; order Pinales; family Pinaceae; genus Pinus; species Pinus albicaulis. The sequence continues at coordinate 1,780,350,898 of CM076580.1, read as the reverse complement.
GTCTACAAAAAGAGCTAGAAAAAGTAAAAATCCCAGTCCCCCTGACCGAATTGTTAAAGCAACCTGCATATCAGTCCCAGGTCACGTCCTTCATGCTTCCCCCAGAAGTAATATACATCCATGACAGTCTCAACTTACAAGAAGAAAGACCTATGGTAGTGTTTGGTCCACATGTCGAAGAATTAGACGCCACTACACCTCCCTTCTACGTGTCTTTGGTGATCCATGACCTATTGCTCCACAATTGTATGTTAGACTCTGGTGCCTCCCACAATCTTATGCCTCTATCTGTCATGGAACAATTAGGTCTCCAGATCACTCACCCATATCAGGACCTGTACTCATTTGACTCCAAAAGAGTTAAGTGCTTGGGCATGATTAAGGACCTGGTGGTAAACCTGGCCCAAATCCCAGCTAAAAGTGTAGTAATGTGTGGTGGCTGACATTCCAGCCCGTTTTGGCATGCTACTATCAAGGTCCTGGGGAACGAAAATTGGTGGGTCAATCAAACTAGATCTAACATATGCCACCATCCCAATCTTTGGCGGGTAGGAGAGGAGATTATACAGGGAGACCAAATTTCTAAAAACGGATACCAAAGCTGACAGTTCAGAAAATTCACCGGTTTACGGTAAAGATAGAGATTTTTCGTGCTTGATGTTAGAATAAGATTACAGTTATGCTCAGGAACCTACCTTATGTCAGATAAGGACTCAATAATCATCAGAAGGTCTTGAAACAGGGGTATGGACTCTACATTTCGATGGGGCAAATTCAAAGGAAGGTAATGGCGCTGGATTTTTATTGATTTCCCCTACAGGAAAATGGGTCCCACTGTCCTTCAAATTAGAGTATGAAGCCACCAATAACATGGCTGAGTATGAAGCACTTTTGCTAGGGCTACAGGCAGCCAGGAATATGAATATACAAACCCTGAAGGTCTTGGGTGATTCAGAATTAGTGGTCCGGCAGATCAGAAATCAATGTCAAGCAAAACATCCTCGTTTAAGAGCCTACAGGAATGAAGTATGGGACATGGTGGAGAACTTTTTCTCAGCTTTTAATATTCAGTTCATGCCCCGGGAGCAGAATAGGATGGCAGATTCACTTGCAGTAGCTGCCAGCACCTTCCGTCCACCCCAAAATCCCCTCCTGAGGTATGAGATAGAAGTAAGATACCGACCTTCGATTCCAGACAATGTCAAACACTGGCAAGTGTTTGAGGACGATGAACAAGTGAAAATATTTCTAGAAACAGTGGGGGAGTTCTCTAATATGGAGATTGACTGTTGTGAGGAAGATGATGCTAAGAACCAACCAGAAAACAAGTGGGAAGAAAAAATGGCCAGGAGAAAAGTGTTACAGCTGAAGGTAAATGTCATCCCTAGAGGCCTGGTGCCCCTAGAAAGACTGTTTGACAAAAATGATGTCCCCAGGCAGCCCAGAAAAATGACAGACGAAAACCAGGTAGAGGACCTAAATCTGGGTACTGAGGCTGAGCCCAAGATTGTGAAATTATCCAGGAAGGTCTCGGATGGTTATAAGGAGAAGTATCTACAATTATTTCAGTCTTATAGGGATGTATTTGCATGGTCATATCAAGACCTGAAGACGTTTGATATCATCATTTTGCAGCATGAAATTCCCCTGAAGGCAGATGCAAGGCCCCACAAGAAGAAACTCAGACAAATAAATCCTCTGTTACTCCCCTCCATTGAGAAAGAAATCAAGAAGCTGTTAAAGGCCAAAATTATCGTGCCATTGAAGTACTCCGAATGGGTGGCCAATCTAGTCCCTGTCCGAAAGAAAAATGGAGAAATAAGGTTGTGCGTTGATTTTAGAAATTTGAATAGAGCCTCTCTGAAGGACAATTACCCATTACCAAAGATGGACCACATTCTGCAGAAGGTGGTGGGGGCCTCTAGGATGTCTATGATGGATGGTTTTTTGGGTTATAACCAGGTGGCTATACTCCCAGAAGACCAAAAGAAGACTGCTTTCACCACGCCCTGGGGTACATTCATGTATGCTAGGATGCCTTTTGGGCTGATCAACGCAGGAGCCACGTTTCAGAGGGCTATGGACATAGCTTTTGTTGGGGAACAAGATAAATTTCTGGTGGTGTACCTGGACGATATTACAGTGTTTTTGAAAGATGACGCCGAGAATATTCAACATTTACAGAGAACTTTTGAAAAGTGCAGGAGGTATGGTCTTTCCCTAAATCCTCAGAAATCTTTGTTTGCATTAGAAGAGGGTAAGCTCCTAGGGCACATTGTAACTAAGGATGGGGTTAAGATTGATCCTAAAAGGGTGGAGGTTATAAATGGCATTTCCCTCTCCAGGAATAAGAAAGAAGTCCAGGTGTTCTTAGGGCGTATCAATTTTGTGAGAAGATTTATTCCTAACTATGCTGAAATAGTTAGGTATATCACAGATATGTTAAAAAAGAATAATGAGGTGAAATGGTCACCAGAATCGAGACAGGCCTTTGCCAGAATAAAGAACGCATTTGCTGAGGCTCCTGTGCTGGCAAGGCCAGATTACACTAAACCATTTATGATCTTCTCTTTTGCATCTCCTCATACGGTAGCTGGAGTTCTCCTACAGAAAAATGAGGATGGGCATGATCAATCCATTGCTTTCTTTAGTCAGGTGCTTCACGACACAGAATTGAAATACAATATATTGGAGAAGCAGGCCTATGCCCTGGTAAAGTCCCTCAAGGCATTTCACATGTATATTCTGCAGTCTCACATTACTGCATTCGTACCCACCGCAGCGGTTAAAGATATCCTCATTCAGGGTGATAGTGAAGGAAAAAGGGGTAGGTGGATTGCAAAGATACAGGAATATGATCTGGACATCAGACCCACTAAGCTGATTAAAGGGCAAGGGCTAGCAAGAATTTTGTCAGAATCAAACCATCAAGCTTTGGGCATCAATTTATCTATGATTGCAAATGAAGATTCTGAGGAACAGACAGGGCAGCAAGAAGTGGAAATGGCCACTCAGAAAATACGGATAAAGTATCTTACTAGTCCTTGGTACAAGGAAATAGTAGAGTACCTCCTAACACTCAGCTGTCCACCCAGCTATGATAAATCAAAATAAAGAGCATTGAGGCTGAAATCACAAAAGTACATGGTTGCAAATGGTCAGCTATATTGGAAAGATCTTTCAGGCATACTGTTATTATGCCTCACAGAATACGAAGTGAAGAACATAATGACCGAATTTGAAGAGGGAATCTGTGGAGGACATTACAGCTGGAGCAGCACAGCCCAGAAAATTCTGAACGCTGGTTTCTACTGGCCCAAATTGTTTGGAGACGTTTTTTCTTGGGTTAGATCATGTGACAAATATCAGAAATTTTCTGAAAAACAAAAGTTTTCAGCTCTGCCCCTTATTCCTGTACACGTCGATGAACCTTTCAGACAGTGGGGAATTGACTTCATAGGCGAGATTCACCCGCCCTCAAGTGGACAACATAAATGGATCCTGACTGCCATGGATTATTTCAAGAAATGGGTGGAATCCATACCTGCACGAAATGCTACAGACACAGTGATAATCAAATTCATGGAAGAGAACATTATATCCAGGTTTGGATGCCCTTCTAGAATAGTGACTGACAATGCCCAAGCCTTCAAATCTACAAAATTTGTGAGTTTCTGTCAGCAATATAATATCACTCTGGGTCACTCTACAGCTTACTACCCACAGGGGAATGGTTTGGCGGAGTCATCAAATAAAACGCTGGTGAGAGCTCTAAAGAAGACAATAAATGAAAACCAGAGGAACTGGGATTCCCAACTGAAGTTCGCTCTGTGGGCGAACAGGATAACTAGTAAAAGAGCAACTGGGAAATCTCCCTATGAGTTAGTATACAGACGAGCAGCTGTGTTCCCTATACAATTAGCTTTACCCGTCGCTCGTTTCATGCAAGAGGCTCAGGAGGAACCTGATGGCATGACCAGAAGAATTAACCAGCTAGTGGAGCTCGAAGAAATGCGTGGTCAGGTGAATCAGCGACTTGTGGAATACCAGGAGAAAATGAAGGAACTGTTTGACCAGCACGCCAAGGATAGAAAGCTACAGGTGGGAGATCTAGTTCTCAGGTGGGATGTGCGAAGGGCCGATAAAGGTAAGCATGGTAAATTCGATCCCCTTTGGTTCGGTCCCTTCAAGATTACAGAACAAGGAGGAAATAATACCTTTAAGTTGGAGAATTTGCAGGGAGATCTTCTCGACGCCCTTGTAAATGGACAGTTCCTCAAACCGTACTTTCAGTTCTGAAGCAGGCTGAAAAAGCCTGATTGTATTATATTGTACATTAGCTGCTGTTTTCATTTTTGAAATGAATAATGCATGAGTCATGATGATTTATGAAGGGAGAAGTCGGACGTGCAAGGGAAGTGGCGTTCACAGAAGATAAACAGGCGGTCTGCGTAGTTCTCGACACGTTCGAGGATGAACGTGCCGTCCCCAGGTGGAGCCAATGTTGTTTAATATTTAACATTAGTCATTGGTGTATTAAAAGGTTGACAAGTCATGCATTAAGCTTTGTATCAAAGGAAGAAATAATTCAAAAGTGGGCCGAAAGGAGACAAAGCAACGAAGGTCACGTGCGTTAAAGCCAAAGGCGGAATTAACACGAAAAGAATGGAGTATAAAGCCAAAAATCTAACAGAAATTTTATTGGCAATGGAACGCTACATTAAGCGCAAAACCTATGTATTAAAAGAAATTTCCGTCGCGTGAAGACGCGCATGAGGGAAATTCTGAGGGGGTCGAGCAGCAAGGGAGGGAAGAGACCCATACCCCCGTGGAATTGTGACAGCGTGGCGTGGTGGGGACCTGAAGTAAAGGGGATGCCGTGGTAGAGCTAACGCGCGAGACCCGAGGATCGATATGCTATCTGCCTTATGGGAAATATATTCAAGAATCGTCGGTCTTATATGGTAAAAAGGTAACGTAAAGTCCTTTAGGTTAACTAGTACTGAGGCCCGTACCAGTATTAAACCCGGCACAAGGCGCCCACTTGCACTCTGACACACCCAATCCTTATGCGTCGCGTGCCCCACCGTCAGTGTCCTTAGGACACTTGCCTTCATTCGTTTTACCCATCCGTCTTTTTACCTCAGTTACCTAGTCTAGAGATAACATTTCCCCCGTATTTCACTCCAGTAAAAAGTCGCAGGTTTCCGTCTACGGCATATACCAAGTAGGAAAGAGCGCTTGGTCTACCCAATCATTGTCAGAGTTCCCTGCATCGCTTTCTCGAGCAGATTTACCTTCCGTTCAGGTACTCCGTCATTCATACTCCCTCTGTTTTCCTTTCGCTTTTTCAAATTCTTGAATGTTGGCCATGGGAAGGGGAACGCCCAAGAAAAATGAACCAGAGACCCCCCAGGTCCGTGAATCCAGGAACCCAACCGGGTTCGACCCTCTCATCGACCTGCAAGCTGGTATCTGTGACCCTAAATACCCATTTGACATCCGCAGCATTAAGCCCGTGCTTTTCAGTCATCATGTTAAGAACACAGACCGTTACCGGGTAGTCGTGTCTGGCCTGTACCACCAAATTGCCCCTCAAGTTCACTCTGTAGTTGATTTTATCTCTTGGCTCAGAGATGTTTTCGACGAGCATCGAGGCACCTTCACCTCTCCTCAGGGGAACAAAGTTTTTTCCCTTTCCCCCGATATTATCAAACAGGCCCTCCGTTTTCCTACCAGCGACACATATATCAGTTTCAGAGAAGCAGCTTTGGCCGCCCAGTTCATCAAATAGCCACGGGAGACCCGGAAAGCCTTCATCTCCTCTATAACTGGCAACCAGGTTACTTCTCTTCCCGCCATAGAGCCTTTTCCATTAAGTTTGTTTGAAGAGGAAGTTCGGCCCATTCTCTCTCTGATTGCTGGCCTGTTAGGGGTAGGAAGTTCGGAAGAAATTTCCACGGTGTGCGTCCATCTCTTATGGCTCATGTCCCAAAAGGGGGTAGTATTAGATATTCCTGGTTTCCTCGCCACTGCCATTCGAACCCAATTCCAGGAGCTTCCAGAAACCCGTCATTTCCGTTTCTGTTCAAGGGTTTTCTATCTCTTCTTGTACCAGCATGCCGATAAATTTGAGGGTTTGGGGTTAGACAAAGTATATCTTGAGAATTCCCAACCCCGACCAGTTTTCGATTGGAATTTCTCTATACATCAATTACCTAAGGGAGAGGTTTATTCCAGTTTTGTGAATAGTTTTATGTCTATTTCCTATACCATTATTCATGACTCGCCTTCCCCTAGGGTCTTTCCAGAAATGAAAAGCTGGTTGCAAGCCGTAAAATCCCAGACCATTGGAGATTGGTTTCTATTCGATGACTACACAGAAATTCGATTCTATGGAGCCGAAGTTTCCCCTTACCGGCTGCCAGTGTTTCCTGTTCGTCGAGTTTATGCCAAGAATACATCTGGCAGGCCCTCAAGGCCGATCAGCTCCATTTTGTTCCTGCCAAGAAGGGTTACATCCTAAGGCTTCCCATTGAAATCGACCCCTTTGTGGTGAACTCAAGACATGCCCTCCCAATCGTTGAGAAAATGCTGCAAGGTCTGGACCTAAGGCTGGGTAAAAGTTGGGCTTATGACCCTCGAGAAATTATCTCGAATAAAAGAAAAAGGAACAAGTATGCGCCTTATATGCATGAGCCGAGGCCATTCATGGAATGGAGGGCTAATCTCGAAATTTGGCCTTTTGTTTCACAGATGGAAACAGATTCATCTGCTACAGGGGAGGAGCAGAACATCAATAAAGACACAGGCAGAGAAGAAGCAGGCACATCAGGAGCAGTCCCCCCTCACAAAAAGAAAAAAACAACCTCCAGTGAGGCAGAAGTCATAGGAGAGGAATAACTGCTGGAACCCTTCACAGTATACGATCAATTGGATAAAGGCAAGGCCGGGATAAAGGTGCTAAGAGACAGTACCACTTCTTCCGACTTCACAGAGGTCACACAGGCCATCATAGAGCATACCTCTCCAAGGGCAATGGAAAGGGATTAGGCAAATAGAGCAATCCGAGACAAATATAAAGCTGAGCTGGGAGGGTAAATTGAGAAATATCATACCAGGCTCTTTTCGTCCATGAACGCGGACACCGAAAACCTAGTATTATCTATGGCAGAAGATATCTTGGACCCTAATTCAGGTGTCACTAGCTATCGGGTGCTCGAGTATGCGATCGACATGAAGAAAGTGCCAGCCAATGACATGTGCGACCTATTCCAGACTGTATGTGATATGATGAAAGATGAACTGATGAGGGTCACCCTCACACTGAAGAAGTTAGAGCAGAAACATGAACAGTTGAGGCCTACCCTGACAAGCGAACAAGCTAGTTGTCATGCCCGAGCTAATCAGGTGCGTTTCCTCCAAGACCAGATCAAGAGAAAGGATACGGGGGAAACAAACCCACAGGCGGCTTTGATTGAACAGCTGCAGAAGGAAGTCGCGTCAGTAAAGGGTCAGGCCCTCATACCAGCCTCTCGTCATGTCCAGACAGCTAAACTGGTGCAAGTAGAGCAAGAGAAGGCAGAATTGTCCAGTAAGCTATCAAAGGAAAGAGAGGAGAAAGAAAAGATGGCTAAAACAATCACCATACTACAGATTAAGGCAACAGAGCTGCAAGCTAGATGGGACTCACACAGCTGCCAGCCGACCGTGGCTTCAAGTGGAACCAGCTCGCTGTCTGAGCAATTGGCCGCAGCAAGAGCTGAAAATGAGGTATTGGAAAAGCAGGCATCCACAGCAAGGCAAAAGATCACAAACTTAGAAAACTCTTTGGCCGAGAACACCAGAATAGTAGAAGAGTTGTAGAGAGAAATAGAACAGGAAAAGAAGACGACGGCTGATCAGCAAAAAATTATTGCCGACATGAAAAGCCGTGCAAAAGGAAATCTCACCCTCCTTGAGGCTAGGAGTATAATTTGGTCTGATATCATCTCAGCTATGACCGAGCAATGGGGCTTTTTAAGGACGATGGGACAGCATAAGTCTGCTATACCCTATCTCAGTAGGAAACTGCAGGAGGCAGACCTCGATCTGTCCAACAGGGCCCAACATGCCAAAGAGTATATTTCATTCCTTAATGAGCTGGGATCAGATGACATGGAGAAGCACGGTATTCCAAGCTGATTCACGGAGGCTATTGAGTGTCGCAAAATCATCAACAAAGAGATGGCCCGAGTCACAGCTTCGAGAGCTCTCCAATAGGTGGTCGCCAACGTGGAACGATTCGACGTAGTATGGGGTGAGATCATGACAGCTGGGCTTCCTTCCTATTGGGACCCGACCACTCCTTCCGTGCTCTTGCCTTTGACCCAATATACAGTGAGCTTGCAAGAAGAAAGAGATCGAACCGACCTCCAGACAGGTAAAGCTGCTCAACTCAAGGCCGACATGATTGTTTCATTCCTTTGAAAAGAGTTCACTGATCCAGATTTATGCAGGAACGCAACAGAATACAGAAATAATCATAAACATAGAGATGCAGCGGAAATAATGGGTCATTTCATTAATATCAAATAACAGAAATATGCTTACAGACATAATGAAAATAAAATAGCTAGGGTGCTGGTAGCTATCTCTGAGAAGAGATGTGGCGGCTACAGCCCTCTGGACTGTGTTACAATGAGGCTTGAGGGCCTATTTATTGTTGAGAAACAATGTAGAATCCGAAACGTCCAAAAACCTAACTATAGGAGATGAGGCGCCAAAACTGTGGGTGCCCGTTTGGGTAAATTGGTGGTTCAACTTCCCGGGGGCGTAACTTTGGCATCTGATCTCCGTTTGACGCGCTCAATAGCTCGTTAGAAATATCTATCCGAGGACCACAACTTTCGGGACGAATTGGATGGTCCAATTTGCTGGTAAAACGATACCCAAAAAACGTCGTTTAGGGCCTCAAAACGGCTCCGGAAGTTCGGGACCCGAAAAACTGCTAAAAATAGTAAGTTATGCCGAAACTGAAAAACTAAAAGAACTAGAGATGGGGGTTCAAATGCAATAGGTGGGTGGCCACCAATATCCACCTGGATCATTAAGCCCCCAAAATGGCTCCGAGAGTGGAGGACCTGAAAACCTGCTAAAAATAGTAAGTTGTGCTGAATGTGAAAAGCTGCAAGAATTGATGGTGCTGGTCCAAATGGAATAGGTGGGTGGCCACCGATATCCACCTGGATCATTCCTCCCTCCTTAGGAAGCAATGGTCCCCGTTGCGTTGAGATCCTCCATGAGATGAGGCAAATTTTGTTGAACTGAGTATTAGATGTGTTGAAGATGTCATGGACCTGCGGGTGGACATGTTGGATGTGTTTAGTAAATTTGGTTTCTTTATCAGCCTCAGATAGTACATGTTTGGATTCTGTATGTGTAGTTGTAGGATGTATGGAAACATCAGGCGGTGGTGCGTTGGGAGTCAGATCAATGGAGTGCTTGTCCTGACAGTGTAGAGGAACCTCTATGAGCGAGGAGAAATTGTCATCGTATTTGTCCATCTGCTGCAGCCGTGCAAGGGAGCCCTATTTCAAGGTTGTGGCCACAATATTCTTCTTTCCCTGTGAGTGAGTCGTAAGGAAAATGAATTTCCTGGTTTGGGAAACGATCTTACTGCGTTGTTTTGCAGTAGTCAAAGAGATGACAGGAGGCGGTACTACCTCCGGTATCCTGTACAAGTTATTTCCCAAAGTAATAATAACAGCACGAGGCCTAGACTCATACACAGCATGTCGCCTCCACAAGTATGGTTGGCCCAACAATACATCAACTACATCAAGAGGAGCAACATCACACAATACCTCATCCGTGAATGGCTTGATACTGTATGGAAGTCGGCACTGCTGGCGGATGCGGAGATCTCTCCCTGGGTGGAGCCACCCGATGGTATATGGCTGCGGGTGTGCTATGGTTGGTAGGCCGAGCCGCTTCACGACCTCTGCTGAAATGAGGTTCTTTTGGCTTCCGCTATCGACGAGAAACTGCAGCGGAGAACCCTTCACCCACATCTGCGACTGGAAGAGGCGCTCCCCCTCCTCTGGATCCTCTGGACCCTCCTTTTGGATCTTGGTGGTGGCAAAAATGGCACTGGGATCCGCATCAATGATTTGCTTCCCTTTGTCATTGCCTTTGTCTAGTTCTAACTCAGGATCAGAAAATGCATCTGATTCGGGTGCCTTTAGTTCGGCCACCAAAGACTGTTTGGCCCGACACTCGTTTGTGCTGTGAGTGGGGCTGTTATGAAATTCACACCACTTCCCTGTGTCCTTCTTTGGATTTGTGGTGTTGTTTTGAGTCGCATTGCTTTGGCCTTGCCCCTTGTTCTTTGGTTCGGGGGCACCTTTCGGATTCGCAGATCCAAAGTCTCGCTTCTTTTGCTTAAATTTCTGCTCGATCTTGGCGGCATAGCGATATGCCGTGCCAAGCGATGTAATGTCGAGGAACTCCATTTCCTCCTGAATGTGTTTGTGCAGACAGCCGCGGTACTTGAGCACCAAATGTCTCTCTCAATCTTTAATACCCAACTTTGTGCGTAGGGTATGGAACAGATTCGTCAGTTCGTGCACATCTTGATCCTTTTGTTGCCGCAGCGTGGTCCATTGGATGTATTTGTCCTCATAGCTCCCCACAGGGTAATATTGTTCCTTGATGCCGTCTCGAAACGAATTCCAAGTGGGTGTGGTCGAGAACAGAGAGGGTTCCCCTTCGCCCTCTTGCTCACGGTAGGTTTCCCACCAGTCTTTGACATGGGGGCGGCTTTGAGGAGTGCAAAAATAATCTTTTCTCGGTCAGAGAAGTCATGGACCGAGAAATACCCTTCCAACAAATTTAACCATTTGACTACAGCGTCTGCATCTATTTTTCCTTCAAATATAGGAATGTCAAAGTTTACCTGTACCTTGAAGGGAGTGGCGCCTCCAGAGTGGCTGTTGGATGCAGATGCGCCATATGTGGGCAGTTGTTGAAGGATTTGAGCAAAGTTATCCATCATCGCGTTCCTTTGTTTCTCGAGTGCCTCCTCGAGCAGTATTTTGATAGGATCTCCTGCTCCCTCGTCTTTCTTTTCTTCCGCCATGGGATGTCGTCGGGGTTTGCGAGGCTGATCTTGTAAGGGTTCAACCAGATCGATCCCTAACTCCTTATACCCTGACCGCGTTGGGGACATGCAAAGAAAAACAAAGAAAGAGAAGACCCGCTCTGATACCACTGATCCGGATTTATGCAGGAATGCAACAGAATACATAAATAACCATAAACATAGAGATGCATCGGAAATAATGCGTCATTTCATTAATATCAAACAACAGAAATATGCTTACAAACATAATGAAAATAAAATAGCTAGGGTGCTGGTAGCGAATCTCTGAGAAGAGATGTGGTGGCTACAGACCTCTGAACTGTGTTACAATGAGGCTCGAGGGCCTATTTATTGTTGAGAAACAATGTAGAATCCGAAACGTCCAAAAACCTAACTGTAGGAGATGAGGCGCCAAAACTGTGGGCGCCACATGGGGGGCGGCTTTGAGATGGAGCGGAAATAATCAGTTGGGGGCTTAATGATCCAGGTGGATACTGGTGGCCACCCACCTATTCCGTTTGAACCCCCATCTCCAGTTCTTTCAGTTTTTTAGTTTCAGCATAACTTACTATTTTTAGCAGTTTTTCGGGTCCCGAACTTCCGGAGCTGTATGAGGCCCTAAACGATGTTTTTTGGGTATCATTTTACCAGCGAATTGGATCATCCAATTCATCCCGAAAGTTGTGGTCCTCGGATAGATATTTCTAACGAGCTATTGATCGCATCAAACGGAGATCGGATGCCAAAGTTACGCCCCGAGAAGTTGAACCACCAATTTACCCAAACGGGCGCCCACAGTTTTGGCGCCTCATCTCCTACGGTTAGGTTTTTGGACACTGATCTGGATTTATGAATGCAAATGGTATCAAGAAATAACCATAAACATAGAGATGCAGCGGAAATAATGCGTCATTTCATTAATATCAAATAACAGAAATATGCTTACAGACATAATGAAAATAAAATAGCTAGGGTGCTGGTAGCTATCTCTAAAAAGAGATGTGGTGGCTACAGCCCTCTGAACTATGTTACAATGAGGCTCGAGGGCCTATTTATTGTTGAGAAACAATGTAAAATTCAAAACGTCCAAAAACCTAACTGTAGGAGATGAGGCGCCAAAACTGTGGGCGCCCGTTTGGGTAAATTGGTGGTTCAACTTCCCGGGGGCGTAAATTTGGCATCCGATCTCCGTTTGATGCGCTCAATAGCTCGTTAGAAAGATCTATCAGAGGACCACAAATTTCAGGATGAATTGGATGATCCAATTTGCTGGTAAAACGATACCCAAAAAACGTCGTATAGGGCCTCAAAACGGCTCCGGAAGTTCGGGACCTGAAAAACTGCTAAAAATAGTAAGTTATGCCGAAACTGAAAAAATGAAAGAACTGGATATGGGGGTTCAAACGGAATAGGTGGGTGGCCACCAGTATCCACCTGGATTATTAAGCCCCCAAAATGGCTCCGAGAGTGGAGGAACTTAAAACCTGCTAAAAATAGTAAGTTGTGCTGAATGTGAAAACCTGCAAGAATTGATGGTGCTGGTCCAAATGGAATAGGTGGGTGGCCACCGATATCCACCTGGATCATTCCTCCCTCCTTAGGAAGCAATGGTCCCCATTGCGTTGAGATCCTCCATGAGATGAGGCAAATTTTGTTGAACTGAGTATTAGATGTGTTGAAGATGTCATGGACCTGCGGGTGGACATGCTGGATGCGTTTAGTAAATTTGGTTTCTCTATCAGCCTCAGACAGTACATGTTTGGATTATGTATGTGTAGTTGCAGGATGTATGGCAACATCAGGCGGTGGTGCGTTGGGAGTCAGATCAATGGAGTGCTTGTCCTGACAGTGTAGAGGAACCTCTATGAGCGAGGAGAAATTGTCATCGTATTTGTCCATCTGCTGCAGTCGTGCAAGGGAGCCATGTTTCAAGGTTGTGGTCACAATATTCTTCTTTCCCTGTGAGTGAGTCGTAAGGAAAATGAATTTCCTGGTTTGGGAAACGATCTTACTGCATTGTTTTGCAGTAGTCAAAGAGATGACAGGAGGCGGTACTACCTCCGGTATCCTGTACAAGTTATTTCCCAAAGTAATAATAACAGCACGAGGCCTAGACTCATACACAGCATGTCGCCTCCACAAGTATGGTTGGCCCAATAATACATTAGCTACATCAAGAGGAGCAACATCACACAATACCTCATCCGTGAATGGCTTGATACTGTATGGAAGGTGGCACTGCTGGCGGATGCGGAGATCTCTCCCTGGGTGGAGCCACCCGATGGTATATGGCTGCGGGTGTGCTATGGTTGGTAGGCCGAGCCGCTTCACGACCTCTGCTGAGATGAGGTTCTTTTGGCTTCCGCTATCGACGAGAAATTGCAGCGGAGAACCCTTCACCCACATCTGCGACTGGAAGAGGCACTCCCCCTCCTCTGGATCCTCTGGACCCTCCCTCTGGATCTTGGTGGTGGAAACAATGGCACTAGGATTTGCATCAATGATCTGTTTCCCTTTTTCATTTCCTTTTTCTGGTTCTAACTCAGGATCAGAAAATGCATCTGAGTCGGGTGCCTTTAGTTCGGCCACCAAAGACTGTTTGGCCCGACACTCGTTTGTGCTGTGAGTGGGACTGTTATGAAATTCACACTTCCCTGTGTCCTTCTTTGGATTTGTGGTGTTGTTCTGAGTCGCATTGCTTTGGCCTTGCCCCTTGTTCTTCGGTTCGGGGGCACCTTTCGCATTCGCAGATCCAAAGTCTCGCTTCTTCTGCTTAAATTTCTTCTCGATCTTGGTGGCATAGCGATCTACCGTGCCAAGTGATGTAATGTCGAAGAACTCCATTTCCTCTTGAATGTGTTTGTGTAGACAGCCACGGTACTTGAGCACCAAATGTCTCTCTGAATCTTTAATACCCAACTTTGTGCGTAGTGTATGGAACAGATTCATCAGTTCATGCACATCTTGATCCTTTTGTTGCCGCAGCGTGGTCCATTGGATATATTTGTCCTCATAGCTCCCCACGAGGTAATATTGTTCCTTGATGCCATCTCGAAATGAATTCCAAGTGGGTGTGTCCGAGAACAGAGAGGGTTCCCCTTCGCCCTCTTGCTCACGGTAGGTTTCCCACCAGTCTTTGACATGGGGGGCAGCTTTGAGGAGTGCAAAAATAATCTTTTCTCGGTCGGAGAAGTCATGGACCGAGAAATACCCTTCCAACAAATTTAACCATTTGTCTACAGCATCTGCATCTATTTTTCCTTCAAATATAGGAATGTCAAATTTTACCTCGTAATTTCGAAGGGAGTGGTGCCTCCGTAGTGGCCGGCTGGATGCATGCGCAATATGTGGCAACAAGAAGGGGTTTGAGCAAAGTTATCCATCATCGCGTCTTGTTTCTCGAGTGCTCTCCTCGAGCAAAAGAGTATTTTGATAGGATCTCCGGCTTCCTCATTTTCTTTTCTTCCGCCATGGGAGGTCGTCGTCTGCGAGGCCGATCTGCAAGGGTTCAAAACCGCATCGAGCCCTAACTCCTTATACCCCGACCGCGTTGGGACATGCAAAGAAACAAAGAAAGAGTAGACCCGCTTCTGATACCACCGATCCGTATTTATGCAAGAATGCAAGAGAATACGTAAATAATCATAAATACAGAGATGCAGCGGAAATAATGCGTCATTTCATTAATATCAAATAACAGAAATATGCTTACAGACATAATGAAAATAAAATAGCTAGGGTGCTGGTAGCTATCTCTAAGAAGAGATGTGGCGGCTACAGCCCTCTGGACTGTGTTACAATGAGGCTCGAGGGCCTATTAATTGTTGAGAAACAATGTAGAATCCGAAACGTCCAAAAACCTAACTGTAGGAGATGAGGCGCCAAAACTGTGGGTGCCCGTTTGGGTAAATTGGTGGTTCAACTTCCCGGGGGCGTAACTTTGGCATCCAATCTCCATTTGACGCGCTCAATAGCTCGTTAGAAAGATCTATCCAAGGACCACAACTTTCGGGGCGAATTGGATGATCTAATTCACTGGTAAAACGATACCCAAAAAACGTCGTTTAGGGCCTCAAAACGGCTCCGGAAGTTCGGGACCCGAAAAACTGCTAACAATAGTAAGTTATGTCGAAACTGAAAAACTGAAAGAACTAGAGATGTGGGTTCAAATGGAATAGGTGGGTGGCCACCAGTATCCACCTGGATCATTAAGCCCCCAAAATGGCTCCGAGAGTGGAGGACCTGAATACTTGCTAAAAATAGTAAGTTGTGCTGAATGTGAAAAGCTGCAACAATTGATGGTGCTGGTCCAAATGGAATAGGTGGGTGGCCACCGATATCCACCTGGATCATTCACCCTCCTCCATTTGATAAAAGACAAGCTTCCTACTAGGGCGGGTTTCCACGTCCTCACAGAGGCCTTTGTCGAGGTGGAGGGGTTCTCAGCAATGCCCGAACCAGCTGCAGACAGTCAGCAGAGGTGCACTCAGTTTACGAGCCAGTATGCCAGTTCATCCGCGAACGTGCCGCCACCAGAATCAGCAACTGCCTCAACTCTTCCACACCTATGATATTTTGTCAACTCATGATTTGGCCTCAATGGCCTATTTACTTTTTACTGAATTAGTTTCTTTTAATTTTTGAGTGGGTTGTTTGCCCCACTCCTGCATTTTACTTTTTCACCAAACTGTTGTTTAATTTTCTATTTTTGAAAATGGCTGAGGGCCTGACTATCCATGATGGGAGGCCTGATTCCTCATCATGAATTTTGCTGTTTTGAGAATGACATTTAACAAATTTTGGTTATGCGAAGAAGATATTTTTCCCAAAAATATCTTCTCGCTGAAATAGGAAGAAGCCTATATAAGTAGGATCAAATGAGAAAAAAGGGTTCCAGATTTCCTGAAGAAACTCGCAGTGTAAAAGTTCTTGTATGCTTGTCGTGGAATTATCAATGCAAATACACAGAGCCCTTGGGGTTTCAGCGAAGAGAAGTTCTAGTTATATATGAGGATTCCAGTCTTAATGTTGTATAGTTTGTGACTCTTTCTTTGTCATATTGTATCATTGTTCTATTCACTGTTTTCAATTCCCTTTTATCGTGTCTTGGAATGCGAGTAACTTGCCAGCTCGGGTATGAATTTATCGTTGTTTGATACTCATGCTTTACTGGTACATGTTGCTTTAAATATGGCTCATACACGATATGTCGTTCCGCTTAACATATCATTCATATTTCCTCTGTATTAAACATCATGAAATGTTACTCTTATTGAACTGATTGATATGTATGGATTCTTAGTTCCTAAGCCCATATTATGTTGAAATATGTTTACTGAGCACCATTTCATTGGTAGTTAGTATTCCCTTTCACTTTCTGTGCCTCAAATATCTTTCTGTTTAAAATACCTATATGTCGTTGAGAAACTGGCCCTCTCTGATGAAAGTTGTCTCTAAGTTGTCTGAAATATATATGTATTGAAGATTCCCTTCTTGTCTTTACAGTGTCTTTATAACTTGCTAAATTCGAAGGTAGTTTGGTCCCATCCATATGTTGATGTTTTGCATAAGTTGAAAAGGTAGAGAGTCCAAAGCTGATAATAAGCCTGAAATATACTTTATACTCCCTACTGTTTAAGATGTCCTAGGCACTGGTCTTTGGCAACTCAGGACTGTCTCTAGGAGCTACAACTGGAACATCCATCCAGTGGGAGCTGGAGAAGAATGTTTTTCTAGATTCTAGGAAGTTGGAGCTTTATTTTCAATTGGAGTTGAATATTAAAGAATTATTAGAAAATAATTCAGGTGTTTTTTTTCCCGGAGAGGGTTTCCACCTTAAACACTGTGTGCATTTGTGTTCCTTTTGTTTACCGCTATCATTGTACAAAAACTGATAATAATTGAAGATTAACTAATGCTCTAATTGAAAGGAATACTGATTCACCCCCCCTCTCAGTATTTCTAAAAAGAACCTCTTAGTTGTGATAGGCTAAGGTATTCCTTTTTCATAAATAATCTATCCTAACCTGAAAAAGGGGTAAACGTATACTGGGTAGATGTCGTTTCGCAGCCTTTAACGAGTTCAAAACGACAAGAGTCTCGATAATATTTTCAATTTTTGAGAGTCAGATAAGAGCTGAAAGATGATTCCAGGGGTGACTTTTTCGTGTTTTTAACGAGTTCGAAAAAGTATAATACAAATTGTCACTTCATCACTGTCATGTTGAGGACTTGTTGCTGCATAAGAAATGCACGTAAAACCCATTTTTGGAGATAAAATATTAAAATAATCAGAAAATATGCTCAAAAACCTAATTAGGGTTCTGAAAAGTTTATAAAATGCCAAAAATAGTAAAAACAAATCACTTTTCTCTTTTTACTTCTTGTGAGCATTTTTACCCTTTTTTCACTGTGATTTTGTGGAGCTGGCAGCAGACAATCCAGGAGACCAATCACGAATCCTTCTTTTCAAGGTAAGAGCTCCTGTCCTTGCCTGCGTTTTGATGTAATTTTCATTACCTGTATTTCACTTTTTCAGATTTGTGGGGGCTTTTGTTCAATTTAGGGCACGGCGGTCGACGCGAGTTCCGAGCACAGACTCATGCCAACCTATCTTGAATTCAAACGGGGGTGCGCCAACTGTGGCCATGAATTTTTCTTGTAAATTCAACCAAATAGCCCATCTTAAATCTTTCAATAGTTAATAATTTGGCTAATGAAAGCCCCATTCATGTTTTTGCAGGTGTGAAAAAGAAAAATGGTGATCGAATGGAAGGAAAGAGAACATGGTGAAGAAGATGAGCAAGCCTTCGGCAGTGTAAGATGCATGGATGTTCTCAGGAACTATGGGCTTAAAAAATTCCTCATGGCACCATGTCTCCGAGCTCAACCGGAGCTATCACAGTACCTGATAAGTGTATGGGACATTGATCGGGAAAGATTCATAATTCACGATCATGAACTAGAGGTCGAGGTCTTGGATGTTTACTTCATAACTGGATTATCATGGAAGGGGGTAGCACCAATCATGACAGGTACCTGGCCCATGATGGAAAACATGAGCATGGTCATCGATAGGGTTTTTAAGGGGCAAGGAAACGATCCAAGAGTGGGAAGGTGGATATCTAAATCGTTCTTGCTTTTTCACTAAAAGTAGTGTTGCACACCATCACTCGAGCTGCCGAATCTCAGGCTCCACATGAAGCCACAAAAACACATTTAATTCTTGTCGTAGATTGTATGGCACCTGTTAGAAACCTATAAATATAGGATTCATAATTTTGACTTGACTGCTGATAGTTGTGTAAATATGTACAAACTTTGCTTTCTGCAAGTTGTTTTCCCATATTTTGTAAAAATAAAAAATAAAAAATAAAAAAAGCAAAAAGAGGGTAAAAGTCCTAAAAGAAAAATCAAAGGACTTAGAAAAAAATAATATACCCCAAAAGAAAAATATGAATAAAACATGAAAGTGTGCAAGTCTAAGTGCCACTACTTTTTTTTACAGTTGATTATGGCAGAGTGTCAATAAATGCCATAGTCTGTGATGAGTTGAACAATTTAATCTTGACTTGTCATCTTTCAATTTCAAATGTTGTAGATAGAGAATAATGAATTGTCATACAGTTTAATCATGACAATTCCATAGTTAGGTAGAGAATAAAAAGAATCCAACAGTTTAACCTGGATTCTTGGAGGAAATAAGTTAGAATTAGATAGTTTTACTGCTTTAAAAAAAGAATAAATGTTTTGAAGGTTGCTAGCTCAAGTGCACCTGATTAAAATAGAAGAAAAAATGTTAGAAGATATGATTGGGTAGGTATAAGAAGGAGGGAAACCCGTTGTAAATATTTTTCACTAGGCTACAAATAACTAATTTCCCTTCCCCATATCTATTTAACATTCTAGACTATCAGTATGAGAGGCTCAGGGCATTTCCCTAACTTCTGTTGGGACCGGACCCAAGGCTCAATGATTGATTAGTTGAAAGTGTTAAGTTTCTATATTAATCCTAGAAATCACATCATTTTCCATTCATGCATTTATTACCATGAAAAATCATAAGTAAAGACCTCATTTTTACTTAATGATGCTTAAAACACCCATTTTATTAACTTCCTACATCTCATGAAGCATAAAACCCTCAAAATGGCATTTTATCCCAAGTTGAAGTGATACAATTATTACAATGAAAGCTTGGATTTAATCTTCACTTTTCTTGGTTATAATTGTATGTTTTGAGTATTCACTTTCCCTTTTCATATTAACACCTAACTTATTTTATTAACTCCCTATAGAAAATCCTAGTCCTATTAATATAACTCCTTTCTATTTAATTATCCCAAAAAAACCCTTATTATATGTTTTTTATGTCAAAGATATTAATCACATGTTGAAATAACATCCCGAAATTACCCCTTTGACATAAAACTACCTATAAAAATATACCCCTTTCCCCTATGGTTTTTAGACCCCTCCGCAGTCTAAAACTATATAATAAAGTTAAATAATACAAAAGGCACATTTTATTTACATTTTGTGTATTTAAAATAATGCACAAAAAATACTTATACTACCCTTCCCCGATTACCCTTAACCCAGGGTTAAAAGACCAAGCTTATTTTGCCTAAAGTCTTTTCCCCTTCATAATATGTGAAAGCTCATGTTTCATATAAGTATCAAACCTTGGTTAAAAACTCCATTAACCCGCCCCATGCATTTTTACCCTATATATAAACCTAGTTTATATATACGTAAACCTATTAATCCATCGAATTAAACCCAACATTTTCACGATTCATCCCCAGCCGCCCAATCACCAATGCTAGCCTTGATCCTACAGTCCCAATCTAATGTGATAAAACATTCCCTTGCCCCACCACTCCTCATCGCATTAAAACCCAGCTGTCGATCATACCTATCGAATCAACGACTGAAATTTAACCCGGGTCCCACCTTTCCTTACCCTGCTGCTTTCCAAGAAATCTCGACCGTTCGCCTCATGCAATCAAATCCGATGGTACATATTCAATATCGCACAGCAAAAGTGATCGGACAAAGTTTGTAAAAAATAATGCGATAAAAGTTGTTTTATGAAACCACCTTCTGCTACATGTCTCATTTCTACTGGATCGCATTCCAAAAGCTTTAAACAACTTACCATCCAAATGCAACGCGAAAACAACTAGCAGTTTTTTGCATTCAAAATTCCAAATCCGCCTCCCTCCTTTGAATGAACTTATAGAAAACGCTGAATATGATGATGTTTATTAAGGTTTAAACTTTAATATATCATTGTTCTATCTATTAGTTGCATTCCCGACTGGTCAAAATCCTGCCCCGATTATTTTAAAAGATTTTCGAGCCTCTGTTGACCAATTTATAGCCCCGGAGCTAAACTTTACCACTATGACTGCATCTGAAAGAGAATTAAAGCCACCCTATGTAGTGTCAAGGATCCAGTTTCAACTGAAGATACCTTATTGACATAAGAAAGTACACTGTTTCGACCCTAACAAAATCAACATAAGTCCAGATTTGACCACAGAAGCTTCAGAAACCCTATCAAAACATCAAAATACCTGAAAATTTAGCGAGCTCTATGTTCTGGAGCCAGTCTTTTAAAGGCCAGTTTCGTCCGTTTCTAAGCTCCAAAGACTAAAATTCAAAGATTTAAAGGGTTGAAAATACGAATATACCCTAGAAACTCCTTCTCTCAGTCAAATCCACTTAGAAAAACCTCTTTTTTTGTTTTATCCCACTTTACATCCTCTGAATAAACCTAATTGAGAAAAAATCTCAAAAGAAACTATCCTTAGCCTAAATTTCTCAGTTACCCCTCTGTTTAAAGTAAAAAACTCCTGCAAACAGTCTAATCTTGCATTAGTTACCCAAAATGCCTAAAAAAACAGAGTTAAACCTCCACAGACAGATCTCATTCCATAGGTCTTTCAAAAGCCTTCAATCACCTCCCTACAGACCTAGATTTCATTAACAAATTGTTTGATTTTTGCAGGTTATCATCAGAACATGGATTTGGGCTAACAGTTTCAATACTAGTTGACAAAATTGTTTGCTCCAAATTCTCAGATTTTAATTCAAAAGCTTCATTCAACAAACAGTTTGTATACAAAGAAATAATAAAATCAAGTTAGATAAAGATCAGAATGATGAAATGTGCACAGTGAATGGTAAAAGTGAAATGAGAATTCATAGGGACAGTTAAAGAGTACCAGTGGTTAAAGTGTATCAGATAAAAGTCAGAGTGAAAGTTTAAACAAAGTTACAGAGCAGTCAAGATAAAAAAGTAAAAGTAAAAATAGAGTCATTAATGGTAAAAATAAATGAAAATACTTTCATCAACAATGAATTTTATCCAAATTGAAAGTAAAACAGTCAAAAGAACAAAAAAGGTGAAAAGATGAAAACATAACAAGAAGGAACATTTTTGCAGAAATATCATGTTTAACTCATTGTTTTGCAGAAACTATTGTGACCAATCCAAGATGAATTTTGAAAAAATTAAGGAGTTTTATGTTCTTAAGGTGTCCAACTACAAAAACCTCTCTCAATTTTCTAACATCTATTATGGATTGGGAAATATTAAACAATATTGGAAAGCTCTCTTTGCATAATATTCCTGTTAAGTCATCATTTTGCAGAGAAGAGGTGGAAAATCAGAAACACATATTAAAAAACTGAAGGAGGTTTTTTTTCCTAAGCGACCTATCTACAAAAACCTATCTCACTTTTTTCACATATATTACAGAATGAGAGATACATGCACATATTTACAGCCTATTTTCAAACTCTTTAAAACTCTGTTTTACACATATTTTTGCAGAGCCTATTGTGAACATCTGGAGAGGAATTTTAGGAAACTGAAAGAGGTTTATCCCACCAACATATTATTATACAATAACCTCTTTCAATTTTTACATATCTATTTCAGATTGAGAAATAGAAAGGTATCATTGGACCCCAAGTTTGCAGAATTGCTGGAGCAGAATGCACAAAGAAAGGAAACAATTAGTGACTTGGATGCCTCATCATCAAGTAAGAGTTGGATCAAATTCGAATTCTCCTCTTTGTCATCACCTATCCATAAAAAATAGTGCCAAATATATGCATTAGTTTTGAGTGTCCTTTAATTAAGTTCTATTTATGTAAAACAGTTTGGGATATTTTGTAAACCAATCTTGATATTTTTTCAAGATATTCTAGTTTATAATTTGTATAAATACTTCACTCTTTGAAGTATTTTGGTGGAATAAAATTGCTAAGATTATTATAGATATTTTTTTCTGGTGCTTTGGAGGCTCATGTTTTGATTGCATAGTAGCAGACTAGACAATAGCTAACTAGACTTCATAACTCAGGATTCTTGCGATAAGCTAATGAGTAAAGTGATTTCTTTATGTCATTGTTTCCTTTTCTGAAGTTCCATTCAATTTCATATATGTGTTCAAATCTGAATGATTAATTAGGAGTATTATTTCAGGATAAGTGTAAAAAACTCCCTGTCTTAACTAATTTATCATTTCAATGTTTTCTGCTGATTTTCGGACCTAGGAATTCTTAGGTTCTCCTAAGTCCCGTTTGATCTCTGCCTCCTCCTTCTTATTTCTGGTTCAAAGGATCCTTCACTACCCTTTATCCCGAAAGCAAGCCATCCCATCCAATCAAACTATTCAAATCTCTGAGGGTTATCTACCTTGCCCTGAGTATATTAGCATCCTTTTGGCCTTGCCTTTCATTCTTGCTTGCTACATTTTGACTCCATAGCCCAATGGACTAGTAGATCCCTCTTTAATTTGTCTCCAAGTAATATTATTTCCCACCAAACTTGCCAAACATCTTAAAACAAAAACCAAGTGCCCAATCATACCTAGCCTAAAATTTAATCCAAAACAAAGTTAAATCATAAAGAGAGATCCCTCTCTGAAATTTAGGAGGGCTAGATCCTAGATTTCAAAAGTAGGTTTGTGGTTACCTCTAGTAAGTTACAAATTTTTAAATATTTTTGATATAAAATTTACTAGAGTGATAACATACTGGCGACGATACTGGGGAAGACTAACCTTTTTCTTCAGAAATATTTTATAGGTTCAGATCTGGTCTATGATGGTGGACAGTGATCAGACACACAAAGTTTAAAATCATCCACCTGGCGACTCCAAATCAATTTCACAATAAAGATTCCACTAGAGGAATGAACCTGGAAGAACAATATGGAAAGATCAGGCTTTCAACTTGGATCTTAATCCAAGACATTATGTTCTTTCTCGTTAAGAAAGTTTTTCAATATATATTGTATTTTATATAAGGATCTAACTTGGTTTTACAGATACCGTGGCCTTTCGTTATGGATGATTTTCAAGATGATCCAAGAATAAAATGAAGATATGCTCCCATGAGCAGAGATCACATACTTGGATTTCCACTCAAGCTACCAAAGGTAAATTGGGGTAACAATCTGCCCATGTTTCGAGATGAAAATATTGATGATCCTTTATTACATCTCATTAAATTTCATATACACTCATCGAGATTGAAGGGTGATTGGCATGAGGATTGCCTCATGAAAATATTCATGGCAACGTTAGAAGGAAAAGCAAGGGAATGGTACGAAGCTCTCAAACCTGCGAGTTTGTTTTCTCTAAAAGATTTTCATAAGGTATTTTATGAGCATTACAAAGAAGATTTTCCATCTTTATCATTAGCTGAAAATTGTTGTGATCAAGCTGAAAATATTATACATTACCTTTAAAATATTGATGAAGATTTTGGAAATTGGCATCCTGAATATTTATTAGAAGAAGTCCAGAACTTTCATTCTCAAGTTAAATGTCATAATAATCAAGAGGAGTTAAACAAAGATGAAATAGATCAGGAGATGAATCAAGATCCACAAAACCCCTCTTTATTAACAAATGATGTTTCATTTAATGTTTTGAATGGAGTTAAAGAAAATATTCAACCTCATGATCAATTTTTAGATAAGAGAAAAAATAATTGTCATTTCAATCTAAGAATTTAGAGATTCCCACCCCCCCTCACCGAAGAAGAAATCAATTTGCTTCTAAACATGCAACCATCCTCAAAATATTTACATAATGAAGAAATTGTTTCTACTTCTTCTAATGTTGATGAATTTACTAAAGTTTTTATCCATGAAGAGACAGAAGAAAAAGTTGATGCTCATGTTATTCTACCTTTCCAAAAAGGCCCATTTCTTGATAGCACTCCTATTGAGAAAAATAATGACTTTCTAATAGAATGTAGCCAATCTAATCAAGATATATTAGGATTGTTGGAAGAGAAATATGTTGATCCAATGTTTATAATTGATGACATTCCTTGTTCTGAATATTTGCCTAAATATGATCAGTATGATGATAATTATGTTCTCCCAATTCAAGATAATTTCATAGAACAATCACTAGCTATTTTGAGGGATGAGATATTACAATTTCGGCTTGATGAGAATTTTCTAACAACTATCTTTCTTATTTTGAAATTAAGAAAATATTCTCCTCAACTTAAAAAATGTGTTCTTGAGATAATTTCTGAAAAATATGAAAATGAAATTAAACTTTTGCATTCTCAAATTCAGTCATATAATTTCCAAGATCCTAAAGAATTCTTGGAAAATATTGCTTCTCCTAGCAAGAGGAAATTGTACTATCTTTTGACTTGCATATTGAGGATGATTATTCTTTCAAACACAAGACTGAAGAAATAGTTTCAGGGATTAATATTCAGAATGCAACTGAGCAACTAGTCATTGAAGGCCTAGAAGCACAAATCATACATTATGCTTTTAATGATCCTATAGAAAATTATATGGAGAATATTTGTAGCTCAAATTTGTAAACATATTTTATCTATGAGGATCAAATATATCAGCAATTGCCATTTCACATCATATCTTTTATTATGAAGACAATTGATCAAGTTATACTTCCAAGTTTTATTAAAATCAGTCAAATTATCCATTCATTGCTACAACTACTTGACTGGCTTCATTGGCATTTTTGTATTACCTGATTCCACAAAATTAACAGTAGATTAGAGTAGGTAGATGAGTGAAAATAAGCTTAAAGCTCTGAGTTTTTTTTTTTTTAGTATTCAGTTTTTAGCTAGTTTTGGAATAATTCATTAAGATTTAAAGCTAAGGAGAAGGTCCTAAAGATATTTAAGATCTAATCAGTTTGGTTTGAGAATTGCAGTATGTTTTTTTTAGTTTCAGATCAGATTTCAGTTTGCAGAAAAAGGACTATATTCAGTTCAAGATTTTCAACCACAGCAAATGTGTGTTTGGGATTGGCCCAATGGATCAGGCTACTAGTCAACAGTGTTCTTGACATCTCACAAGGAAATGCCATCCCCAAGTGAAGCCGATGTTAGCAACCTATAAATATAGGATTCATAATTTTGACTTGACTGCTGAGAGTTGTGTAAATATGTACAAACTTTGCTTTCTGCAAGTTGTTTTCCCATATTTTGTAAAAATAAAAAAAGCAAAAAGAGGGTAAAAGTCCTAAAAGAAAAATCAAAGGACTTAGAAAAAATAATATACCCCAAAAGAAAAAAGATGAATAAAACATGAAAGTGTGCAAGTCTAAGTGCCACTACTTTTTTTACAGTTGATTATGGCAGAGTGTCAATAAATGCCATAGTCTGTGATGAGTTGAACAATTTAATATTGACTTGTCATCTTTCAATTTCAAATGTTGTAGATAGAGAATAATGAATTGTCATACAGTTTAATCATGACAATTCCATAGTTAGGTGAATAGTGAGAATCCAAAAATTAACTGATTCTTGAGAAAATAAGCGGAATTGTGATAGTTTTAACGTTTTCAAAAAGAATAAATGTTTCTAATAAATACAGTCTTATGCACCTGATTAAAATAGAAGAAAAAATGTTAGAAGATATGATTGGGTAGGTAGAAGAAGGCGGGAAATCCATTGTAAATATTTTTCACTAGGCTACAAATAACTAATTTCCATTCCCCATATCTATTTAACATTCTAGACTATCAGTAAGAGAGGCTCAGGGCATTTCCCCGACTTCTGTTGGGACCGGACCCAAGGCTTAATGAATAATTATTTGAAACTGTTAAGTTTCTATATTAATCCCAGAAATCACATCATTTTCCATTCTATTAGTGTTAGTATTGTCATACTGCCATCAGTGATCAAACTTACTCTTTGCATTTGCATATTAGGAGTCCCATACCATAAATTTTCATCATTCCATTAGGTCATGGATTCATTGATGGTAGTGGTCTTTCATCAGTTTTCCCTCATGTAAAACTTGCTGATTCTCCTCTCTATGGTCTTCAGTCATGATGCACTTGCACTCCCAATCCATATTATTAGGTCATAGGGTTGGTCTCATTATGTTCTAGGGTCTCATCATGGTCAAATTAATGAGTCAAGTGTCAATAAATATCAGCAAG
Organism: Pinus albicaulis; assembly: GCA_034641835.2. NCBI lineage: Eukaryota > Viridiplantae > Streptophyta > Pinopsida > Pinales > Pinaceae > Pinus > Pinus albicaulis. The sequence goes on along the minus strand of CM076580.1, from coordinate 1,780,324,309 downwards.
GTCATGAGGCGGTCAAATAAACTTAGAGGCACAGTATCTGGAAAGATCAAAGAATTTTTCTATTGAGCTTGATGTAATTTTCACCTCAAAACCATGTTTTGAGGTGGAAAACATGGTACTTTGATTTCATTATTATTCCTTATGTAATTTTATGTCTTCATATGTAATAAGTTGAACTTTAGAAGCTGCTATCCCCACAAAGCCACCACCTTGCCTTTCAGAGGTGTTTTCCACATTATTTTCACTGCAAAATCATGTTCTAAGTATTTCCATCAGAAAGAGCTCGGAAATAGATTTCCAATGGTATATTATACTCTCAAAACTGACTTCTGGATTGGAAAATATGCCTAAGTGAATAAAAGTCCCCAAAGCCTAACTTTACCCCCCCTTCTTCTCATTTGGTCCCTTAAATTTTATAATATAATCCTAAAGTTTTTCAATCGAAAGTCTCCTCCCCCGATTCGATCGCACCATTTAAATTGCAACTCCTGATTGAGTCACCCGCGATTGAGTTACTCCTGATTGAGCCAACTCCCGATTGAGTCACCTCCGATTGACCCACCTCCGATGTGATCGCATCGCATCGCCGATCCGATCACCCGATCGCCACATAACCCCACTTTCCCTTTTTCTAATTTCCTGATGCGATTAATCGCGTATCCCCAATCGCAATCGGCGAATCCCATTATGTAGCACTCTGCTCTCCTTCCTAATTGCGATTGTGATTTACTCCCGGGTCCCACCATAAATTCTTCCGCCCGTTCCAAACAAAAAGGGGTTTTTCCTTTGTAAAAAGTGATAAACCGATTTTAAAAGATTTCTTAAGTTTTCATCGCATCACATGTTTTAAACCTCTGCGCTCTTTTTCGCCAATGCGATGAATCACATATCGCAATCGGCATTTTCCATTAGTACCTTACCTCTACTACCCTTCCCAATTGCGATTGCGATTTCCCATGGGTCCCACCTTAAAACCCTTCCGCCTTTTCAATGAAAAAAGGATTTTTTCCTTTGTAAAGTGCGAAACTCATTTTTATTAGTTTTACAAGGAATTTTCCTCCATCGCAAAGTCTCTGCCCACCGCATTAACATTTGTCCCGCTATGTTCTATCCCCGCACATCGGTTTCCTCTTATGCGATTATCGCATCGCAAATATTTCATTTTGCACAACACTAAACCTGCTTCCTCCTCCCCGCCGATGCAATTGATCGCACATCGCCAATCACAATTGGTGATTTCAATAATGTTTAAACCCGCTCCCTTTCCCGATTGCGACTGCGATTCTCCCTGGGCCCACCTCCCTTTTCCCCTTCATAATATGTGAAACCTCATGTTTCATATAAGTATCGAACCTTGGTTAAAAACTCCAGTAACCCGCCCCATGCATTTTTACCCTATATATAAACCTATTTTATATATACGTAAACCTATTAATTCATCGAATTAAACCCAACATTTTCATGATTCATCCCCAGCTTCCCGATCACCAATGCTCGCCTTGATCCTACGGTCCCAATCTAATGCGATAAAACATTCCCTTGCCCCACCACTCCTCATCGCATTAAAACATAGCTGTTGATCATACCTATCGAATCAACGGCTGACATTTACCCTAAGACCCACCTTTCCTTACCCCGCTTCTTTCCAATAAATCTCGACTGTTTGCATCATGCAATCAAATCCGATGGCGCATATTCAATATCGCACAGCAAAAGTGATTGGACAAAGTTTGTAAAAAATAATGCAATAAAATCTGTTTTATGAAACCACCTTCTGCTACGTGTCTCATTTCTATTGGATCGCATTCCAAAAGCTTTAAACAACTTACCATCCAAATGCAACACGAAAACAACTAGCAGTTTTTCGCATTCAAAATTCCAAATCCACTTCTCTCCTTTGAATGAACTTATAGAAACCGCTGAATATGATGATGTTTATTAAGGTTAAAACTTTAATATATCATTGTTATATCTGTTAGTTGCATTCCCGACTGGTCAAACTCCTGCCCCGATTATTTTAAAAGATTTTCGAGCCTCTGTTGACCAATTTATAGCCCCAAAGCTAAACTTTACCACTATGAATGCTTCTGAAAGAGCATTAAAGCCACCCTCTGCAGCGTAAAAGATCCATTTTCAACTGAAGATACCCTATTGACATAAGAAAGTACACTGTTTTGACCCTAACAAAATCAACAGAAGTCCAGATTCAACCACAAAAGCTTTAGAAACCCCGTCAAAACATCAAAATACCTGCGAATTTAGGGAGCTCTGTGTTCTGGAGCCAGTCTTTTAAAGGCTAGTTTCCTCCATTTCTAAGCTCCAAAGACCAAAATTCGAAGATTTAAAGGGTTGAAAATCTGAATATACCCTAGAAACTCCTTCTCTCAGTCAAATCCACTCAGAAAACCCTCGTTTTCTATTTTATCCCACTTTACATCCTCTGAATAAACCTAATTGAGAAAAAATCCCAAAATAAGCTATCCTTAGCCTAAATTTCTCAGTCACCCCTTTGTTTAAAGTAAAAAACTCCTGCAAACAGTTTAATCTTGCAGTAGTTACCCAAATTGCCTAAAAAAAATAGAGTTAAACCTCCACAGACAGATCTCATTCCACAGGTCTTTCAAAAGTCTTGAATCACCTCCCTGCAGACCTGGATTTCGTTAACAAATTTTTTGATTTTTGCAGGTTATCATCAGAATATGGATTTGGGCTAACAGTTTCAATACTAGTTGACAAAATTGCTTGCTCCAAATTCTTAGATTTTAATTCAAAAGCTTCATTCAACAAATAGTTTTTATACAAAGAAAGAATAAAATCAAGTCAGATAAAGATCAGAATGATGAAATGTGCACAGTGAATGGTAAAATTGAAATGAGAATTCATAGGGACAGTTCAAGAGTATCAGTGGTTAAAGTGTATCAGGTAAAAGTCAAAGTGAAAGTTTAAACAAAGTTACAGAGCAGTCAAGGTAAAACAGTAAAAGTAAAAACAGATTTAGTAATGGTAAAAAGAAATGAAAATACTTTCACCAACAATGAATTTTATCCAAAGTGAAAGTAAAATAGTCAAAAGAACAAAAAAGGTGAAAAGATGAAAACATAACAAGAAGGAACATTTTTGCAGAAATATCATGTTTAAGTCATTGTTTTGCAGAAACTATTATGACCGATCCAAGAATTTTTTTTCAAAAATTAAGGAGTTTTATGTTCTTAAGTTGTCCAAATACAAAAACCTTTCTCACTTTTCTAACAGCTATTATGGATTGGGAAATATTAAACAATATTGGAAAACTCTCTTTGCAGAAAATTCCTGTTAAGTCATAATTTTTCAGAGAAGATGGTGGCCAATTAGAAATACATCTTAAAAACTGAAGGAGGTTTTTTTTCCTAAGAAACCCATTTACAAAAACCTATCTCAAGTTTTTCATATATGTTACATAATGAGAGATACATATGCATATGTATAGCCAATTTTTCAAACTTTGTAAAACTCTGTTTTACACATATTTTTGCAGAGCCTATTGTGAACATCTTGAGAGGCATTTTAGGAAACTGAAAGAGGTTTATCTCACCAACAGATTAATCTACAATAACCTCTTTCACATTTTACATATCAATTTCGGATTGATAAATAAAAATGTATCATTGGACCCCAAGTTTGCAGATTTGCTGGAGCAGAATGCACAAAGAAAGGAAACAATTAGTGACTTGGATGCCTCATCATCAACTAAGAGTTAGATCAAATTAGAATTCTCCTCTTTGTCATCACCGATCCATAAAAAATAGTGCCAAATATATGCATTAGTTTTGAGTGTCCTTTAATTAAGTTCTATTTATGTAAAACAATTTGGGATATTTTGTAAACCAATCTTGATATTTTTTCAAGATATTCTAGTTTAGAATTTGTGTAAATACTTCACTCTTTGAAGTATTTTGGTGGAATAAAATTTCTGAGATTATTATAGATATTTTTTCTGGTGCTTTGGAGGCTCATGTGTTGATTGCATAGCAGCAGACTGGACAACAGCTAACTGGACTTCATAACTCAAGATTCTTGCGATAAGCTAATGAGCAAAGTGATTTCTTTATGTCGTTGTTTCATTTTCTGAAGTTCCATTCAATTTCATATATGTGTTCAAATATGAATGATTAATTAGGAGTATTATTTCAGGATAAGTGTAAAAAACTCCCTGTCTTAACTAATTGATCATTTCAATGTTTTCTGCTGATTTCCGGACCTAGGAATTCTTAGTTGCTACCGAGTCCCGTTTGACCTCTGCCTCCTCCTCCTTATTTCCGGATCAAAGGATCCTTCACTGCCCTTTATCCCTAAAGCAAGCCATCCCATCCAATCAAACTATTCAAATCTATGAGGGTTATCTACCTTGCCCTGAGTATATTAGCATCCTTTTGGCCTTGCCTTTCATTCTTGCTTACTACATTTTGACTCCATAGCCCAATGGACTAGTAGATACCTCTTTAATTTGTCTCCAAGTAGTCTTATTTCCCACCAAAATTTCCAAACATCTTAAAACAAAAACCAAGTGCCCAATCATACCTAGCATAAAATTTAATCCAAAACAAAGTTAAATCATAAAGAGAGATCCCTCTCTGAAATTTAGGAGGGATAGATCCTAGATTTCAAAAGTAGGTTTGTGGTTACCTTTGGTAAGTTACAAAGTTTTAAATATTTCTAATAGAAAATTTACTAGAGTGATAACATCACCAACTCTCTACAACTGGGCAGAGGCGGTAATGATCAGTGTGAAACGCCAACTGAGGAAATGCAAGAACTGCAAGCTGAAATGGTTCAGCTAGGGGTCCATCTTGGTACCATTCATCCTGGAACGGTTACCAATATTTCAACGCCAGGAAGTGATAGTTCCTACACCACCAGCCCAATAGCCACGGATGGTCCGTTGGGCGACTCTGATTCCTAGATCAGGAGGCAGTCAACAGATGTCTTGGAGATCGAAATTCTTTGACTGGCTCCTTTGACAGCTCATTGTCGTGGAGGACTGGCCCTATTTCGGCACAAAAATTATGGGTGATGCGGTTCTCCCACTCCCAGCAGCAGAGGATTGGGATGAAGCATTGGGTAAGACTTATTTTTTTATTTTGATGAGTATTATGATTTTTTTTATTATATATGTTCTGATGTTAATCCATGTATTTGCAGATGTTGGCCCAGAAATATTTACAGGAATATCTCCAATAGCGCAGAGGGTTCCTCGTGATTTTGATGTGGCCCCTCATGGTGAGGGCAGCGAGGAAGAGGAAATCGTACACAACCTAGAGGAACTCACCAGTAAAATCCCAGATTATGCGAGATTTGATGATGTTCCTCCTGCATACCAGAAGCACACCGCAAGAGTGTCTAACTGTGTTCACTGCTTTTTGAGGTGGCTTGTGCATGCAGTGACATGCTACCATGAGCATCATGCCGATTAGATGCCTAGGCTTTTATTTCTGCATATTTTTTGAGAGACAGATGTCTCAAGATGTAACCAAAACATACATATTTTTTGAACTTATGATGCACATGGATGCAAACACTCGATATATATATGCCTATTTTCCTATATGAATCTTAGCATGTGATGATGATGTTTTACAAATTAGACAAATGTTTATCTAATACAATATTGGCTATTGTATCAGTTAACACATTCATTCATCTAGGAATATGCTGATATGTGATGTAATCAAAATTCCTTTCTAATAAATGAACATGCAAATACAACCTTAAGATTTGAGTATTTCTAATAGAATAATGCCCGTTAAGCTGAAGAAAAACAAGCTGAGAGTCCAGGTTAATAATTAATGCACAAATGTCGAGGGAAATGGCCTTAGCTAAGAGTTCTATGATGGCACTATATTCAGTGACATTGTTTGTGGTTCATCCTAGACAAATACCTTGAAGATATATCAACTCACCATTAGGATTATAAATCACCCAGGCTGTAGAGGACAGGTTCTGGGTACAGCGAGAGGCACCATCCGTGAAACCAACATAAGGATTAATAGACATATGCACAATAAGAAATGACACAATAAGTAGGAAAAACGCTCGCAAAGCACACCAAACCAAAAAATAAGAATGGTTTCATTTTTACTCAAGCTTGAAACTTTTAGAAAACTATGCTTGAGATAAGTTGGCATGCCCCCAGCATGTTGACTCAATTCGAGGTACATACCCCCCAGCTTGATGGCATTCACTTGAGTATACTACCAATTACTAACAGGTGGATGGAATGAAGGTTCAATTACGAGATCAAGAGAAAGACTAGACTGGGATTTTACAATATACAATCAAAAGCTCGAATTGCACAGGAACATGTTTCATTTTTTAACGAGGTTGACACATTAAAAGAACTATCCTCATGACACCTTGTTTCATGTTTTAAGGAGCTTAACACAAGAAATCGAACTGTGCTCTGTTGAGCTTGTTTCATTTTTTAAGGGGCTTGGCACAAAAAAACAAATTGTGCTCCGCATAACCGCTTGTTTTATTTTTTAAAGAGATTGACACAAGAAAATGAACTCTGCTCTAATGAGCTTGTTTCATTTTTTAAGGAGCTTGACACAAGAAAACGAACTCTGCTCCAACGAGCTTGTTTTATTTTTTAAGGAGCTTGAAACAAGAAAAATAACTCTGCTCCGTCAATGTAATCAAAATATAAAAGAGGTCATGGCTTCCAAGAGGTTCTCATCTAATGGGAGAACAACTGTGATATTCCTAAATTAGCATGCAGCTAATATGGATATTATTTTTTCTTTAAAAAAAATCTAGTTAGAAGAATAAATGTGCAAAGGAGGTTAATCAAACTCCTAATGAAGAATAAATCAATGCCAAATATGAAAAAAGGATAAATCTTGGCTATGTAAACACCCTTAGGTGTGAAAGTGGCTAATCATCTTGACCGGGTCAACCTTGACCAAATCTACAGTGTTGTATTGGAGGAGTGTTCATCAATAAGGCAAAACATAATTCTAGTTGAATATCTCTTGTGTGAAAGGGATGAGTCCATTGAAGGTGGTTTAGGGTTTTGCACACTCTCATCTTATAAAAGAAAGGGGAAGGCATCATGAGGAGGTTGTTCAGGATATGATCTTTTGATATATTGTCTGTTTAGACCATATAGCTTTCTTTGGTTGTTTAGCCTAGATTGCAAATGCCGTTTAGCATTGGAATTTGTTGTTTTGGAGTTCCTCCTCTTCCCATTGAGTAGCTCTTGGGAGAGTTTGTATTGCATAGTCCACTATCAGGCTTGAAGGCCAAGCTTCTCCTTTCAATTACAACTCAGATCCTGTTGAGGGTTTGGTTGTCATTCCAAGCTGCAGCAAGTGAAGATTAGATCTATTCAAATCTAAGACATTTCAATGCTCTTTTCTAGTGGAGGAGTCCTTTTCTCTATTGGAGGAAGTGTATTGGAGTGAATGAGCTTCAATTCTTGATCTTGGCATGTGGCCAGCTGATATCTATACCCTACAACACAGTTTATACTCTAGATCTGTGTTATCCTTGTAGGAGTTGTTGCAGAGGGTTTGGGTGCACTATTTGGAGAGATGGTTTCTAAGTGTTGGGGATCTGCCCATCACTTTGAGGTCCATTGGAGGAGATCTACATATTGTATATTTCATATCTAATCTACATTTTATGAATACTTCAGAATTTTTGAATATTTCTACAGATCTGCTTTCTTAGATCTCAGATCTACTGCACATCCTTGTTGTAATGCTCAAAACCCCAAGGGAATCTGAAAGAAGAGCCTTTCTAGTGCATGGATCTGATATGGATCTAAATTTGTATGCACAGATCTAATTTAGATCTGACATGTAATCCACAGCAGTTGTAGCCTAATAAAATAACGTTGTCAAGGAATTTTCAATCCATTCATGTGGTTGCAGCACCTCCTTTGAGGGGATTTCTTATGTTTAGTCTTATATTTCCAGCTATGTATTTCATGAGCCTAATTATACAATTATCTTGATGTTGTAAACGCTATTGAAGAACATTTTATTGGCCTCCTACCCCTGCTATAATTAAATTTCGTTATTTCATTACTGTATTGTTCATACATTGCTCCAGTCTTATTTTTGGGTATTTTCGAGCTGTATTAGGTGTGGGAGATTTGTTTAACCCACCTAGAAAGATTTGTTTCTGTTCCCCTCTTGGATTTGGGACTTAGATTATTAGATCTAAGGATCCAAGGGCTGATTCGATATTCTGTAGCAGCCATTTCTGAAAAATGTGTTTTTTAGACATGCCTAGCTAGCAGTTCCCATTTTGGGATATTACAGTGGTATCGAAGCAACTATCTTGGCACAACTTGTGCTTGCTTATTGAAGAGCCAATATGTCTTTTCATGAAAGGAAAATAACAATGAAGAAATGTGGTTACATTGAAGACACAAAATAAAAGGGTAAGATCCCTTTAACTGGAAGTTTGCAAAGAGAAGAGTTCTCTAAAACTTTTTCTCAAGCTTTGAATGAACTGAAAGAAGAAATCCGGGGAATGAAGAATGAAAGACAAGAAGATATTTTGAGGTTTTCACATGAAGGAGGCCTCGCTTCCTCATATGATAAGCATTCAGCCACATCATCAGATTTACAACGCTCTATCAACCACTTTTTCATGAAGAAGAGGAAGAAGGAAGGAGATGTGCCAAAGAGGGAGACTCTTGGTGATTATTTGCAGGAGTATGAGGCTCAATCTAAGGAGTGCAAAGATCACTTGAACTTCCAAGGGTTTTTCAAGATCAAGGAGGAAGGAAGAAACAAGCAGCATGGTGTGAGAAGATTCTTCTTATCTACTTTTGATGGATCACCTAAATGTCCAGCTAAGGCTTGGGTGAAGGAGCTATACACCTATGTGCAGCAACATCAAGTCTTAGAAAAGGAAGCCATCAAAGTAGCAGCACTGCATCTTGAGGGTAAGGCTTATGCTTGGTGGTTGTTTGAGTCTTTTTCCTTAAAGAATGCAAATACATCTACCTATGCAAGGTTCATTAGAAGAATAGTGGAAAGGTTTGATGAAGGATCTTATGAAACACCTTCTATGGAGTCTATCAAACGAAATCAAACAAAACTTTTGCATGGATTGGAAGGGTCCTTAAATTCAGCTCCATTTCAAGGGGATGGAAACTTGTATGATGTTTTTCCAAGGGAAAAGTCCCCATTGCATGAAGATATTCCTTCTCAAGAAGAATACATGGAGATTTCTCCTTCAAAAGAAGACCAATATCTAAGGTCTCCTATTGATGAGGAGGCATTTTCAACTATGGAAGAAAGGGATGAAGATGATAACACAATCATGAAAAGAGCACATCTAGGACCTCATGAAGAGGAAGATGGAGCACTTTATCCAAGGAGAGAAACTCTTGCACTCTTGCAAGAAGTTCCAAAGAATCTCACATATGGAGATTATGGCACAATCCATGTGCAGCATGTGCCATCATCGTCAAAGGGTGAGATCTTGAAGATAGAAGAAGGAAAAGAGGAGGGAAAGCATCACATGATGAGGAGCATATACCCCTCTCTGTTTCAGAAGTTTGATGCACAAAGAAGGCAAGAGGATCTATGCAAGGAAGGCAAGGACAAATCTATCCACACACATACACATCCTGCACTATGCCTTGATGTCTCTTTACATGGAGGCATGTCTCTTTACATGGAGGCATTCCACCGGGGAGACCTCCTGATGGGAGGAAAACTAAAGTGTTCTCTGAACTATGGGTAGCATATGCTTACTTGGATAAGGAGGGAGCTTTGGGAGAAACTAGCACAACACAGATAATCTTTCATGGATTCAAAAGAGAGGTTAGCAATTTTCTGAATTGGACATTGCTATCTCCCACTCAGTTATTTGCACTAAAAAAGGAGAATTCAGAAGTCTATGATGACATGGACATGATATCATATGGAAACTCCATATCTTTGGGGCAGCCAATGATATTATCATTCACAAAATATATTTTTGAACATGACAAGAGGGTATTAACACTCTTTCATGCTTGGGCCACATTGAGAAAGTTTTGGAAGACAAGGACTTTCCAAGGGGAGGTTGACTTCCATCAAATTCAATCCTGTCTTGAGCAAGATCAGCTGCAAAGAAGGCAGAAAAATGAAGTTGATATCACTCCAAAATGTGAATTTGACATCAAGCATGTCAAATATGAGAGCCATGCTATGACAGGGGCTGCATTTCAGATATCTACAGTGTTGTCATTGTTGGGGAGCCTAGATCCTTATTGGTATTCCCAACTCTTGGTGGAATACTCCAAGGACCTTTTCACATGTAAGGTTATTGATGGGCAAGTGATGGATGGGAGGTATAAAGTAGTTGAGGGAATCATTTATTCCCAAGATCAGATCTATTTGGGTAGATACTCTAAACTTAAGGAGAAACTACTTAATGCAGCCTGTTGTGTAACTAGCTCCAAAAATAGAAGAAAAGAGATATCCACGCCTTAGAAATAAGCCACTTCGAGGGGGCAACCTCCAATACATTACATAAATGAACAATTCTTGGATGATACAATTCACAAAACCTCCTTTCTATATATAGGAGTCCATGGGGCCATAATGTAATCCTAGTGGGCCACAATGTAATCCTAGCCGACCTAACAATAATAATTTAAGGGCACAATAATAACAAAATGGGGGTTACAAGGTACAATAATAACAATAAGGGGGTTACACTAACAACAATAAGGGACTATACTAGTAATATAGGGACCTAACATGCCCCTCTCCTTCAAAAAAGTGTTGTCCTCAACACTCGAGTAGCTCTGGGTGCTTCTGTATAAAATTCTCATCCTCCCATGTAGAATCTTCAGTGGGTAAGTTCTTCCACTTGATGAGATACTCTGAAATTGATCGATTCCGTAGTTGTCTAGTTCTTTTTTCCATGACTGCTTCAGGTTCCAATATGATTTTTCCTTCCCCATCAAGTTCTGGCAATATTGTTTGAACTGGAAGATTTTCACCTATAACCTTCTTTAAGCATGAAACATGGAAAACTGGATGTACTCGCGAAGAAGCAGGAAGCTCCAATTTGTATGCCATAGTACCAAACTTTTGCAACACCTTGTAAGGACCATAGTACTTTGGCGATAATTTATTATCCTTCTTTGCTTGCTTGAGGGACATTTGTTTGTATGGTTGTAGCCGTAAAATACCCAATCTCCTACATCAAAACTTCTCTCGCTACGATGTTGATCTGCCTGTTGTTTCATTCGATTTTGTGCCAAATTCAGGTTATCCTTTAAGAGTTGGAGAACTTCTTGCTGATGCTCGATGTGATCTTCCACTGCTTGAACCTTCGAATTTTCCCTTGAAGATGATGTGATGGATGGTGGATGATATCCATAAAGTGCCATAAATGGGGTCATTTTTGCTGCAGTATGGAAGGAAGTGTTATACCACCATTCAACGAGAGGTAACCACTTGACCTATTGTGTTTGTTTATCAGATACAAAACAACGAAGATATCCTTCCAAACATTTATTTACTATCTCAGTTTGACCATTAGATTGAGGATGATAAGATGAGCTATGAGCTAATTGAGTACCCAAACAAGAAAATAACTCCGTCCAAAAATTTTCAGTAAAAATGGGATCTCTGTCGCTTACAATAACCCTTGGGCTTCCATGTAGCTTTTGAATTCTGTCCATAAATGTAGTAGCAACTGTACTTGCTTTAAATGGATGAGATAATGCACAAAAGTGTGCATACTTGGTAATTCTATCAACTTCCACCATGATGACACTCTTTCCTTCGGACTTAGGTAAACCTGTGATAAAATCCATTGAAATCTCCTCCCAACGTTGACTTGGAATGGATAAAGGTTGTAGAAGTCCCGGGGTCTTAATTGTTTCCACTTTATTCTGCCGGCAAACCAAACATTCCGCCACAAACTTTTGAATATCAGATTTAAGGCCATCCCAAAAAAATTCTTTCTTCACCCTGTGGTAAGTTTTTAAAAATCCTCAGTGTCCTCCTAAAGGAGAAGTGTGCAATTCCAGAAGAATCTTTTGTTTTAGTTGGGAATTATTACAAAGATATAAGCGATCTTTGTACCATAAGGAATCATTTTTCCAACTAAATGTATCAGATGTACTAGGATCTTGCTGCAACTTTTGAATGAGTATCCATACATCTTTTTCCTTCTTCCATTCATCTCTTGCTTCGGTTATCCAATCTGGTTGGATAATAGAAATGGCACAAAGCAATGCTTCCACCTCTTCATTATTTCTCGAGAGTGCATCTGCAACAACATTTAGCTTCCCTTTTTTGTATATTATTTCAAAGTCATAACCCAACATCTTTGTGACCCATTTTTGCTACTCTTCTAAAGATAGTCTTTGTTCAAAAAAGTGTTTAAGACTATCATGATCAGTTTTTACCTTGAAGTGTCTTCCCATTAGGTAAGTTCTCCATTTCTTTAGTGCATGCAGTATTGCTAACATTTCCTTCTCATAAATAGGTTTCTGTAAATACTTTCCTTTGATTGGACGACTTTCAAAAGAAATGGGTCTTCCTTCCTACATTAAAATAGCACCAATTCCATTTCCTGAGGCATCACATTCCACAATAAAGGTTTTTGTGAAGTCTGGCATAGCTAAGACCGGTGCTAGGCACATTGCCTCTTTAAGATGTTCAAAGGCCTTAGTTGCTTCAAGAGTCCATGAAAATGCATTTTTCTTCAATAATGTTGTTAGAGGTGCTGCTATTCTCCCATAATTCTTAACAAACTTGCGATAATACCCTGTTAACCCGAGAAATCCTCGCAACTGTTTTATGGTTGTGGGAACTTTCCATTCCTTAATGGCTTTAATTTTGTTAGGGTCTACTTTAACACCCTCATGAGATACAATATGACCCAGATATTCCACCTCTTGTACTCCAAAGAAACATTTGGATTTTTTTGCATATAATTGTTTCTCCTGCAATAGTTTGAGCACCCTGTCAACATGTTCAATATGATCCTTCCAAGACCTGCTGTAGATTAGTATATCATCAAAAAATACTAGCACAAATTTTCTAAGGAAGGGTTTGAAAATGGAATTCATGAACCCTTGAAATGTAGAAGGTGCATTGGTAAGGCCAAAAGGCATGACCAAAAATTCATAATGACCCTCATGAGTTTGAAATGTTGTTTTTGGAATATCTTCAGTCTTCATTCTAATTTGATGATATCCCGAACGAAGATCCAACTTGGTAAAATAAATTTCTCCATGTAATTCATCCAATAATTCATCAATCACAGGAATGGGAAATTTATCTTTAATGGTGAGCTTATTGAGCTCCCTATAATCCGGACACATTCGCCATGATCCATCCTTCTTGTGTACCAATACCACAGGAGTAGAGAAAGAACTTTGACTAGGTTGAATTATACCCGCCTCTAACATTTCTGCAATCATACGTTCAATTTCGCTCTTTTGGAAGTAAGGATATCTATAAGGCTCGATGTTTGGAGGAACACTTCCTGGAATCAAATGAATAGCATGATCATGATCACGAATAGGTGGGAGTCCTTTGGGAGTTTCAAACACCTTGGAATGATTGTCCAAGACTTGTTGGAGATCTGCAGAAATAGATGATTTTGATGTTGAAACTTCTAGTGAGCATAATTGTGCAATTACGCCTCGTTGTTCTTTCTTTAGAAGCTTTGTCATGACATTAGAGCTTATTATCTTTCCCGGCTTCCCCGCAATACCCCGTAATTCGACTTCCTTTCCTTCTGAAAAAAATTTCAAGAAAAGTTCTTGAAAATTAAAAGCTACCGTCCTCAAAGATTGTAACCATTGTACTCCTAGTACAACATCAGCACCTCCCATAGGAATGGAAAGCATTGGACTAGTCAATACATATTCCCCCATGGTTAGCTTGATATTATGGCATTTTCCACAGCAATTTATAGTTCCTCCATTTGCAACCATCACTTGACATTCTGGTGCTGGGTATAGGAAACAATTTAATTCCTTGGCTACCTTATAATGAATAAAATTATGGGTGCTACCTGAATCAATCAACACTATTACCCTTTTCTTTTTTATATGTCCTTCTATCTTGAGAGTTTGAGGAGTGGTAATTCCTGCCAGTGCATTACACGATATGGTCGGATTCATTTCTTCCTCTTCTAGGGCTGGTTCCTCGTGTATATCCTCTTCTTGTTCATTTTCTTCTTCCTCTTCACAATCTATGTAAAATAATTTCTTCTCAGCACACTTATGACCTTTAGTGTATTTTCTATCACAACTGTAGCAAAGCCCTTTTGCTCTTTTTTCTTCCAATTTTTGTGGTGTCAACCTTGTAGGTTGTGGAAATCTAGGCGTAGCAACACTTCTTTCTTTATAGAATTGAGTGGTAGGCTTCCTTGTCGCCATAATTTTACATTCAACTTTTCTTGCCAACCTGAATGCCTTCTCCAATGAATCAGGTTCCAAAACGCGAACTTCATGTTGGATGTTATCCTTTAAAGTGCCTATGAAGAGGTCAATCCTGTGTTCCTCCGGAATATCAGTTACCCTTATATTCAATTTTTGGAAGTCCTCAATGTGTCGCCCCACTAAACCCTTTTGTTTGAGATTTATCAATTGGCTAAAGAAGGTGTTTCTCTTTGTATCCTCATAATGTGCTATCATTTCCTCCGTAAAAATTGACCAAGTGACAATTTTTTTACGTGAGCAAAGCCATTGATACCATACAAATGTATTTTGTTCTAAATGTAAAGTTGCAATGCGTACCTTTTGTGTGTTTTGTACGTTATGGAGATCAAAATATTGCTCCATCCGTAGTATCCATGTTACAGGATCCTTTCCATCAAACTTCCTCATATCCATCTTTGGAATATGGTGGTTCTTCCCGCCAACATTAGAGTTTATGAAATCACAATGAACATTTATTTTGTTCTCATCATGAGGTTCTTCTACTATATTTTCACCATTAGGAAACCTTTCTTGTATAAACTTTGTCAAACCTTCCATGTCTGCTTTTAGAAAATTCTTCATGTTTTCCATTTTCTCATCGATCTTAGCTTCCATGTCATCAATCTTAGCTTCCATGCCCACTTCCATGCCATCGATCTTAGCTTCCAAACCAACCATCTTAGCTTCCACGCCTTTCTTCAAACCATCCATCTTAGTTTCCACGCCTTTCTTCAAAACTTCCATTTCATTTTTTTGTTGTTCTTTGCGAGAGCGAAATTTGCTCTTGTAATTTTGATATGTCATGTTGCCATTCTTCATCTTCATGAGTCATAGTAGAGCCTTATGAAGGCTTAATGGGTGTTGAATTCTTTTTAGGGGCCATTTTAGAATACAATACTGATATATATTCTACACTATGCCCTTGAAATCAATTCAACTTGATTCTTCGAACAAGACTTATGCAATTCGGAAAAAAAAATACACACCTTTTACTAGCTTTTAGGAGATCGATATTGAAATTGAATTATCTCTGTAATTGAAAATATTCGATATCTGAAATGCAGCCCTGTAGTAGCCCTCTGAAGCTTCTTTCAAATGCCACAGGTCTGACCTGATTTTGATTCTCCAAGACAAAGTTGTGTCCAATCTCCCACAATGACCTAATTCTGGACTGGTTCAGTAGAGCGAACTTGTACGACTTGCCACGTGTCACTGTTTTGTCCTTTGTTTCTGAAATTGATAGAAAAGAAACTAAAAGCCGTTTACTTGTGAATACTTTTGACGGCACTCCAATCCAATCTTCAGAGAGAGAGTTATTGAACTTTTCCCACGATCACCTCTTTGAGATGAAATTCAGGAGCCTGAAAAAGCACTACCTTCCACAGATCATATCTCCAAACATATTGTGAACCAGGCTCTGAAATTGTTTGACGAATTTCCTCAGGATTTCAGCTTCGCACCATATGAATTTCAGATTCTGAACCTTCGTAGAAAAACATTTATAGCGCAAATGCCACGATGACCTGTTTAGGAGCCTGAAAAAATACCTTACTTCCACAGATCATATCTCCGAAATTATTGCGAACCAAACTCTGAAATTTTTATACAAGCTTCCTCAGGATTTTTTCTTCGCACCCTAAAAATTTCAGCTTCTGAAACTTCGTAGGAAAAAAGTTATAGCGAAAATGCCACGATGACCTGTTTGGAGCAGCGAAACCCTAGAATCCAAAGCTCTGATACCAAATGTTGTGTAACCAGCTCCAAAAAGAGAAGAAAAGAGATATTCACGCCTTAGAAATAAGCCACTTCGAGGGGGCAACCTCCATTACATTACATGAATGAACAATTCTTGGATGATACAATTCACAAAACCTCCTTTCTATATATAGGAGTCCATGGGGCCATAATGTAATCCTAGTGGGCCACAATGTAATCCTAGCCGACCTAACAATAATAATTTAAGGGCACAATAATAACAAAATGGGGGTTACAAGGGTACAATAATAACAATAAGGGGTTTACACTAACAATAATAAGGGGCTATACTAGTGATATAGGGACCTAACACAGCCTATGAGATCTTGCTTCAAAACCCACTGGTTTCATTAGAGCATATCATACTATCCTAGATGGATTCATGTGGGAAAACTTCAAAGAGGAGATGCACTCTCATATGAGGAAGTGCATGGATCATTTTCTGGTTGAGAAGGAACATATATCTTGGGAAGAGTTATCATTACCACCTCCTTATTCATTAGGTGTGAGAGGGATCTCATCCATGAGCTACCTTGCTGATTTAAAAAAAGTGTATAATAAACATTGTATTGATGAACATAATGATATATTTATTATATACTTGCATTTTCTTAACACTCATGTGCAAGTCTTGGCTCCAAGAGGGGGCACCTTTTCTTATGGGTTTCATGAGCCACTTGGGACCATGAACAATGGTGATGATGGCCATTCCTTGGGAGATATTGGAGAGATGATGTACTCTTCATGGTGTGATTCATTAACACCAACCATCATACACCTTCTCCAAGCATGCAAGATGAATGTGGCAGCAAAAAAGTGTTGGGGAAAACACTTGTCACATCATATTCTATGGCAGTTAGGAGTAAAACTACGCTGGTTGCACATGAGGGACCATTATCCTTCTCCTTTATTGCATATGGAAGCTAGCATGACCTTAATTATGATCCCATATGCTGAAGATGTTCTTATATTTGTTGGGAACATGGTTGGAGGAGAGACACATTCGTTGGATGTGTCCTTGGGGAAAGAAATTTCCTACATTTTTTGCACTACATGTTCTAAGGGGAGCATAGGAAACTATATGGCCACTATAGTAAATCACTTGTTTCTTTATGACGTGGACCATATGATTGATTGGAGCACTTGGGGCATGCCTCTTATGAGCAATTGGGAGGAGCTTTACTATGGATTATGAAGCTGGGAGGTGATTCATTTCATTTGGATGATAGCATGGAGGTGGGAGTCCTTCATTGATGATGAAATTACCCATGATTGTCATCACTTCTATCTTGAGGAGGCCATTGATCAGCAAAAAGGTTTCCATATAGACCTTCCTTTCTTTCATGATGAGAGCCATTTGGTTTATCTACCAAAGGCCAACTTGCACATTTGGGAGGAAACATTGGGAGACAAAATTATTGTAGAAAATCTGAAGCAATGGGGGAGAATGTTGAATAAGGAGGTCACAAGAAGAGGAGGGGAGATTTTGTAGCACCCTTGCAGTTTCTTGAGGACAAGAAACATTTGGGAGGGGAAGACTGTAATATTCCTAAATTAGCATGCAGCTAATAGGGATATTATTTTTTCTTAAAAAAAATCTACTTAGAAGAATAAATGTGCAAAGGAGGTTAATCAAACTCCTAATGAAGAATAAATCAATGCAAAATATGAAAAAGGATAAAACTTGGCTATGTAAATAAGCACCCTTAGGTGTGAAAGGGGCTAATCATCTTGATTGGGTCAAACTTGACCAAATCTACATCACTGTATTGGAGGAGTGTTCATCAATAAGGCACAACGTAATTCTAGTTAAAGATCTCTTGTGTGAAAGGGATGAGTCCATTGAAGGTGGTTTAGGGTTTTGCACACTCTCATCTTATAAAAGGAAGGGGAAGGCAACATGAGGAGGTTGTTCAGGATATGATATTTTTATATATTGTCTGTTTAGACCATATAACATTCTTTGGCTGTTTAGCCTAGATTGCAAATGTTGCTTAGCATTGGAATTTCCTGTTTAGTAGTTCCTCCTCTTCCCATTGAGTAGATCTTGGGAGAGTTTGTATTGAATAGTCCACTATCAGGCTCGAAGGCCAAGCTTCTCCTTTCAATTACAACTCAGATCTTGTTGAGGGTTTGGTTTTCCTTGCAAGCTGCAGCAAGTGGAGATTAGATCTATTCAAATCTAATACATTTCAGTGCTATTTTCCAGTGGAGGAGTCATATTCTCTATTGGAGGAAGTGTATTGGAGTGAATGAGCTTAAATGATTGATCTTAGCATGTGTCTAGCTGATATCTATACCCTATAGCATAGTTTCTACTCTAGATCTGCGTTATCCTTGTAGGAGTTGTTGCAGAGGGTTTGGGTGCACTATTTGGAGAATTGGTTTCTAAGTGTTGGGGATCTGCCCATCAATTTGAGGTCCATTGTAGGAGAACTACATATTTTATATTTAAGATCTGATCTGCATTTTCTGAATATTTCAGAATTTTTGAATATTTCTGCAGATCTTCTTTCTTAGATCTCAAATCTACTGCTCATCCTTGGTGTAATGCTCAAAACTGCAAGGGAATCTGAAAGAAGAGCCTTTATAGTGCATGGATCTGATATGGATATAAATTTTTATGCTCAGATCTACTCTAGATTTGACATGTAATCCATAGCAGTTTCAACCTAATAAAATAATGTTGTCAAGGCAGTTTCAGTCCATTCATGTGGTTGCAGCACCTCCTTTGAAGGGATTTCTTCTGTTAAGTCTTGTATTTCCAGCTATGCATTTCATGAGCCTCATTATACAATTATCTTACTGCTGTAAATGTTATTGAAGAACATTTTATTGGCCTCCTGCCCCTACTATAATTAAACTGTGTTATTTCATTATTGTATTGTTCATACATTGTTGCAGTCTTATTCTTGGGTATTTTCTAGTTGTACTAGGTATGGGAGATTTGTTTAACCCACCTAGAAAGATTTGTTTTTGTTCCCCTCTTGGATTTGGGTCTTATATTATCAGATCTAAGGGATCCAAGTGCTGATTCCATATTCTATAGCAGCCATTTCTGAAAAATGCGTTTTTTCAGACATGCCTAGCTAGCAGTTCCCATTTTGGGATATTACAACAACATCTCAGAAATCATGATCGAATGCCCCTAGTAGACGGTACTCGACGACACTATCACTGGATGAGGGTATTGAACAAGTGGCCACATAATTAACCTGTGGCGGGGAAGATACAACTAGCGAGTAAGAATCAAGAAGAGACGATTGTAGACCAGATGTATATTAGGACCAAAGAATGAAAGTTGATCAATTGTCACGATGCGACCTTCATGTGGAAAACAAATCACATGAAAGAGGGAAGAGATAAGAACTCCCATGACATAAGTATAGTCACGCCCCAAGATTAAGTTAAAATCCGAGGGAATTGGAACAAACATCACGTCTATATAGATGGTTTTCCCTCCCAAAGTAATAGGCAACATCGGAAGGATCCATAATGGTTGACTAGTTCCTCTGTTAAAAGCCAACAGATTTTGCGTAACAGGTACAAGTGACGGACAAACAAAAGCTTGCCAAGTAGTTGAAGACAGAACACTAATAGATGTGCCTTCATCTATGATTGTGCTAGGTATGAACACATTGAAGGCATACACCGTGATTTCAAATGGCACATAAGAAGGAAGACGGTATCCCACAAATAGAATCCAATCGAAAGAAGCGATCAAGTTACTTGGAGGGGGACAACAGGAATGGAATGGTCACAAACTTGTGTTACAAGAGAAAGAGGAGCATCCTCCTGGACCACGAGCATGGGAACAGGAGGAGGAGCTTCCTGAACCATAGGGATGGGAGGATATTTCTCTAATTTCAAGGAATTTGAAGAAACAAGAAGAACGTGAGGGGTATGAGATCCACTCTCGATGAAAAAGACCTGATGAACCACAAGCAGGATCAAATCGACTGATTCCATGACGAATGGTTGGTCAAAAATGGATTCGTGATTTTAAATTTCGGGGGGAGCGAGATTGACCAAAGATGAATCTTGACCGATCATTTGATCAACTAGCAGAGGACTCAAAGAAAGCTTCTGGTAACCAACCAGAAGATAAGATGCAGAAGCAGTAGGGTTATCCAACACTTTCGCTGCTGTTAGCCACCTATAAATTTTTGACAAGAAAACAGGTGGCTAAATGTTTCTGAGCCTTTAAGAGAAACATTTCCCTTGAAAATATTTCATCCTTGAAGCCTCCATGTGTCTTTTACCCTTTGAAGAATCCCCACTGTTATTTCCCTTGAAAAAGCCTGCTGTTTTGAGGAAAAACTGCTGTAAAAAGGCCTCCATTTGCCCTATTTCATCCTCACAAGGCCTCCATTTTTACCCTCTTTTTCCCCTTTCAAAATCTTGAAAAATCCCCCCATTAACCCTCCAAATAATTAAAATTCCATTTTTAAACCTGATAGTTCCCTTTATTTGGTTTGAAAAACCCCTTTGTTGCCTACCGGAACCTCCCATTTGGCCTTAAAAAGCACTAAAATTAGGCCAAAAACACCCTTTTTACTTTAAGGACTTAAGCCCCCTTCAGCTTAGCCCTTGGTCCCTTTTCTCCACATATAATCTAGCACTAGAACCAGGTGCTTATCGCAATTGGAACCCTCAATTAACACCTTTTCCTTTGTTACTTATATTTTTCTGATGCGACGAGTTTTTGTTCTGTCGACCGTTGTTGCGATCTCTGCCGTCGATCTTTCAAGATCCGACGGTCAACGCTAGTCGTATCGTGCCCCATCACCTTTATTCATTACCCCTCCACTTCAATATTGACCGTCGATCTTTCGAAGATCCAACGGCTGGCGCTTAATCGCATCGCACAAAGTCTTAAGAGCCACCCCTTCGTCTCCTCCGATTTGCGATCCTCGATCAAATCCTGACCATCCATCCATGCAGATCCGATGGCTGAGACATCATCACAACCCATTCTTGAATCCAACATCATCTCTTCCCTAATTTAATCTTGGCTGTTGAATCCATAAGAACCAACGGTCGGAATTCGTCCATGCCTTTGTTCACAAAAGCCCATCGTCACTCTGCCGTTTTAATCTGGACCATTGAATCCATAAGAACCAACGGCCCAGATTTAATCGTGCTCTGCTCATTTTCCCCCCGTTGTCTCCCCTCCGATCAGATATCCACCGTTGATCTCTCAAATGATCCAATGGTTTGCGCTAAATCGCAAACTCAAAATTTCGGAGTTGTGGTCCCCTACCTTTCTCCGATGCGATTAGATCTCAGCCGTTCATTTCATAGATCCAATGGTCAGGACTCAATCTGCCATTGGCTCTTCCCACCATATCGCCTGTGCATCTTTCCATATCGCACTCTCATCCCCACCATCGGATCTCTCTACCTTTCATCCAATGGCTGAGAACGCATATCGCGTAACTTTTGCCTCTGAGGTTTAATGCTTCAAAATCACGCGATAAAAGCAGTTTTGGGGAGGACACGTGGCAGGCAGCGACACATATCGCATTTTTTTTTGAGAAGTTTCAAAACCACTTTGGAGCCACGCGAAACCAATAGTTTTTCAGCTAAAACCACCTTTTCCCCTTTGCTCCCGAAAGCTCCATCTAAAGATCTTGACCGTTCATTTGATCTAGATCAACGATCAACATTTAATCGCACTCCGCCCTTCTGGTCCCACCACCAAAGCATCCAATTTCATTCATTTTAACCTTTTTCCTTTGTTATTCGCCCAAACATTAAACTTTGTGTTT
This sequence comes from Pinus albicaulis, assembly GCA_034641835.2. Lineage (NCBI taxonomy): Eukaryota > Viridiplantae > Streptophyta > Pinopsida > Pinales > Pinaceae > Pinus > Pinus albicaulis. The sequence goes on along the minus strand of CM076580.1, from coordinate 1,780,302,346 downwards.
AACACTAAAGGTCTTTTCTTCCACCTAATTCAGTCTAACCACTGCACCGGTAAATCCTAACCGTTGATCATCATCCATTGTTCTAATCCAACGGTCCAGAACCGTCCTCGCACCAGACTTTCACCAGCTCAGTTTTTCACCATTTCGCAGCGATTTTCGGCCGTTTTTCCACTACATCTGCCATTTCCATCGCTACACCACCATCTCCACTGACCCTCCAGAGCATCCTCCTCCACTCCCATGGATTTTTATAACATGTTTATTGTGATTTTTCAGGGTTACATAATGGTAAAAATCATCCTCTGTCTCACAATCACAGACGGCGAGATACAGAGCGCAAAATGCCATGATTCGGAGCCAGAGATAGTAGAAAAGAGTATCAATGAAGTAAAATTAAAGGATTAAGAGCCTTTATAGAAGATTAATGATTATAATCTAGTGTTCAGAAAGGATAAAGACGCAGGGAAGACCTGAAGACAAAGATTAAGTGTAATCAGACCTAAAACACAGAACTAAAGTAAATTAAAGGTGTTTTAGATAAAGACAAAGACATCTGTCAGTCCGAGAAGCCTCCACCGCCACTCAGAGGCCAATTGAACCCTCTCTAGCTCCAAAAGCCAACCCTCTCCAGTTACCAAAAGCCACCTGCAGCCTCACAGAAATCAAAGAAGGCCTAGTTATTGCAAGAACAGAAGAAATTGGCCTAAAGACAGTTGAACAGTTAGTACAAATTGAAAGAACTTATTACTAATTGTCAGCAAAAGTTATTTTAAAGATAAAAACAGTCCTAAAGTCAATATTTTCATCCATTAAGCCTCGAAAATCAGAAACAGAGTTATGAAGTAGAGTTATAGGTAGAAATGAATTCCTGCCTTATGCCTTGCATGGTTTTCAAGGCCAGGAATTGCATTGATTATGGAATTAATGATACTTGACCCTTAGAAACTCTCCCACTTCCTGATTTTCTTATAAATTCTCCTTGAGGAGCACATTGTAATGGTTGGTCTCTGGATATCTGATTGCATGTTAATATTTTTCTGAAGCTACTGAAGCCCTGTTTGCAATTGAAGATACATAAGCTGAAATGAGAAGTTTGAAGTTGTAGAGACCCACCGGGCTTGATGACTATAACTGGTTTGAACATCAAATACAAGCTGATTTATGGGATCCTGGTCTAAGTCAATGGTGATGTGTTTCTTACTGTTAATTGTTATTTTCCTTTGTATTTTCATTCCTGTCCACTTTCTTTGATAAAGAACAGCAAATACAGAGCTAGGAATTACTCTTAACAGTACCCTACTCTCATTGATAAGTTTTATTTCTATGTTTTTATTCCTTTAAAAGTTTCCCTTCCAATGGAATATGCTGAAAGCAGGATAGGTTCAAAGTCCTTACTTGATCTTAAGCTATTCTAAGTGTTTTAAATGTTTTCTAATGAAATTACATCAATGCAAGCTAGTTTCAAAGTACTTACTTGATCTTAGATTACTTTTATGTTTTTTCCTTAAGCGCATGCTAAAGCAAGATAGTTTCAAAGTAATTACTTGATCTTAGGATGCTCTTTGTTCTTCATTTGTTTGTTCTCCATTTCCTTTTTGTCTCATTCCATAAAATCAACTTAAGATATCCTTTGACATAGATGACTTGCCCCATGGATCACTCTTGAACCTTGCTATCCAATTAAATCCTCTTATGACTCCATAGCCCAATGGATTGAAGCTGCTTTTTTCCTATCTTATCAACTAAATCATCCCTTCATTTGCATACACCTTCACCCTTTATTTGAACTTCCTTCACCTTCATCATGTCCTTGCCCAACCAAAACTAAAAAAAAACTAAAACCCATACTCTTCATAACTAGCCTAATATCACATTTCAAGCCTTAAAGATCACATCTTTAAACACACTTATAGAGAGATCCCTCTCTAGATTCAGGAGGGCTAGATCCTAGAGTCCCAAAGTGGTTCATATGTAGCCTCTACAGTTTGTATCTGCCAAACTTGCAAATTACAGAGACCTAACATCGGCTTCATCCATGTATGGACAAAGGTGAATGGGATAATGCCCTTCACACAACTTACAGGGATTTGTGATCTTACCCTGTTTCTTACGAGTCTTATTAGTACTAGCCGAAGATGTGTCATCAACATGACTTCCATAGGCTGATGACAACGGCGGATGGCCGCCAGACTATACTTCGAGCACCTTGGGGATGCTAGGGAAATCTCGAAGAAGGTGGTCACCCTTACATAGCTTGCAAGGGTATTTGACCTTCCGTGGAGGATAGGAAGTTTTCTCGATGGAAGGTGCCTTTGGAGCAATAGTTGTAGGGTTGACCTCTCGCTTATCTGACTTCTTCTTCTTCTTCTTCTTAGCCTCCTGGTTACTGGATTCCAAACTTTCACCAGGCGAAGTAGAAGAGGAGGATGAAGAAATAGATGAAGAAGGTGAGAGGTCCATCTTGGAATCAACATGATATTATTGAGGCGAAGGAGATGGTTGAACAGAGGTTGGACCATTCAGGAGCACCGAGGTCGAAAATAATCGAACACAAGAAGAAATTTTCCTAATGCAGCTAAGACAACCAAAGCAGAAAATGAAAAGCTCTTTCCTTGCTCACTAAAAGCTACTAATGCAAAAGAACATTTTTCATTTTCAAGCTAAAATAAAGAATGCCAATTTTGTTCTTTTAGATGAATGAGAAGCAAAATGCACCATTACACTAAATGAAAAAATAGAGACTAGTTTTGAGCAATTCGAAATGAAACGATCTAAAACAAAGAGACCAATCCAAGATAAACATCAAACACACTCAAAATAGAGATGCATTCCTTCAAGCAAAATAAAGGATTTCAAACTGATTCAATGAGAAATGTAATCTATGCTCAAGTTCACAGATGGAGAGCTAAACAAAATCCAAGATGATCATTCAACAACCCAATGACACATAGAATCCGAAAGAAAAGCTAAAACAATCAGTCAACAAATTGAAACGATAAAGACCAAACTGAATCAAACTCAACTCAGAAGGTTCAGTGAGGAGGGATCCGAACAAGAGGCACAAGGCACCTAGAAACCCTAGGATGACAAACTCCACTGATCAGATGAGGGACAAACAGTTGAGAAGAATGAGACAAGAGAGTAAAAGAAATTCCAGTAGACCAGTTGAAAGATGAAAATCCAACCCAGAGGCAAGAGAAACCGACAAAATTTGGGGAAAAGGCTAAAATTTTAATCTACAATATTCAGCGCGTCTGTCTAGCTGTAATCCGCGCTAAACAGAGGTTGGTGCACTTGTGACAAAGGAAACAAGCGCCAATCGGCGTGAATGTTCAAGCAACAATAGTGCCGAGCTATAAAACCATGGAAAAAATAAAAAGCCAATGAGCAGAGGTCAGACTTGACACTTTGAGACTGAATGTGATGGCTAAACATAGTCAAACATGCAGAACAAAGCAGAAAAACAATAAAACAACCAAAGTCCAATAGACAAGCCAAACACTAGATGAACAACTAGAGACAACAAACACACTGATCCCCAGTATGGTCGCCAACTTGTTGAGCAGGTAAATCCCCTTTGTGGACAGAGGCGATCCCTTTAGCCCTGGAGTGGGTCTAACAACAAGGGAATAGGCTGGACTTTCAGACTCCTATTTTATAAATGAAAATGAGTTGGGATAGATGGCCTACCTTGGTTCAATGCTCTGGTTGTCATTTGCAGCAGCGATCTGTTGGTCTTTGTCTTCACACATCGCTGTCTTTTAGTGGTAATTTCCATGTACCTGTACAAGGATCAAGTGAATGGTGATAGCATACAACAACATATTTTCATTAACAAATATTTGATTAGTCAAGGAGAACCAAACATTTTTCATATTATTGAACACAAAATTGGAACCAAAAAACAAGTCATCTATTAATGATAGAGAAAAGAAGTTTACAACCTTAAAGCCTTGATGTTACAACCTCCTTCGATGGGTTCAGTCAAGCGTGTCTCAAGCATTCATCGGGGATCGGACTTGGTGAGGAAATGGGCCTAAACTCTCTCTCGACAATGGACTCCTATTTGCCTTCTTCTTCACATCAACTATAGTAAGGACTGTTCAGCTAGCTGAAACTATGAGAAGGAAGTATTTATAGGAGAGGAGGAGGTGGTTTGGGATCCCTCATAAGGTGGAAGGGAGACCTTATCCTTTGGGGAGTTTCTCAATTATAGGAAACAAGAAGCCAAAGAAAGGACTTCGACGTTATTCAGTCCAACAAACCATGATGACTCCGCTCACGAAGTGGTTGGGCATGGAAACTTCGTTTCTACTTTTTATAACCTTTCAAAAATAGCTCAACGCAAGTAGTCCACTGAGACAGAGCACCAATGGGAGCGAGGCCCAATGTTAATTTCTCTATGGGCGTGAGGCCATAACTGCCTACTAGTGCCGACCTAGTATCATGGGTTTTTGAGAGCCTGCTTCAGGAATGATCAACAAAGGAAATGTTCTTGACATGCCAAGGGATGCAATGACACTTTCTATAAGGTATGAAAATACACATAAGTCTCTGAAATGGTCCTCTAATGTTCGAGATGGGTATTGTAGGGATGGTGACAAAATATTGTGTAACACATTGGTATGGAGAAGCATATGTCGCTAAGGGGTATAACGCACAGTGGGAGCACAGTGTGTAATATTTTTGTGTAGAGGCCGAAGGACCGTAGTGGGGAGGGTATACACAACTTTGAGAGTGTGGAAGGAACAACCGTTGCTGAGAGTTGCAATGCGGTGATAGAGTGTTGTGCGACGATGAGGGAGGGGAGAGGAATGTGTCGAGAATAGGATGAATAGGACTTTCAGTGGGAAGTGAGAGAGTTCTGCAAGGAGCAAGTAGAGAGGTAGTTATGCTAGGATAAGGAGGGAGTTATAATGGCAGGCGAGCCAAAAATAGAGTTAGCTCTGATACCATGTCAAGTGAAGAGGTAACTCATTTTTTTCTAGTTACCTCCTGGTCTGACACATGCTAATAGCTAGGAAGCTATATCCGCAGGAATAATATTGCATACCAGCGTCTAGGGCACCAAAAACTCAGTTTTGTGCCTGCATCCTAGGGATTTGAGCCACCTTTTTAGGCCCAGATCCTAGGCCACTTCCCAAAACTTCATGAAAACTTAGGAGATGATAATTAGCATTAGGAAAATGGTACAGAATAAATCACATCAACGAGAATTCATATGGACCCCTCCTAGACATGATAGGCATTTCGTCAAACATGTCATAAACATTGAATCTACATGTGTGAAAAGCATATTTAAGCATAAGGGTCTCATACTTATCTGATAATCACTAAGAAGCATTTTTCCCATACATCATTAGATGCATTACCAAATATTTGACCATAGATACATTTTCCATTCATTTACAAGTAAAAACATGAGGAGAGCCATACATCTCCACTGATATAATACATGCCCATAACTAGCATAATAACCATAGAAATATGAAGGATACGCCAGCCATAGAATCCATATGATAACCATAATGTTTACTCATCAAAATAGCTCTTATTGCCATAAGAAAATTGCAACCAGGTTTGGGACTTCCACGTTCTACCCGATTAGAGACATGGTTGAGCCAAATCTCACTTCATCCAGTCACCCCTGTGTCATATTCCAAGCATGAATGTGTGACTTCATCAAACACATCAATCAAAATTAAACCATGGCTTCTAGAGATCAAATCGTCCCAACCCTCAACCAACGATTCCACCTCACGGTCGGACATCACTAACCATAACCATATCGACCTCTCCCTAAGCCTTCCAGGTCTTTGGATCGTTTGTTCCAAACAAGGATTCTAAGACTAGTAACTCAACCCCAGTTGTTACATGGGTTCCAGGACTAGTAACTTAACCCACCTAGGGCTTCCAGAGTGTTTTTCGAACCAAGGCTTCCAGGACTAGTAACTCAACCCACAATTGTTTACTGGGCTTCCAGAACGTTTGTCCAAACAAGGCTTCTAGGAACTAATAACTCAACCCAAGCTAAGGGAAAAAAATGTGAACTAATCAAAAAATAATTAATGGAAATAAACCCACAATCACCATGGCTATACTGAAAATGGTAAGGCTATGAAAATCCATTGCCAATCGAGGAAATATCTCATGCCAATAATAATTAAGAAACCACATACAATACCATGCATGCCAAAACTAGTGAGGAAATCATACATGCAACTCAGTACCTACAGTTAGAACCTACTGTAGATGTTGATCTTGATGTAATCTTTCACTTTCCTACTTTTCCTTTGCTTTCTTGATCCAAATCTCCAAGTATGCCACACTCCCCAAGAGTGCTCCAAAAATAATCTAAGTGCTCAAGAGTATGAGAGAGACAGAGAATAATGAGAGCTACAAAACTGAACTTATCAAGTCTTCCCCACTCATTATCATAAGCATTTTTATCAATGAGGCCTCTATTTTCTTCATTTTGCATTATTTTCATTCATTTTCCTCCTCACATGCAACCTGTGACCTTTCACCTTCCTTTTCTCCTAATTTCCATTATTTTCATAAATAAATGCCAATAAATGCCACTTTGCCTTTCTAAAGCCTTTTCCATTGCATTTTCCAATTTCCTTTAGCCATAATAAATCGAATGAACACCCACTAGGATGTTTTTTCCACCATTCAACTTAGAATACGTGTCCCATCACCGTGGTGTTATATATTTTTTTACATGAATTTTTACCAGGGTTGTTACACCATCAAGTTACTTTTCCAAATTGAGGGAGGATACAAGCTATTTATAGTGATCTTGAACACTCAAATTAGTGTTGACTTGACACTGGTTGAGCCAACTTGAGTTTTGGCAAGGAAATCAATATATGGATTTCAAAAATTCATATGTCCTCAACTCTGAGGAGTTAGAGGGTGTGCCACCTACCATTGGAAAGGCCTAAACGATCACTATGAGATGGTGTAATCCATTCTTGTGTTTGCATTGATTTATTTCCACCAAAATATTGGTTTACATTAGGGTTTGCTTATGACTTTAAGGCCATGCTTAACCATTGTTTTGACATCAATGAAAAAACCTCAACAATATGGTTGTACTGGTATTATGTTCATAAATGAAAGATCTTGGCATATTCTCATTTTTCATCTACATCAATGAATGAAATTTTAATATTAATTAGGTTGCATCTCTAAATTTATGTTTATCTTTTGGAATTTACCTAGTACAATAATGAAATTTCCATACAAATTATTAAATAACAAATAGCACTACATGAGTACAAGTTTACATTTTCACATTTACCTAATACAATTAAAATAAGTAATAACAAATAGCACTATATAAGGGCAAGTTTACATTTTCAAATTTACCTAATACAATTAAAATAAGTAATTGTACTAGTTATTAAATAATACTATGACACAAAAACTAAAGTATTATCAATCCTCCAAAATTGTATTTATACTCTTTTTATATTTATATATGTATATATACAAGGCTATATTATTCTTTATATAATAGAATTTTGTTATTTGATGAGAGAATATAATAGATAGTATATTGGTTAAAAATAAATATTATTTAATGAAAGATTGTGATATAATAGATAGTGCATTTTTTAAAATTCCTTTAAAAACATTAATTCATTCCGTACCATTTACCCAACCATATATATGGCATGCTTTTATATAGAGGTTTAATTATAAAATTTTATGGTAAAGAGTTATTATTTGATAAAAGAATGTGATATAATAGATAGTATATTGGTTAAAAGTAAATATAATTGGATGAAAGAATGTGATATAATATATATATCGATTAAAAGTAAATATTATTTGATGAAAGAATGTGATATAATAGATAGTGTATTGGTTAAAAGTAAATATTATTTGATGAAAAAATGTGATATAATAGATTGTGTATTGGTTAAAAGTCTTTTAAAAACATTAATTTATTCCACACCATTTTTAATTCATTCTACATCATTTACCTAAATATATGACATGCTTTTATATAGAGGTTTAATTATAAAATTTTATTGTAAAGAGTTATGAGCATTTGGCATTTGAAGCATATAGAGTTGGAGTTTGATGGGAAATTATCTTATAAGTTTATTTTTTCTATAAATAAGTGATTTTTTGAAAATTTTTATGGTTCGATCTAATTTTAATTTGTTTAGAATTCATTAAGGATTTATTGAAATAATAAGTTTTATGGGTGAACTTTGCACAATCAAGGTGCCCAAGGGGGTGAAATCTGCACAATCAAAGTGCACAAGGGGATTTTGAGGGCGCTGAATTCATATATGCAGTTAAAAAACCAATTTAAATAACATAAATCAAGATTTTACCACAAATATTTCTATCATATTTCGGCCAAAAATCCACTTGAAACTCCAAAAAGTCACACTTTAAGACAACTCCTTTTACAAATTAGGGTAGTCATATAAATTAAAATTTTGATAACTATAGACAAATATCAATCCATAATCCATAATAAACATCAAAACACTTATTTCATTATACATCTCACCTTGTTAAAAATTAAAAATACCATAAAAAGAACTAAATTATAACTTTATTATTACCAACCTAGACCCATCTTAAGTCCAGATCTTCCAAGCGCCTAGAAGAATCAAATCTCTTTTCACTTTAAAAGAGGTTTTCATATCAACAGATATACCATAAAAAAACTGAATTATAACTTCATTATTACTACCCTAGGTCCTTCTTAACTCTAGATCTACCAAGCCCCTAGAAGATTCATATCTCTTTTCACTTTAAAAGAGGTTTTCATATCAACATATATACCATAAAAAAAAAACTAAATTATAACCTTATTATTACCACCCTAGATCCATCTTAACTCCAGATCTACCAAGTCCCTAGAAGAATCCAATCTTTTTTCACTCTAAAAGAGTTTTTCATATCAATAGCCTTTTCACTCTAAAATAGGTTTGCATATCAATGGATTTGATCGTTGTGGTAGATCGGAGTTAAAGATGGATATATGTTGGCTTAATTCCCCCCTTTTAATAGGCTACCTTCCACATGAATACCATGGGTCAAATACCATAGGTTCTTAATACATTGGGAAAATTTTATTTTATTCTTATAGAGAACTTTATTTTTTTTTATTTTTTATTTATTTTTTACCAAGTAAAAATGTTTACATTACATTATGGACTATTTATCCGATGCAATGAGTGCTAAGTGGATTATTCAAAAATCATGAGAAATTAGTTAGTTATGACTACCTCTCATGGAAATGGGAAATGATCATTGATGAATGACTTACTTAACGCAGTTGAATCCCAAAAAAAGATATCTAATATAATACACTACAAAAACCCCTCAATACTTAAATACAAAGAGTGAAGGGAGCTCTACTTGAATGGTTCATGAGGCACAATACTTGCCAAAGGTTTTTTAAAATGGGGTAGCAAGCTAAGTGGGCTTAATTGTGGCGAAAACTCCATAGTTAAGCACACTTGAGTGAGAGGCGATCTGGAATGGGTGACCTCCTGGGAAGTCTTGGTTACCGAGTGCAAGCCTCAGAAGTGATGATTGGCGCCGTGTGATTCATTTCACTAGTTTCAATCCCACTTCTTCACCTCTGTGATTCATTTCACTAGTTTCAATCCCACTTCTTCACCTCTATGAGCATCACCCGATGCAATGAGTGCTAAGTGGACTATTCAATACATTATTTTTTTTTTAATTTAATTTTATGTAATTTTACTAAGCCAAAATGTTAAATATTACATTACAACATCTCTACATTTGAAAAAACATGCAACAAGGTAGAATATTTTCCCTCATTTTACTATGGAGATTTTTAATATGTAAATAGGCTTTGTCACAATACCATGGCTTATCAATGCCACATATCCAAAAAAAACCATATTTCATATAAGACTTATTCTAATGTCATTTTTTTAATTAAGAAATTTAATTAAAAAGGAAAAAATAGTGTAACTATTTTGGAGAGAAATCTAAACATTTAATTTGTGTACATTATTATGAATATTCTAAAATATTCAATTAAAATTAAATCCCTATTATATAATAATTAAATAAAATTGTTAAAGCCCATAATAAACATAAAAAATTATAAATTGTTACTACAAGTTGAGTGGGCCTAACGATTGAGAGCATGTTTTTCCTCCTAAGAGGTCATAGATTCAAAACTAGAGGAGGTAGAGTATGAATGTCTTTGTAGACTTAGGAGTCAAATCGCTAGGCGGAGGTCTGGGTCTCTTGTCCCACAAACAAGGTTGTCCCATAAACAAGGGGACTCATACACCAATTTGGTGTATAGTTTGGTTGTGACCTTAAAATTAGATAATAATAATAATTACGCTGATAGGCATTTTATTATGACTTTCTTGTTGGTGACACTGTTGAGATTCGTCGTCCTCAACAACTTTCGCAAATCTCAATAATGTCGCTTTTATTACCCTTTATCGCCTTTATTACCCTTCCTTTATTACCTTTATTACCCTTTATCACCGGGTATCTCCTTTATCACCCTTATTATGCACTTTATTGCTCACCCTTTATCTCCTTTATTACCCTTTATCACTGGGTGTCTCCTTTATCACCTTTCTTCTGCACTTCACTTCTCATGTTTTGCAAGAACAGATAGTAATGTTCAACATAAGAGAAATGTCTAGCCATCTTAAAATATTTGTGTTGTGATTAGATTCCTTAAGTGCATTTATCATAGAGGAAGTGTGTTGATAAAAAGGTCTTGACATCATATTTCTTCCAAGGCTCATTCTACCTTCATATTTCTTCCAAATCTCATTCTACCAAGATCTCTCAAGTCATAGAGACAGACAAGAATCTATCAAAAATGACTGGAACTCAAACTTTGGCCAATCATAGGAAAATCTTGTTTACACCGTGTCCTCAAAAACAAATTAGGATGTTGTAGCGATTAACTCCCATTACTTATCAAATTCAACTGAATAGACCTTACATGAGAACATGTCTGAATTACTTATCAAAATCAACTCAATAGATCTTACATGAGAACATGTTCAAACTTTCTAGGTGGTGTGCCTATTCTTGATACATTGCCAAAATAAGATCGTTTGTTATTCTAAGATGGATTTAATATTTGGAAGGAGCACATTATACTTCCATCAACACTTATCATAGCCCCAACATTATCAAATCTCCAAATTCATTATCAAATTCTCCACAATAATTTGGAGCAAAAAATATGGTGTCCAACTGCATGTCTGCAAAAAAACTCGTATCCATATTCTACCACCTGATGATCACGACAAATAATGTATAGGTCATGTCTCTGTAGAAATTCATTTACTATATTAGATCCAAAGGTATATGATACTCTTCTATCATTCTCACCCCAACCTTCAATGTATTTATTTGGATCAACCCAAAGAATATCACAAAAAATTCCATGATATGGAACATTTGTAGGGCATGGAATATTTTTGATGTCATCCAAGTCCTTTAAATATGGAGAAAGGCCCCCATGCACAAAAAATTATTTTCATCAATAATAGTAGCAATAGGCAAGAAATTGAAGCAATTCGTGAAAATATTCCACTGTCGAACATTGAAGCGACGTTTACATTCATCATAAAGCCATATATTTTATTGATTGAAGCGCATTCATGATTTCCTCCTAAGAGGAATTTTTATTTTTGGTATTTGATCTTGTAGGGCATAAGAAGGCATATTGTCTCTATGCTTTTTCTTCCACGATCAACATAATCACCAAGAAATAGATATTTTTATGTTGGTGGATAAACACTATAGTTGAACAGCCTTAACAAGTCCGAATATTGACCATGGATGTCACAACGGATTTTAATGGGTGCTTCAAGCTCTAATAGATTGGACTGTGACAAAAAAAATTCTTGTAGGCTTGGTAGAGTTGCTTAATATCTGTATTTGTGATTGGGACGAGTTTGAAGCTTCTGGACCTAACACCCATAAGGTGGTCCATGATATTGTCTACCAAAATTGGATCCATCGCCATCTGGGCCAATTCTGATGCAATCCCTAATCTATCTCTTCTTCACTGCCCATGTTACCTACATCCAATTTCGCTAAGACCTAACACGTTGTCTAGCTTTGATTTTGTGGGCTGGAAGACAAAGTATGTCCCACTCACATTTACCCACCCATTGAGACTGTGGGGGCATAACCATGAGTGACAGAGAATTTCAATGCTTCATTTTTCGAATAGATGAACAAGAAAAAAAATTATACATACTGAAGAAGGAAAAGAAGCAAGATAAAAGACTGGATACAGCTAATAAATGTATCAATCAATCCCTAACCAAAAAATAAAAATAAAAACCCCTCCTTTGACTCATTTCCAACAGTAAATTGTCTACAAGGATCAATGTTGCTGAAAAAAAATTCTTATTTCTAATATACAGTGTAGAATAACCATGAAGTTTGATCTCTTAATCTCTCATTTAGTGGAAGTGGTGACAAAACCTGCATTAACCACTTACTCATATTAGAAATTTCCATCAGTGAATAAATTTTTAATAACAAGAAGGTTCATATATATAGAGAGAAAGAGTTTCAAGGATGGAGTATGATTTGTGTTATGTACAGGGATGTGGGAGTGGCGGGCTTTGCGCTTGGGGTCTGCTGCAGAGAAGACGGTGTAAACCACGAGGAACGTGCCAATTATCTCAGCGAGAAGGGCGGTTCCCTTGGAATAAGCGGGAGATACAGAGTTGGATCCTCCTCCGTTGGAGGCATAGAAATTCCCCTGAATGCCCTTCACAAGGGCGGTTTCGCATAGGGCACCCAGCCATTGAGCTATAATGTACAATAGGGTGCGAGGAAGAGAGACCTTCCGGGCAAGAAACAGTGCAAACGTCACTGCCGGGTTGATGTGACCCCCTGCACACACGCATTCATAATTAACTTGATTTCTTGAATATGAATATGAATATGAAATATGGAATGAGATTATGATGAGGGCTTCTTCTAATACCTGAAATTGCCGAAATGCAGTAAATGAGAAAGGAGATCATTCCTCCGAAAGCAAAGGCTTCTCCCAACAACCCCACTCCGCGACGGGTACCTTTGCTTCGTTTGTCTTCAACAACGGTTGTGAGTGTTATGTACATGAAAAGTAGCGTAGCAACGAACTCAGCTATGGCGGCTCTGTAGAACGACCCCAACTTCAATTCTAGCGAATCCAAAAGAGGGGCAGGGGAATGATCTTCGTATTCCATCATCTGTTGTTCTCCGCCTTCTACTTCCATAGATGCCATCCTGGGCGTCTTCTTCTGAGCTTAACAACAAAAACTATACTGCTGCTAATAATGGATACTCCACTGTGTGGATTTTACAGAAGGCCCTCGGTTAAATAGCAGTGAGGAGAGCTAACGTACCGTATCCTTCACATGAGCATAGAGTATAAGGGAACTGGATTTGCTGTAACAGTCGGGGGACCGGTCTCGACCATTCAGCTAAATTCATGGAGGAGTAAGTAAAGAACACTGAACTTATAAGAGAGTTGACCATCTCCACACGCAGCCATACACAAAACAGTTGACCATCGAGAACACTGTTCAGATTCGTCAGAACGACGAATCTGAACAGTGTCGCAAACTAAAACTCCACAATATAACACTTTCGGTGTAAGAAGAAATTATTTGACTACGGTTGAAATTAATTAATCTTGTTCGATGTTGAGACTACTATTGTTTTATGGGTTTTGAATTAAAATTAATCTGATTCGATCTTGAGACTATTATTGTTTTATGGTATTATTATTTTATGGGTTTTGAATTAAGTGTTAGAAGAAATTTAGAATAGAAATAAAATTAATCTTGTTCGATCTTGAAACTGGGTTTTGAATTAAGTGTTAGAAGATGGAAAAAAAAAAATGTAATAAGAAATATGAAAAAAAAATAATCTTTTGTTTAAATATACATTATATATGGTGGTTTTAAATTAAATATAAGAAGAAATTTGGAATAGAAGTAAAACTATTTTTTCTTCAGCAAAATGAAATATTTGTTTAAATATACATTAAATTAAATGTAGTTTTAAATTTTGTGTAAGAAGAAACTTGGAATGGAAATAAACATATTTTATCTTTGGCAAAATGAAACGTTTATGCAATTGACTTTAGATACCATAATAGGGTAGGAATTATTGTAATAGATCATAACAATGAAAAATCATAACTCTTTTAATATTAGGTTGTGTGAGGCATTAATTTAACTTGTGCAACACTGGATAGCTTGCATTTTTATTTTTTTATTACATGTCATTATCACTTTTAAATTCTGTATTTTTTTAAAAAAGATTAGAAAAACTATACAGAAAATAGGTAAAAGTCACACTACTCATTTCATTTCAGTTTTATCAGCTTATTTTTTTAACAAGAATTGGATTGTAGCAATGTCACCACTCTTGCTTTTCTTGTGTAGATGTATTTTTTTGCATATAACGTACATGTAAGAAAATAGATCTATATTTTTGCATATAGCATACCTGCAAAAAAAAAAAAAAACATAAAAAAAAAACGAAAAGCATTAACATATTATTAGAATTTACAATAATGGTCTATAAATATATTGTTAGATTATATTTTATTCAGCAATAAAAAAAATTTATATGCTTAGATTATATTTTATTAAGTAATAAAAATATCATTTAATGATGATGATAATGATGATGGTTAATGTCCACTGAGACTAATCTTTGGTTTATTGGACCTAAAGAAAAGATTTATTTAATTTGATTTAAGATTTTATTCTTATGTTCAAAAAGCTCGGAGAGAAACCTCCTGAGCTCACTATAATTTTGACATCTTAAAAGGCTAGAAGATTAGTATTGCTCATTATAATTATATATTATGTTGTTAATTATATTTTTTATTATTTATATTTAATAAATATTAAATATATAATATTATTCTATTTATAATTAATTAATAATGTATAATATAATTTTCATTAATTTATATTAATTTGTATGATATATATATATATATAATTTATTAATTAACTATAAATAGTTATATTTTATAATTAAAATTATAAATTTAAAAAAAAAAAAAAATATATATATATATATATATATATATATATATATATAAAAGAATGTGTTATCATTGCAAATTATTAAAATACATTCTAACTAATTATTATAATTATTATACCATCATAATGCAAATTTCTTACAAAGCTAACTAACCGTAAGATGCAGTAGTTACCCAATCATCTATTTTAACAAAAGCCTCTAAATTAGTGTGGGGAACTTGAAAAGAAAACTGAAAATGAGAGGACGCATTTCTGAAAATGAGAGGACGCATTTCTAAAAATGAGATAATATCAAAGCTATTGGACTTTAATTTCAACTGCTGCACATAGCAGCAGGACAACAAAATTAAACGCAGATGGGAAAGGTAAAGGATAGCAGCAGGGGTAGCAATTCCCAGTTCAGAACTTCACGCAACCAGTCACCTCTTGCCTTAACCATTCACCCACCATTCACCCACCTCATTAAATTCTCCAACAACCATTTTAATGTGAATTGAATGCACAACACACAGCAAGCAATTCTAGAGGGGCAGCGAACTGGAGCAGCGAAGAAGTATGGCCACCCGCCGGAATGAGTTACGTCAACCATTTGTTGGGACCCACCAATGTGACTCTGGGAGGTAAAGAAAACTTACGTGAAAGTCTTTGGAGCAGCTTGTTGAGAATGCAACAAGATGATGAGCTTAGTGGAAAGAAGTCGCCTTCACTAAGTGGGCTCGTAGGCTATTTTTGGTGCAAAGTCTATTTTTAGACTATGCCTATTTTTAGACATATGGATCATGTTCTATGAGTTGCAGGATGCTATTTGTGGATGGTTGGTCAAGTCGGAAAAAATAGATGGACTTCTATTTTTAGAGACATCGTTGAATTATTTTTAGATTGCCGCCTAAAAGTAGATACATATGCTCAATATTATTAGCTTCAATAATATTTGGACTCTAAACATTATCTTTATCCTCTTGGAGCACTTTAGTTAAGTGCACAGATGTGGCACAAAGAGGACACAAGGAACTACGCTATTCCCGAGGGTTATGGAGCTACCGCATGAAGACTTCAGTTAGAACTCATGTGACAAGAGTTTGGTGGAGTTGATCGAGGGTTTGAAGCTGGTATTCGCTTTAACCCGCTAAACATAGTTACGTTAGTCTGAGTCTAGTCTAACTGATTGATACACATGAGTTGGTGTGAATTAATTATTAATTAATTCACTAATTATTAACTCATTAATCAACTAAAGAATACATCAGTTAACTTCAGTGCATGGACAGTTTCAGTGGAGACCAGTGGAGAGATAGGTGAAAGAGCAGTGTGACTATCAGTTGTGACTATACTGGTGCATGAGTTTGCACCACACATCGATGGAGATGCCAATGAGGATTGCGCAGTGCATACCAGGTGGATTCGAACTTAGTCAGGGCCAATATTCATCAGGGATTGCACAGTAGAGGCAGGCTAACAGGTGGAGAAGATTGGAGCATGTGTTTTGCTAGATCTGAGCTTGTGTAGTGTGTAGCAATTGGAGATTGTACGGAGAGCTTGTGAGAAGATTTGTACAATGATTGTTACATGATCTCTATTATATAATATACAGATAGTTGGGGGTTTTCAGCTTTAAGCTTTCCCATAAATACTGTATTTATATGTGTGATTGTTTATGGTTTTAATGTGCGCATGCGATTGTTTATATTTCCGCAATTAATGATCAATGGTAGAAGAGATTATGTATTATGCATGAAGCTCAAATAGTGTGTGATCAGGATAATCTCGCTGAATAATATAACAATTATTCAAAATTTATACACAGCTCCCGGAAAGTAAGAAGG
>CM076580.1:1780131380-1780285358 GCA_034641835.2 Pinus albicaulis | reverse complement strand
AGGCCAACACGCTCACCCTTTGGTGTTTATGCCAGACTACAACCACAACACCAAGCTGATCTCCATACATATCCAACTGTCTGGTCTCAATCTTACTCAAATGGTATTGTTCGTATGAATCTTTTGTTGAAAAAGACAAGAACTACTTTAGCTATGCATAACAAATAGCCCTAACATCAATTATGGTTGCCAATATCTTCAAATCTGTAGTTAGTTCATCAAAACAAAGCTGCACAAATCCAGATCTATGCATAAAAAGACATTAAGCAGTGAAAATGAAGTTTTGCTCCATGCATCCAATAGACAAGACAAGAACAATATTTTTGAAAGAATTTTTTATATTAAAGGGCACCTGAGAGGAAAACAAGAAAGTTGTTTCCAATTCTCCTCAATGGGATGGGTTCTTGAAAGTCCTCAGCACTTCAGATCTATAATTTCTCTCTCTTTTTGGTGTAGAAAACCCAGACAAACATAGAACTCAAAGGGAGCTCACAAAGAAAATAATGGAGAATGTGACAATGATAATGGCTCAAAGTTAGACCAAGGGCATAGATTCAGATTGATCTAATGAGCAACAAAAGGTGACCAATGAATGAGAAAACCCTTCTATTTATAACAAAATATTGGGTCATTCTAGATCTTGGTGTATGATTAAAATAATATTAACCAAATCTAGATTCACCTTTTATGGAATATTTTATTATATTTGTTGGAGGGAAAAGGCTTTTGACTTGGGTAAAATCCATTTATTTGTAAATAATAAATAAATAAATGATTTATTTATTATTTTAAGTGGTTGAATGATAATTAAATAAATAATGATTTATTTAATTATTTATAAATGATTTAGTCATATTTAACAAGGAATATTATTTAAATAAGATTTAAATAATTATTCTTAGAAAATAATAAGATAAATAAGGATTTATCTAATTAATTTCCTTGTTTTGGGTTAAATATAACTAGGAATAATAATTAAATTATTGTTTAATTAATTATTCCATGAGGAAAATCAAACAAATATAGATTTGTTTAATATTTCCCTTTGGGGTTTCCTGTTTAGACCATAAACAACCTAATAAATGTGTTTTATTAAGTTATTTTACATAGTGAAAACAATTTTACTTAGGGTAAAATTGGTCTTACATGGTGTACTTGGGTCCATCTAATGATAATAGGTTAGATGACCAAAAAATGGTGTAACAGATTGTCCCCCAACGTATGAGTGTTAGGAGCAAATCGTATGATAGAAGTACGTTGTAAGAACTCAGTCAACAGACATCAAAAGGGAAGTCAGAGAGAGAAATGTAAGGTATTCTAAAGTGCTAAAGAACTAGACCCTGAGGAGATGAGACTTATAGGTGCAACAAGTCTCGTTTTATGAGAGGGTACTTGTGCTATAGGCGATGGGGGAGGCATACCTATGCCCGCTGAGACAAAGTACAAAAGAATAGTGCATCCAGTAAATAAGGGACCGAACTATAAAGTACATGCTGGCATAAACATGAGCCAAATAAAAGATATAATGAGGAATCCCACATACATGCTATGCCTGGGATAACAGCCAAGACTTATATAATAATATCTGAGTACATGAGATACAAATACAACCCAAATGCCCCTATGAACGGGGAAGGGCTCGCAAAATCTGACAGATACATGCAAATCAAAGAGGAGCTGCAAGCGGCTAGGGCCAACATCATCAAATATATGGAGCTGCATCGAAGGCTGCAATGAAGAGGTCATCCGGGCATGTGGGGGGCTACCTGCGGGGCCACCCCCTCATGAGGGTTGAGACATCTCACACACACCTTAGAAGCACCAATAGTTGTTGCTGCATCACTGGACCATCAAGTATACGGATCTCGATCATGCTGAAAGGAGCTGGAGTTGAGAAACAATCAAGTCAAAGGGTAATGAAAAATCCCTTTGCCTGATCCGAGGCACCGAACAAGTGTAGAAGCTGGAACCAAGGTACACCGCCCTATAGACCTGTCTTCTGGAGTGAATGAGTTGATGTCGACAGAAGGAGGTCTGCCATAGGTGAGGCAATAAGGGATCCTCAACTAAGGCACGAGAGAAAATAGTAGAGCGACTGACAGAATAACACTAATGATGATGATGAAATGGGGGATACTGAGTAGCGGATGGACGACTTCCCTTGTTAGAGCATAAAGGGCATGGATGACTTGGCAGCGACTGACACAATATTAAGAGGGATAGGTGATAGTGGGACTGAATTCCATCATGTGCGACATGAGAGAGGGACCAAGAAATGAAGGATGGAGGACTATAGTGGGGTACGCAGGGATTCGGGATAGACTCCATGAATGCAATGATGACTCAACTCAGATGCTCTAAACAAGGGCGACTCGATGGTGCTGCCACACAGTAAAGGTCCAATGGGGGACCATAAAAACATGAGTACAAGAGGGTAGCTCATGACGAAAATCAACACGAACAAGGAAAAGTATGGAGGCAAAGTGGTGCCCCAAATACAAGTGTTGTAAGTGAGGAAATCTGATTTGAAGGAGAGGTGAATAGATCCTTCGTGGAGAAAATGTGTCCTGGTGAAGTATCAAATCATGAAAAACTAATAGCTACCCATTTGAGTGCTCGGTGAGAGCTTTCCAACGGTGCAGATTTGCAAATAAACAGGCCACAGCTTGGTCGTAGCGGTGGAAAGAAAAATAAGGGGTTTCTCTTCTAATAAGGCATTTTCCCTCCAAATGCATTCAAATGTATAATAAGTCAGTGGGTGAATGTGAGTTGAGAGAAGGTCCTAAATCTTGGCAAAGGATCGTAGCGGACAAACCGACCACCGTTGGAATCAAGATCCGCTCATTATGTAAGATGCCTAATCCTACTTTTCCTTTTGATGGATTGAAAGTTCAGATTAGGGTCCCAACCCGAGAACAGACCTCCCTCATCTTTACGGCCGGCTGCACCATTGGGCAAGCCGTGACCCGGGAAGCAAGCTTGGCTCAATAAAGGCGACCTATCCCGTGATTTGGCCAAAAAGCATCGGTCGTATGGAGGTGATTTCAAGGTCAGTTGTGGGCCGAGAGTTGGGTTTTGTGTTGGAACACCTAATCCTACATGGGTAGGTGTGGAATACGAAAAGTCACAATGGATTCCAAGTGACCTTGGAATATGAAACCAAGAGTCACACCATTGTACTATAAATGTACATCTTTGTATAATGGAAAATAAGAAAGCCTCACGCTTATCTTTCATTGTGTGTTGAGTCTCTTGTGTGTGTGTGCTCATCTTCCTCATACACCATGTGTGTGCCTTAACATGGTGTTTAACATGGTATCAGAGCGGGCGATTGCTGGCCCGGCTCCAAATTGGCTTGAGCCATTTGTGTTTATGGCCTGTGCATATGTGCAAAAATTCTTGACATTTTTGCAGCATTTAGAGAATTTCTGCAGCTGACATTTTGCCGCATTCATCAAAGCTTTTTGCAGCATTCAGAAATTTCATCTTGGAGCATTCAAAATCCGTGGCAGCATTCAGAAATTGACTTTGAACAAGAGCAGCAGTGGTGTTGAAGAAGCGCATTTGAAGGTTTTCTAAATTCTGATCTTTTCTCTGCATTTTCTGCCTTTAATTCTACATTTCAAGAGCTGCTGGAATACTATTTAAAGAGGGTTTCTGAAAGAAAAATTTCTGAGTTTTTCATTGAAAAATCTCTACAAATTTCTCGGTCTTACTGTTGAAATCTTCTGGAAAATTCTGCATTCTGAGTTTCTCTGCTGCTGGAAAAATCATTTTTGCAAGTCCACAAGTTCCTGCAAATTATTCTGCTGTGTATCTAGAAAAATTCTGCTGTATATTTTAAAGGAAAAATTTTGCTGCTAGAGTTCTTACTCCTCTCTGTTGTTTTGATTAAAAATAAATAAAAAATAAAAAATAAAAAATAAAAAAATTCTCTGCAAACCCTTGGCCTTTCGGCCCTCTCCCCTACCCATTACTCTACGGCTTCCCCCCATACGCAGCCCCCGTCAACAATTAAGTCGGCCTTACGGCCTGCCACTCCTCCCTTCTCAATACGCTGTCATCCCAAACACTCACAAAATGCTCTACCCTCACGGCTATCAACAACACTCCCTACGCTTACAGCACTCCCTACCAACTAACCCTCGCCTCAACACATAACTCCCACCTGCCTTACGTTGCCTCCCCCTCGACTCGCTCTCAACGCATCCAAACCCTGTCTACTCCGCTTACCCTGCTCCACGGCTCCCCTTCTCTCCTCGGCCGTCCCTCTTCCTCGCCCTATCCTCTCCCTCTCGAGCGCTTCAACAATACCCAACCCCCTACCACTACGCCCTCACCATACACACTAAACGCACTCACCCATTATTAATTTTCGATTTTTTAATCTCTCCCCCTTCAATTGTTTTTTAAATCCGATTTTTTAGATTCCCACTTTACATTAATTCCCCTCCCATTAATTCGATTCCCTTTTATTAATCCTTTCCCTTCCCTTTTAAATTTATTTTAATATAAACCCCATTCCATCTCAATAAATATCTTCCCCCATTATTAAATTCCCTTCCTTTTTTAAAAAAAAATTATTTTAATTCTCCTTCCCATATAATTAATCCCCTTCCCCATATTTCGATTTTTAAATTAAAAAAAAAAAAATCTTTCCCTCCTCCTTTTAATTACTCCCCCTTTTTAATTAATCCCTTTTTTAATTTATTCCCCTCCATTAATAAACTCCCCCCCCCCCCACCATATAGTTTCCCATCCCATCTTAATATTTCCCTTTCCCTTTTTAACTTATTCCCATTTTTTAATTAATTTTTAATTAATTAAAAAAAAAAACACCAGAGAGAGAGAGGAAAGAGAGTTATGAACAGCAGAAAATGGAAAATGGCATATGAGGAGCACATGGACTGAAATTTGTAGATTTACATTGTGATTTGTGGCATTGATTTGAAGGGTGTTTTTTTGAAGAATTTCACATTTGAAGACAAGTTTGCCATCATTGAAAACAGCTCTTTGAAGAAATTTCAGCTGCTTTAAAGGCCTCTTGCACATTGTTTCAGCTGCACATATTTTTGCAGAGATTTTGTATTGAACTCACATTGTGAGTGAATTTGCCTCTTCATTCATAGTTGGAATCAGTGAATGTGTGTTGTTGATGTAAGTTATTGTTGATTGCCCTCCATCATTTGAGGAGCACACTTTGTACTTTGAGAATTTCTTGAGTCATTTGTATTTCTTGTTGCATTGTAAACGGGTGCATTCTCAGTTGTAGCCGACACCCTTTCATTTTTGAGCCTAAGTTGTTGAAATGGCCAAAATCAATGAGGTATTAGAGTTGTTGAAAAAACCTCATTCATTCAAATGTTGATGATGTGATAAAAATGAGCAAGAATGCTATTTGTAATATTCAGATTTGTTTACAAGACGCACAAGAAAAGATTGAGTTTTTGCAGTTGGAAACTCAACTTCAGCAAGACGAACTTCAACAAAAGAGTCACCATTCTAAACTTGTTTCTGTTCAGAATATTGAGAAGGACTCCCATCAGCAGCAAGTCAACAAAGTTTCAGTTGATTCACATTCAGTTCCTTGCACTAGAGCAGATTTTCATGCAGATGCAGCAGCTCAGCCTGCACTTCTCAAGCCCATCATCAGACCTTGGGAAGAGCTTGTCCACAACAAGCACATAACTAGTCTTGGATATGACAAGGATGTGTCCTTTCATATTCCAGACTACACCAAGCCCATCATATTTCAGAGTGCCGGATTCCTATATGACAGTTCACCTGCAGTTGTTCCATATCATGCTCCACTTCCACAACAGATTTTAAAATGCCAATACTGTGATCGAGTTGGCCATATGAAAGATCATTGTTTTGATCTTCATCCATGCAAGCACTGTGGTTAGAACACTCATTCTTTAGACAGATGCTTCAGAAACAAGCCTCCTGCAAGAACCAAGATTCATCTTGGATGGATTGCTTCTTGGCAATGGGCACGCAGCCAAGAAGATGTTTACGACACATGTCAGAACATGTTCACGGATATTGAACAAACTTGCAGTTGAGTTTTCGCCATCGTCTCACCTTGTCCCTGACAAGGGGGAAAATGGTGGTCATGTACAAGCTTCGACGACAGATCAACCGAGCCTGAGCCACAATCTTTCATTCCATGTTCAGAGTTGTAGCCAGTAGTTCAAGCGAGCCTGAGCCACAATTCATCATTCCGGATTCAGAGATGTAGGCAGGGACACAGATGCCCATGATCATGCCTTCGGTTGGTGGATAACCTTAAACCATCATCTTTGGTTGGTGGATAACCTAAAACCATCACAAGTAGTAGACCTCCCTTCTCTTTTAGGTCGAATGTCTCCTTTTTTTATGAGGAACACTTCTTGTGCGTAAGCCTTCGCCTTGAGAAGAAATTTCTCTCAAATTTTCGTCAAATTTTTGGTTGAGTTCCAGGAAATGCTTCAAGAATTCCAGAGTTGTTGGTAATCCTAAAACCATCATAGGTAGTAGACCTCCCTTCTTTTAGGTTGAAGGTCTCCCTTTTTTATGAGGGACAATTCCTCTAGCAAAAGCTTTCAGCTTCTTGCCAGTTTTGGAAGAGTTCCGAGAACTGCAACAAGTATTGCATTCCAGTGTTGGTGGTCATCCTTAAACCATCTCTTTTTTCCAACATTTTAGAGAGTTGATTCAGCCCAAGTGCTACCATGTATACTTTTCAGATTTGTATTACAACTCTCTTCTTAGACTCACACATACCCCTTCGGATTAAGGGGGGGAATGTTGGAACACCTAATCCTCCATGGGTAGGTGTGGAATGTGAAAAGTCACAATGAGTCCAAGTGACCTTGGAATGTGAAACCAAGAGTCACACCATTGTAATATAAATGTACATCACGTATAATGGAAAAATGAGAAAGCCTCCACGCTTATCCTTCATCAGGTGTTGAGTTTCTTCAGGTGTGTTCATCTTCCCGATACACCATGTGTGTGCCTAACATGAATTTGGCCAAAAAGTGCGACCTGTCAGATGGAGGTGATTTCAGTGCTGTTGTGGGTTGAGAGTCGGGTTTTGTGTAATTGAATGCAGTTTTTCCTATCTGTATTCTGACAAAGATGATGTTTTTGTGCAGAAATGGCAGATATACGGATCAAGTGGAGAGAGAGAGACCTGGGTACATTATGGTCGGAAATCCAAGCGGATCAGGGTGTCCGTCATGCACTGGCCAGGTTTGGGGTTCTGAAATTTGTGGAGAACCCTCTGATGAGAGCTGGGGAGCTTTTGTTGGCCCGGATTTTCAGTTATTGGGATCCAGATCATGAGGTCTTTATAGTGCATGGGCACATGATCGAGTTGACAGTCCAAGATTTGTATTTCTTGACTGGTCTCACACCATTAGGGATAGTGGGAAATACACAGCCAGTGTTACCGCGGGGGCGTAACATTATGGAGTTTGTAGAGCGACATTGTCGACTAGGCCTCCAAGTCAAAGGGACTCGGATACCGATTGGGGATCTAGAGAGGTTAGAGACTCGTCCAGTGGCGGCAACAGTGTTGCGGATCCTGGGCAGCCAAGAACTCCATCACATCACTGGAGGGTAGATGATGATTGTGGAATTAGTGTTGAGCGGGACCTACTATGGGTGGGCCCAAATTATGTTGGTGTCGTTGAAATGACAGCTGTCGCTTTGCAAGTGGCAAGTGAACCATGATTTCTCGTATGGGACTGTATTGTGCTCCTTCTTTTTTGAGAAGATCCCGACCTTGCGACCTTGTGTACAACTACCATATGGGGGTCCGAGGGAACCCAGGATGCGCCGTTGGGGGTGCTTATTGTGTAGAGGAGGAGGAGGGTCGATTGGGCGGGTGTTCCGACCGGAGTTCTTTGCCCATTGGGATCAGATGCCATTATACATAGATGACTATCCTTATAGTGGGATGAGTTATTGTGGAGATCCGAACTTGCCACTTATGCCTGGTCGAGTATGGGGGCCTGATGGTAAGTGACAAGTAACTAATCTTTTAAGTGCATGTTAAATTTTGTGAATAGTATATGTGGTACTGATTCTTATACTTTTGGTATGCAGATATAGCTTCGGTGAAACCGGCCGGATATATGGGATGACCTGCAGTAGCAGGGATTGCAGGTGTTAGTGGATCGAGAACGGGCCAAAATGAGGACATGGCCGCTCTCATGGAGGACATCTGTCATAGATGTGAGGGGCTGCTTACTGGTGTTTCGGAGTAGGGATGGCAAGACTTAGATGACCAGTACATAGAGCTATGTATTGGTCTACCTTCGGAATGGCAATGCATCATGCGGCGCATGGCGATGGTCGGCCAGACTATACGTGATCTGCGAGCTGCGGGGGTAGAGCCATTGGCTCGGGATCCTCCAGAGAGTGATTAGATGTGGGGCAGGTGGTGCCCCCTAGTGTGTATGGGGGGGCAAGTGTTGCCCCCCAGTTTTGAGATGTGTTTGTTGTAACATGCTATGGGCATGTCATATTTATCAAAGTAGATGGACTCTAAAAACATGTTGTATGATATATATTATGAATATGCATTGTTTTGTTGATTTTGAATGTTATTGTCTTCTGTGTGATAAATTCCAATCTAGAACATGGTTTGCAATGCTATCTACATAGTGATTTTGTCCTCTAGGTACATGATTGAAAGTAATGAATTGAAATTCACGTATCAAAAGTTTCACTCGTAAATATCGTCTAAACAGGATAAGATTATGCACACGATAGACACCATTGAGTTGCAAGACAAGAAGTAGGGAATATAAACAAACTTGCAGATGGAGGATGCGATGGGAGAGGGCATCAGCTAAGAGGCCACGTACTGCATCATATTCAGCCTGATTATTGGTGGCATTACCAATGCAGACCCCATTAGAGAGAACGAGGGTATGCAAGGGTGTAAAGATGGCCCAAGCTGTCGAGGCTAGATTCCGGGAATAGCGACTTGCCCCATCAGCATAGCCAATATAATGTGTGGACGGGAGGTCCTGCAAAATACAAGATAAGAAATGGGAGGAGGAAGAACAATGATGGCGACGTGAGTGCGGGGTAGACATCAAACGACAACTATGGGAGGTAGTAGTCTGGATAGGATGGCTATGACTCATAGACCGACTAGAGGGTGATGTATGAGGGCTACGGAGGAATAACTGGAGCTCATGCTATGAAGAACATCATAGATACGGATGGTATCATCCTAGTTATGGGTGGGAAGGAAAAGTTCAGGGAAACCACATGACGCTGCAAATCTACCTAAATCATCAACATGGGAGGAAAGGCTCACATATGAATCATCACGGGAGATAACGGAAGAACAGGTAAAAATATGGTCAAACGATGTGGAGCCCAAAAATGTCGCTGAAGGGAGATCAAGAAAAACAGAAGGAGGGGATTCAGAAGGAATGTCTTCGAGGGTCGCACGGATAATGATAGGTAGAGGATGGGGGCGGTGGGTTCCGTCATCTCAACATCAGGGGGGGGAATGTCAATGGTAGCAGGGGGATCCTCAAGCTGACCTGATGCATACTGGGCGAGGATGGGAGAGGCAGATTGATTTTGTTCAACCTCATACTCGCGAATGAGCTCTAAGGAGGCTCGGTAATGCATCAGGTGAGGTCAATGGTGGGAATAATGGCCATGGACACCACACAGAGCGCAGGGTTTGTTGGTGCGAAGAGTTTTTGGGTTCTTGGCTGCGGACAAGGAAGAAACAGAGGATTCAGGGACCGTAGACGCAGGGAACGCGACTTTAACCATGGGTTTGATACAAGGCAATTTGGGACAGGTATGGGTGGCATGACCGACACCATCATACAAGGCACAAGGCTTGGAAGGTGGAGGAGGGGTAGGGTCAGTTGGGGTGGCCTTGTCTTTGGATGCCCCCTTGCAAGCTTTTCCTCTCTTTCCGGTAGTTGTCACAATAGGAGAAGGGTCTTGTTGATGTGTTGGTGGCACTGTAGCGACGGAAGAAGCTAAGGGAATCAGTTGACCTGGTGTCAAAGCAAGGTATGGTTTGGGGTGACCTGGTGGGGTCTCGACTTGAGGATTAAGATACTAGACGAGTATTCCCAGGGTCAAATTAGGGAGGGAAAGGGTTGCCATGATGGGGACCGAATAAACTCTGGGAGGGGGAGCAAGGAAAGGTATCTGGCCAGCGGGGTAATGGCCAGGAGGGACAACTCCCAGATGGTTGAGACCTGGGGGAACCGACCTAGGAGGGTAGAGAGGCTCATGGGTACTAGATGGATGGGAAGGTCCAGACGGAAGAGGTTCGGCCAGCTGAGGCGAAGGGCTAGGAGCGGGTTGCGGCGGGCGAGGTTGAGGTTGCTGACTAGCCGAAGCGGGCCGCTTAAGGTCAGCCTGAGACGATTGCATCATGCAAACATTCACTAAGCTGGGATCAGAGACAGGAGAAGGGGGAAGACCAAGGAAGGTTCCAAGCAAGGAGGAGTCTTTGTAGACGCCGGGGGAAGCATTGGTCAAAGAATCGATGGTTTGCTTATTGGCTACAGAAGATATGGTTGACTCAGGAGAGGTCTGAGATTTTGGCTCATGATATGTCAACTGGTCAATGGTGATTATCTTTCCATTGTGAGGGAAAAACATCTTGCGGTGGACCGCGGATGGGACAACAGACATGGCATAGGTGTAGTTATGCCCAAAAAGAATGTTATATTCAAGAGGGGTGTCGATGACTTCAACGTCAACGCAAACAATCTTGCCCGCAAGGGTGATAGGACAATTACGGAATAGGCTAATGGGCTGGGAGGCGTGGCCATCCCACGCACAAAGGGTGATTATGGAAGGGGCCAGCTCAGGAGATCCGAGTTGTTTCCAAACCAAAGTAGACATCACACATGTAGA
Source organism: Pinus albicaulis (assembly GCA_034641835.2). Taxonomy (NCBI): domain Eukaryota; kingdom Viridiplantae; phylum Streptophyta; class Pinopsida; order Pinales; family Pinaceae; genus Pinus; species Pinus albicaulis. The sequence continues at coordinate 1,780,274,459 of CM076580.1, read as the reverse complement.
TGCCCCCTCATCAATAATACATCGAGACACATTAGCGTTCCGAATTTTGATTGGGATTTGGAAAGCGACAGAAGCAGGAAGGGGAGGATGATCTGACTGACAGGCATCGAAAACAATCAATTGGTCATCAGCAGGATCTACAGTGCCCATGGCAGATAGTAGAGCCTTCCTTTGAGAAGGACACGACTGGAGGAGTTCCAATGTTGAAATGGCAGCAGGACATTGTGCCAGATCATCTACTACGCTATACGAATGGGCAGCTTGACCAGAAGCATCATTTCAGCATAATGGGCCCTTATGAACCTTGATAGGGACCTAAAATTTGGGTTGAGGGATCTGCAAAGGACCATTGGGTGTCAAAGGAGGCTTTGTAGGACCTGAAGAAAGTGACTCGGGGACAGACGGAGTGGGAGGCATGGGGTACTGACGAGACCGATTTTGAAGGTTAAGGTCAACGGTGAGAGGTTGGTCAGAAGTCATCATAAGAATCTGGTAATCGGAGGAACCAGAAGGGGAAGGTTGAGTGGTTACCGGGGCATGAGGTGGTTGAGTAGCCACAAATCCTTGCTGAGGGAAATGATCGGTAAACACGGCTGGTTGAGAATTAGCCACATTGGGGGGAGCAGTAGGGGAGGTATGCTTTCCATGCAATGTAGTCTGAGACTCCCACATCTGCCACATCTATGGTAATAGGGGACAATCGTGAGTGTAATGACTGTAAACACCGCAACACGAACAAGGCTTATTGGTGTAAAGAGGCCTATCCGGCTTGGGCTGAGAGCCCCGTGGCTGGTTAGCAATGTTAGAATCAATACTTGAAGGATTGGATCCACGATTACCAGGGGTAGATTGATTTTGATTTCCTTTCCTCTTTCTTTGAGAAGAAAGAGGATTAGTCGCGCCCTACTGTGCAAATACTTGCCCTGGAGGGGGTAGTAGTTGCTATTGCGGGGGTTGCGAAGGCAAGGGAGGTGGAGGTCCAAATGATGGAGGAGTTGGGACACCAGGCTATGGGTAAGGATAATGCTTAGGATGGGCAACATTGAGGTAAGTAGGAGGGTGGGAAAAAGGAGGAGGTGTGCCGTATCCTGGATACATGCTACTTGGAGGGGGAAAAGTGTTGGAGGTGCTGGCCCCTCCTAGAGGGAAACCATAGCCCATAGGAGGTTGAGCGTAGGTATGCGAAAGAGCTCCAACGATACCGTCGGCAGAGTGAGATGCCCCCGGGGCGTTAGCGCCACCGGGTCTGGGGAGGTCAGGAAGGATAGTATAAACATAACCATATTGAGCATAGATGAGGTCATATTTCAAGGCTATTTGGAGGGCAGCTTCTTCGGTTTGAGGGAACTGGGATGCGACATCTTTGCCGATGGCAGGTAAGAGAGAGCAAAGGAACCAGTCCATGTAGACCCGATCTTCAAAGGTGGGAGCTTGACATAAGCTCCTTCTTCTCCGCCATTCCTGGACATGAGAAGAAAGGCGGGTCAAAGACGATTGACGGAAATAAGTCAAGAGTTTGGTACTAGTGTCGTATCGGAGAGGGAGCTAGAAATAAGATAAGAAGGCTTGGGCAATGGTCATAAAGGTGGTATGGGAAGAGGCGGTCTGATCAACATACCATTTAGAAGCTTCGCCTGTAAGTGTGCGTTGGAAAAATCTAAGACGGATGGAATCATTAGTAATGGAATTGGATGAACACCACATGTAGAAAGATCAGATATGGTTGGAGGGATATTCACTAGCAAGGCCTTCGAACTTGGGAATGTCAAAGGGGAGCTTGGTTTGCATAGCAGGCCAACTAACATCGTGGCGGATAGGATTGTTGATCAACTGATTGAAATCAGGGAGACTGCGACTTGCCATATAAGGGAGCAAAGGGATAGTTGAGGTAGTTCTCGTGGTGGTTTCGCTAGTAACAGACCCAACAGTCGGACCGGGGTTGCTGCTAGCATTAGGCCCTGAACTAGACATGGTGAAGGTAACAGGGGGAGAACCAGAAGTAGGGGGAGAACCCAAAGAATAAAAAGAAGACTCGGAGTGCAGACTCGGGGGAGGACTAACTCGACGATGGCAGGAAGGAGTAAGTCGACCAACCAGAAACTTAGGGTGAAGGCCAAGAAGTCTCCGGGATAAACACCTTGGAGGCGCAATGATGACGGCACAAAGGGAAGAAGAAGGACCAACAAAGGCAGGGAGGTGCAGAATCAAATGACGACGATGTCGAAACAAGGTCAGAGAGGTGCAGTGTCAATTGATTTTAAAGTCTTTGCCTGGTGGTGTTAACCAGGCTCGTCTTCACTTAGGGTCAGTGTGTGGCATGTGTTAATTTTAATTTTTTAAACCCAGACGTTTTGAGAGTAAAATAAAAAGTGTGTTGCGTAACTGAAAATAAATCTGCAGAGAACCGTAAATAAGGCTGCAGTAATAGAAAATTAACAGCTAACAATGCATCGATCTAACCCAAGAAGGCGGGTCTCTCAAAACTAGTCTAAAAGAGGGAAAAAATCTAATCAAAACAAACTAAAAAGAGGTCGATAGATCTAAGGTCAGGAGGGATAGGGATCTAAAGGAGAAATCTGCTGAAAAGAGGTGCATAAAATAGCAAAGAGGCAGAAGTAAGGTTGCTGCAACAAAGGAGGAAATCAACTAAAGGTAGAAGGGACAAGGAGGTGGCCCTAGAGGCAAACCCAAACAAAACTATATGAGGTGATTTGAAAGGGAGAAGAGATAATCTAAAAGGGATCTGATAATGAGGTATCAGATCTGAAAAGAAGAGGGCTGAAACTCTAAAAATTCAGACGTCTGAAACAGCTAAAACTCTTCCACAAAAAGTGGAGGGTACTAAAGCCCTAAGGGGAGAGATTCCCACTTAGTTGAGTAAAACAGATCAGAAACTGGTCTAAATGGGCAGAGACAGAGGCTGGAAAACCTTGATAGAAGCTTCATAGAAAACCCAGAAAAATTGTTGGAAAAGTGCAGAAAAAAGTGCAGGTCGCAGGTTCTGACTTGTTTTCAGTCCAGGTCGCAGTTTTGGGGTAGAAAAGTGCGTCCTCCAGGCCAAGTCGCAGGTTTTGGGCCAATAAGTGCTACCTGCAAATCCGGGTCTCTCGGTGGCATATTTCAAAAAACGTTTTCGTCTCAGCTGCGGCTGATGTCTGTCACCTACGCAATAGGGCCAGAAACACACGGAATTTAAAAATTTTAATGTTTGAGGGTTTTTGAGGTGAAAAACACCATAAAAATAGGAAAAAAAAACTGAAAAGAAACCCTAGGGTCTGAAATAGGTGGATATGCAGGAATATATAAAACGACAGCGGTCGCAAAAGAAAACCCATGTGGAGTCGCCAATTGTTAGTATGAATCTTTTTTTCAGAAAAAGACCACTTTAGCTACCCAAAAAAAATATCCCTAGCATCAATTATGGTTGCCAATATCCTCAAATCTGCAGTTAGTTGATCCAAACAAAGCTGCACAAATCTAGATCTATGCATAAAAAGACATTAAGCAATAAAAATGAAGTTTTGCTCCATGCATCCAATAGACAAGACAAGAACAATATTTTTGAAAGAATTTTTTATATTAAAGGGCACCTGAGAGGAAAACAAGAAAGGTGTTTCCAATTCTCTTCAATGGGATGGGTTCTTGAAAGTCCTCAGCATTTCAGATCTAAAATTTCTCTCTCTTGTTGGTGTAGAAAACCCAGACAAACATAGAACTCAAAGGGAGCTCACAAAGAAAATAATGAAGAATGTGACAATGATAATGGCTCAAAGTCAGACCAAGAGTATAGATCCAGAGTGATCTAATAGGCAACAAAATGTGACAAATGAATGGGAAAACCCTTCTATTTATAACAAAATATTAGGGTAGTCTAGGACTTGGTGCATGAATAAAATATTATTAACCAAATTCTAGAACCACCTTTTAGGAATATTTTATTATATTTGTTGGAGGGAAAAAGTATTTGACTTGGATCAAATCCCTTTATTTGTAAATAATAAATAAATAAATGATTTATTTATTATTTTAAGGAAGTGGTTAAATGATAATTAAATAAATAATGGCTTATTTAATTATTTATAAATGATTTAGTCATATTTAACAAGGAATATTATTTAAATAAGATTTAAATAATTATTCCTAGAAAATAATAAGATAAATAAGGATTTATCTAATTAATTTCCTTGTTTTGGGTTAAATATAACTAGGAATAATAATTAAATTATTGTTTAATTAATTATTCCATGAGGAAAATCAAACAAATATAGATGTGTTTAATATTTCCTTTTGGGGTTTTCTGTTTAGACCATAAACAACCTAATAAATGTGTTTTATTAAGTTATTTTACATAGTGAAAGCAATTTTACTTAGGGTAAAATTGGTATTACATGGTGTTCTTGGGTCCATCTAATGATAATAGGTTAGATGACCAAAAAGTAGTGTAACACCATATGCTGAAGATGTTCTTATCTTTGTTGGGAACATGGTTGGAGGAGAGACACATTCGTTGGATGTGTCCTTGGGGAAAGAAATTTCCTACATTTTTTGCACTACATGTTCTAAGGGGAGCATAGGAAACTATATGGCCACTATAGTAGATCACTTGTTTCTTTATGATGTGGACCATATGATTGATTGGAGCACTTGGGGCATGCCTCTCATGAGCAATTGGGAGGAGCTTTACTATGGATTACGAAGTTGGGAGGTGATTCATTTCATTTGGATGATAGCATGGAGGTGGGAGTCCTTCATTGATGATGAAATTCCCCATGATTGTCATCACTTCTATCTTGAGGAGGCCATTGATCAGCAAAGAGGTTTCCATATAGACCTTCCTTTCTTTCATGATGAGAGCCATTTGGTTTATCTACCAAAGGCCAACTTGCACATTTGGGAGGAACCATTCGGAGACAAAATTATTGCAAAAAATCTAAAGCAATGGGGGAGACTGTTGAATAAGGAGATCACAAGAAGAGGAGGGGAGATTTTGTAGCACCCTTGCAGTTTCTTGAGGATAAGAAACATTTGGGAGGGGAAGACTGTAATATTCCTAAATTAGCATGCAGCTAATAGGGATATTAGTTTTTCTTTAAAAAAATCTAGTTAGAAGAATAAATGTGCAAAGGAAGTTAATCAAACTAATAATGAAGAATAAATCAATGCCAAATATGAAAAAGGATAAATCTTGGCTATGTAAATAAGCACCCTTAGGTGTGAATAATCATCTTGACTGGGTCAACCTTGACCAAATCTACATCACTGTATTGGAGGAGTGTTCATCAATAAGGCACAACGTAATTCTAGTTGAAGATATCTTGTGTGAAAGGGATGAGTCCATTGAAGGTGGTTTAGGGTTTTTCACACTCTCATCTTATAAAAGAAAGGGGAAGGCAACATGAGGAGGTTTTTTAGGATATGATCTTTTTATATATTTTCTGTTTAGACCATGTAGCTTTCTTTGGCTGTTTAGCCTAGATTGCAAATGCTGCTTAGAATTGGAATTTCCTGTTTAGGAGTTCCTCCTCTTCCCACCGAGTAGCTCTTGGGAGAGTTTGTATTGCATAGTCCACTATCAGGCTCGAAGGCCAAGCTTCTCCTTTCAATTACAACTCAGATCTTGTTGAGGGTTTGGTTATCCTTGCAAGCTGCAGCAAGTGGAGATTAGATCTATTCAAATCTAAGACATTTCAGTACTCTTTTCCAGTGGAGGAGTCATATTCTCTATTGGAGGAAGTTTATTGGAGTGAGTGAGCTTAAATTATTGATCTTGGCATGTGTCTAGCTGATATCTATACCCTACAACACAATTTCTACTCTAGATCTGCATTATCCTTGTAGGAGTTGTTGCAGAGGGTTTGGGTGCACTATTTTGAGAGCTGGTTTTTAAGTGTTGGGGATATGCCCATCACTTTGAGGTCCATTGTAGGAGAACTACATATTGTATATTTTAGATCTGATCTACATTTTCTGAATACTTCATAATTTCTGAATATTTCTGTAGATCTGCTTTCTTAGATCTCAGATCTACTGCTCATCCTTGGTGTAATGCTCAAAACCGCAAGGGAATCTGAAAGAAGAGCCTTTCTAGTGCATGGATCTGATATGGATCTAAATTTGTATGCACAGATCTGCTCTAGATCTGACATGTAATCCATAGTAGTTGCAGCCTAATAAAATAATGCTGTGAAGGCAGTTTTAGTCCATTCATGTGGTTGCAACACCTCCTTTGAGAGGATTTCTTCTGTTACGTCTTGTATTTCTAGCTATGTATTTAGCCTCATTATACAATTATCTTGCTGCTGTAAATGCTATTGAAGAAAATTTTATTGGCCTCCTACCCCTGCTATAATTAAACTACGTTATTTCATTACTGTATTGTTCATACATTGCTGCAGTCTTATTCTTGGGTATTTTCCAGTTGTACTAGGTGTGGGAGATCTGTTTAGCCCACCTAGAAATATTTGTTTCTGTTCCCCTCTTGGATTTGGGTCTTAGATTATCAGATCTAAGGGATCCAAGGGCTGATTCCATATTCTATAGCAGCCATTTCTGAAAAATGCATTTTTTCAGACATGTCTAGCTAGTAGTTCCCATTTTGGGTTATTACAACAACATCTCTGAAATCATGATCGAATGCCCCCAGTAGACGGTACTCGACGGCACTATCACTGGATGAGGGTATTGAATAAGTGGCCACATAATTAACCTGTGGCGGGGAAGATACAACTGGTGAGTAAGAATCAAGAAGAGACAATTGTAGACCAGATGTATATTAGGACCAAAGAATGAAAGCTGATCAATTGTCACGATGCGACCTTCATGTGGAAAAGAAATCACATGAAAGAGGGAAGAGACAAGAAATACCATGACATAAGTATAGTCACGCCCCAAGAGTAAGTTAAAATCCAAGGGGATTGGAAAAACCATCACGTCTATATAGATGGTTTTCCCTCCCAAAGTAATAGGCAACTTTGGAAGGATCCCTAATGGTTGACTAGTTCCTCTGTTAAAAGCCAACAGATTCTGCGTAACAGGTACAAGCGATGGAGAAACAAAAGCTTGCCAAGTAGTTGAAGACAGAACACTAATAGACGTGCCTTCATCTATTATTGTGCTAGGTATGACCACATTGAAGGCCTATACCGTGATTTAAAATATAACATAAGAAGGAAGACAGTATCCCACAAATAGACTCCAATCAAAAGAAGCGGTCAAGTTACTTGGAGGGGGACCACAGGAATGGAATGGTCACAAACTTGTGTTATAGGAGCAAGAGGAGCATCCTTCTGGACCACGGGCGTAGGAAAAAGAGGAGGAGCTTAAAGAACCATAGGGATGGGAGGATATTTCTCTAATTTCGAGGAATTTGAAGAAACAAGAAGAACGTGAGGAGTATGAGATCCACTCTCGATGCAAAAGACCTGATGAACCACAGACGGGATCAAATTGACTGATTCCATGACGAATGGTTGGTCAAAAATGGATTCGTGATTTTGAATTTCTGGGGGAGCGAGATTGAATGAAGATGAATCTTGACCGATTGTTCGATCAACTAGTGGAGGACTCAAAGAAAGCTTCTGGTAACCAACCAGAAGATAGGATGCAGAAGCAGTAGGGTTATCCAACACTTTCGTGGCTGTTAGCCACCTATAAATTTTTGGACAAGAAAACATGTGGCTAAATGTTTCTGAGTCTTCAAGAGAAACATTTCCCTTGAAAATATTTCATCCTTGAAGCCTCCATGTGTCTTTTACCCTTTGAAGAATCCCCACTGCTGTTTCCCCTGAAAAATCCTGTTGTTTTGAGAAAAAAAACTACTGTAAAAAAGGCCTCAATTTGCCCTATTTCATCCTCACAAAGCCTCCATTTTTACCCTCTTCTTCCCCTTTCAAAATCTTGCAAAATCCCCCCATTAACCCTCCAAATCATTAAAATTCCCTTTTTAAACCTAATAGCTCCCTTTATTTGGTTTAAAAAACCCCTTTGTTGCCTACCGGAACCTCCCATTTGGCCTTAAAAAGCACTAAAATTAGGCCAAAAACACCCTTTTTACATTAAGGACTTAAGCCCCTTTCGGCTTATCCCTTGGCCCCTTTTCTCTGCATATAACTTGGCACCAGAACCAGGCACTAAGCCCCCGGGTGCTTATCGCAATCGGAACCCTCAATTAACGCCTTTTCCTTTGTTACTTCTATTTTTCCGATGCGACGAGCTTTTGTTCTGCCGACTTCCATTGCGATCTCTGCTGTCGATCTTTGCAGATTCGACGGTCAGCGCTAGTCACATCGCACCCCATCACCTTTCTTCATTACCCCTCTGCTTCAATATTGATTGTCGATCTTTCGAAGATCCAACGTCTGGCGCTTAATCGCATCGCGCAAAGTCTTAAGAGCCACCCCTTCGTCTCCTCTGATTTGCGATCCCCGATCAAATCCCGATCGTCCATCCTTGTGGATCCGACGGCTGAGACATCATCGTGACCCATTCCTGAGCCCAACATCATCGCTTCCCTGATTTAATCCTGGCCATTGAATCCATAAGAACCAATAGTTGGGATTCGTCCGTGCCTTTGTTCATAGAAGCCCATCGTCGCTCCGCCGATTTAATCTGGACCGTTGAATCCACAAGAACCAATGGCCCAGATTTAATTGCGCTTCGCTCATTTTCCCCCCGTTGTCTCCCCTCCGATCAGATCTCCACCGTTGATGTCTCAAATGATCCAACGGTCCGCGCTAAATCACAAACTCAAAATTTCAGAGTTGTGGTCCCCTACCTTTCTCCGATGCGATTAGATCTCAGCCGTTCATTTCATAGATCCAATGGTCAGGACTCAATCCGCCATTGGCTCTTCCCACCGTATCGCCTGTGCATCTTTCCATATCGCACTCTCATCCCCACCATCGGATCTCTCCGCCTTTCATCCAATGACTGAGAACGTATATCGGGTAACTTTTTCCTCCGAGGTTTAATGCTTCAAAATCACGCAATAAAAGCAGTTTTGGGGAGGACACGTGGCAGGCAGCGACGCATATCACATTTTTTTTGGAGAAGTTTCAAAACCACTTTGGAGCCGTGCGAAACCAGTAGTTTTTCAGCTAAACCCACCTTTTCCCCTTTGCTCCCAAAAGCTCCATCTGAAGATCTTGATTTTTCATTTGATCTAGATCAACGGTCCACATTTAATCGTGCTCCGCCCTTCCGGTCCCACCACCAAAGCCTCTGATTTCATTCATTTTAACATTTTTCCTTTGTTATTCGCCCAAACATTAAACTTTTTGTTTAACACTAAAGGTCTTTTCTTCCACCTAATTCAGTCTAACCATTGCACTGGTAAATCTTGACCATTAATTATCATCCATCGGTCTAATCCAACGGTCCAGAACCGTCCTCGCACCAGACTTTCACCAGCTTAGTTTTTCACCATTCCACAGCAATTTTCGATCGTTTTTCCACTACATCCACCATTTCCATCGCTACGCCACCATCTTCACCGTCCTCCTCCACTCCCATGGATTTTTATAACATATTTATTGTGCTTTTACAGGGTTACATAATGGTAAATATCATCCTCTGTCTCACAATCACAGACAGTGAGATACAGAGCGCAGAATGCCATGATTCAGAGCCACAGATAGCATAAAAGAGTATCAGTGAAGGAAAATTAAAGGATTAAGAGCCTTTATCGAAGATTAATGATTATAATCCAGTGTTCAGAAAGGATAAAGATGCAGGGAAGACCTGAAGACAAATATTAAGCCTAATCAGACCTAAAACACATAACTAAAGTAAATTAAAGGTGTTTTAGAGAAAGACAAAGACATCTGTCAGTCTGAGAAGCCTCCATCGCCACTCAGAGGCCAATTGAACCCTCTCCAGCTCCAAAAGCCAACCCTCTCTAGTTACCAAAAGCCACCTGCAGCCTCACAAAAATCAAAGAAGGCCTAGTTATTGCAAGAACAGAAGATATTGGCCTAAAGACAACTGAACAATTAATACAAATCGAAAGAACTTATTACTAATTGTCAACAAAAGCTATTTTAAAGATAAAAAACAGTCCTAAAGTCAATATTTTCGTCCATTAAGCCTCGAAAAGCAGAAACGGAGTTATAGGTAGAAATGCATTCCTGCCTTATGCCTTGCATGGTTTTCAAGGCCAAGAATTGCATTAATTATGGAATTAATGATACTTGACCCTTAGAAACTCTCCCACTTCCTGATTTTCTTATAAATTCTCCTTGAGGAGCACATTGTAATGGTTGGTCTCTGGATATCTGATTGCATGTTAATAGTTTTCTGAAGCTACTGAAGCCCTGTTTGCAATTGAAGATACATAAGCTGAAATGAGAAGTTTGAAGTTATAGAGACCCACCGGGCTTGATGATTGTAACTGGTTTGAACATCAAATACAAGCTGATTTATGGGATCCTGGTCTATGTCAATGGTGATGTGTTTCTTACTGTTAATTGTTATTTTCCTTTGTATTTTCATTCCTGTCCACTTTCTCTGATAAAGAACAGCAAATACAGAGCTAGGAATTACTCTTAACATTACCCTACTCTCACTGATAAGCTTTATTCCTATGTTTTTCTTCCTTTGAAAGTTTCCCTTCCCATGGAATATGCTGAAAGCAGGATAGGTTCATAGTCCTTACTTGATCTTAAGCTATTGTAAGTGTTTTAAATGTTTTCTATTGAAAGTACATCAATGCAGGCTAGTTTTAAACTACTTACCTGATCTTAGATTACTTTTATGTTTTTTCCTTAAGCGCATGCTAAAGAAAGATAGTTTCAAAGTACTTACTTGATCTTAGGCTGCTCTTTGTTCTTCATTTGTTTGTTCTCCATTTCCTTTTTGTCTCATTCCATAAAATCAACTTAAGATATCCTTTAACATAGATGACTTGCCCCATGGATCACTCTTGAACCTTGCTGTCTAATTAAATCCTCTTATGACTCCATATTCCAATGGATTGAAGTTGATTTTTGCCTATCTTATCAGCTGAATCATCCCTTCACTTGCATACACCTTCACCCTTTATTTGAACTTCCTTCACCTTCATCATGTCCTTGCCCAACCAAAACCAAACAAAAACAAAAGCCCATACTCTTCATAACTAACCTAATATCACATTTCAAGCCTTAAATATCACATCTTTAAACACACTTATAGAGAGATCCCTCTTTGGATTCAGGAGGGATAGATCCTAGAATCCTAAAGCGGTTCATATGTAGCCTCTGCAGTTTGTATCTACCAAATTTGCAAATTACAGAGACCTAACAGTGGCTTCATCCATGTATGGACAAAGGTGAATGGGATAATTCCCTTCACACAAATTACAGGGATTTGTGATCTTACCCTGTTTCTTATGAGTCTTATCAGTACTAGCCAAATATGTGTCATCAACATGACTTCCATAGGCTGATGACAATGGCGGATGGCCGTCGGACCATACTTCAAGCACCTTGGAGATGCCAGGGCAATCTCGAAGAAGGTGGTCACCCCTAAATAGCTTGCAAGGGTATTTGACCTTCCATGGAGGATGGGAAGTTTTCTCGATGGAAGGTGCCTTTGGAGCAATAGCTATAGGGTTGACCTCTCGCTTATATGACTTCTTCTTTTTCTTCTTCTTCTTCTTCTTCTTAGCCTCCTGGTTACTGGATTCCAAACTTTCACCAGGCGAAGTAGAAGAGGAGGATGAAGAAATAGACGAAGAAGGTGAGAGGTCCATATTAGAATCAACATGATGTTATTCAAGCGAAGGAGATGGTTGAACAAAGGTTGGACCATTCGGGAGCACCGAGGTCGAAAATAATGACACGGGAAAACCAACAGTTAACCTAGGGAGGGACAACGTTGCCATATAAGGAGCACCAACATTCCCGAAAGCGGGAAAAGGACCAGGATTACCTTCGAAGGGGATTCCTTGGTAGGTAAACTCTGGAAACATTGCCATTGGAAACAACCCTCAAAAAATCACTAAGGAAGATAACTTTAACCAGGAATATTTCGTGGGCAGTTAATTTTTTAAGACATTGAAACAAAACTCTGCCTTTTCATATTTTAAGAGTCAAGAAATAGGAAAAAGGTGACTCTAGTCACTTTCAGGTTGAACGAGCACGAAAGGACAAGTGCTCGATGATCTTTTCAATTTTAGAGAGTCACGAAAAGACCAAAATGACTACTCAATAAATCTAAGCAAGAGGGTGTACCAATTTTCTGTGAATTGCAATATACACCTTGGTGATCAAATGAAAGAGAAATTACCAAGGAATTAACATACGTGTAGGTAGTCTCCCCAAATGCTGTGTTCAGTGTATCAAGGTTACAGGGCAGCATACTCGGCTTCCTTTGGATAAAGGATTGCAACCTATGAGGGTCTCCCTTTATATACTTGACGGTACAGGGAGCACAAGTCCATGCTAGCGCTGTCTAATTCCAGATGGCGAATGACAACTACTAGGTTTCACGATGTCGGAACACATCACTAGCCTAAACCTCTAAAAGTATGCGCTAGGTTTCAATGCTTCCTTAGGTTGATTGAATTCATTTTAAAGTTGATCTTGAATTAATGTTGCAATTTGAAGGCCTTACCGAATGTAATCTCAAATCCTTAATGCACAACTCATTAGGGGAATTTTGAGGTCTAAAATGGGCCTCCTAAGGAAATTATAAAATAATAGTGGAAATAATAAAGTAAGATTTGATGACATCATCAAATTTTAGAGGGAAAAAAGAAAAAAGCTACTTTTTCAACTCGTATTTTCAACTTATCTCCCAAAGTTCTTACTCAAATTTAGAGCGGGAGTACTCGTTGGATGCAAAATTTAATTCTCCATCCAAGGAGTACCCATGCTGCATAATTTCGATCGACCCTACTACACGAAAATTGATAAATACATGAAAAACGTGATTGCATTTATCAATTTTCGTGTAGCAAGGTCCATCGAAAGTATGCAAAATGGGTAATTCTTGGATGGGGAATTAAATTTTGCATCCAACGAGTACTCCCGCTCGATATTTGAGTAAAAAATTCGAGAGATAAGTTGAAAGTACGAGTTGAAAAAGTAGTTTTATTATCTTATTATTTTTTAATCTTTTATCCCTTTACTTAAAAAATGGTGAATCATCCCCCATGGTTGACATCATCATCTTGAATCCTATTGGTTCTTATAAATTTTATTTTGGTTGTATATTTTTCTTAGGAGGCCCATTTTAGACCTCAAAATTCCCCTAATGATATGCAAAAGAAAATCATTCCAACTAGATGAACATCTAACTAAGAGAGGGATAGTAGTTCATAACAAAGCAGCGATCAATCGAACACAAGAAGAAATTTTCCTAATGCAGCTAAGACAACCAAAGCAGAAAACGAAAAGCTCTTTCCTTGTTCACTAAAAGCTACTAATGCAAAAGAACATTTTTCATTTTCAAGCTAAAAGAAAGAATGCCAATTTTTTTCTTTTAGATGAATGAGAAGCAAAATGCACCATTACACTAAATGACAAAATAGAGACTAGTTTTGAGCAATTCGAAATGAAATGATCTAAAACAAAGAGACCAATCCAAGACAAACATCAAACACACTCAAAATAGAGATGCATTCCTTCAAGCAAAATAAAGGATTTCAAACTGATTCAATAAGCAATGTAATATATGCTCAAGGTGATAGATGGAGAGCTAAACAAAATCCAAGATGATCATTCAACAACCCAATGACACATAGAATCCGAAAGAAAATCTAAAACAATCAGTCGACAAATTGAAACGATAAAGACCAAACTGACTCAGACTCAACTGAGAAGGTTCAGTGAGGAGGGAGTCGAACAAGAGGCACAAGGCACCTAGAAACCCTAGGATGACAAACTCCACTGATCAGATGAGGGACAAACATCTGAGAAGAATGATACAAGAGAGTAAAAGAAATTCCAGTAGACTAGTTGAAAGATGAAAATCCAACCCAGAGGCAAGAGAAACCGACAAAACTCGGGGAAAAGGCTAAAATTTTAATCTACAATATTCGGTGCATCTATCTAGCTGTAATCCGCGCTAAATAGAGGTTGGTGCACTTGTGATAAAGGAAAAAAGCACCAATCAGCGTGAATGTTCAAGCAACAATAGTGCCGAGCTAGAAAAACATGGAAAAAATAAAAAGCCACTGAGCAGAGGTTAGACTTGACACTCTGAGACTAAATGTGATGGCTGAACACATTCAAACATGCAGAACAAAGTAGAAAAACGATAAAACAACCAAAGTCCAATAGACAAGCCAAACACTAGATGAACAACTAGAGACAACAAACACACTGATCCCCAATATGGCGCCAACTTGTTGAGCAGGTAAATCCCCTTTGCGGACAGAGGCGATCCCTTTAGCCCTGGAGTGGGTCTAGCAACAAGGGAATAAGCTGGACTTTCAGACTCCTAGTTTATAAATGAAAATGAGTTGGGATATATGGCCTACCTTGGTTCAATGCTCTTGTTGTCATTTGCAGGAGCGATCTATTGGTCTTTGTCTTCACACATCGCGGTCTTTCAGTGGTAATGTCCATGTACCTATACAAGGATCAAGTGAATGGTGATAGTATACAACAACATATTTTCATTAACAAATATTTGATTAGTTAAGGAGAACTAAACATTTTTCATATTATTGAACACAAAATTGGAACCAAAAAATAAGTCATCTATTAATGATAGAGAAAAGAAGTTTACAACCTTAAAGCCTTGATGTTACAACCTCCTTCGACGGGTTCAGTCAAGCACGTCTCAAGCATTCATCGGGGATTAGACTTGGTGAGGCAATGGGCCTAAACTCTCTCTCGACAATGGAATCCTATTTGCCTTCTTCTTCACATCAGCTATAGTAAGGACTGTTCAGCTAGCTGAAATTGTGAGAAGGAAGTATTTATAGGAGAGGAGGAGGTGGTTTGGGATCCCTCATAAGGTGGAAGGGATACCTTATCCTTTGGGGAGTTTCTCAATTATAGGAAACAAGAAGCCAAAGGAAGAACTTCTACGTTATTCAGTCCAACAAACCATGATGACTTTGCTCACGAAGTGGTTGGGCATGGAAACTTCGTTTCTAATTTTTAAAACCTTTTCAAAAACAGCTCGGCGTGGGCAGTCCACCGAGACAGAGTGCCAATGGGAGCGAGGCCCAGTGTTAATTTCTCTATGGGCGTGAGGCCATAACTGCCTACCAGTGCCGACCCAATATCATGGGTTTTTGAGAGCATGCTTCAAAAATGATCAACAGAGGAAATGTTCTTGACATGCCAATGGATGCAATGAAATTTTCTGCAAGGTATGAAAATACACAGAAGTCTCTGAAATGGTCCTCCAATGTTTGGGATGGGTATTGTAGGGATGGTGACAAAATATTGTGTAACACAGTGGTATGGAGAAGAATATGTCGCTAAGGGGTATAACGCACAGTGGGAGCACAGTGTGTAATATTGTTGTGCAGAGGCCGAAGGATCGCAGTGGGGAGGGTATACACAACTTCGAGAGTGTGGAAGGAAAAACCGTTGCCGAGAGTTGCAATGTGGTGATAGAGTGTTGTGCGATGATGAGGGAGGGGAGAGGAATGTGTCGAGAATAGGATGAATAGGACTTGCAGTGGGAAGTGAGACAGTTCTGCAAGGAGAAAGTAGAGAGGTAGTTATGCTAGGATAAGGAGGGAGTTATAATGGCAGGGGAGCCAAAAATAGAGTTAGCTCTGATACCATGTCAAGCGAAGAGGTAACTAATTTTTTTCGAGTTACCTCCTGGTCTGACACATGCTAATAACTAGGAAGATATATCTGCAGGAATAACATTTCATACCAGCATCTAGGGCCCCAAAAACTTAGTTTTGTGCCTGCATCCCCAGGATTTGAGCCACCTTTTTAGGCCCAGATCCTAGGCCACTTCCCAAAACTTCATGAAAACTTAGGAGATGATAATTAGCATTAGGAAAATGGTACAGAATAAATCACATCAACGAGAATTCATATGGACCCCTCCTAGCCATGATAGGCATTTCGTCAAACATGTCATAAACATTGAATCTACATGTGTGAAAAGCATATTTAAGCATAGGGGTCTCATACTTATCTGAGAATCACTAAGAAGCATTTTTCCCATACATCATTAGATGCATTACCAAATATTCAACCATAGATACATTTTGCATTCATTTACAAGTAAAAACATGAGGAGAGCCATACATCTCCACTGATATAATACATGCCCATAACCAGCATAATAACCACAGAAATATGAAGGATACGCCAGCCATAGAAATCATATGATAACCATAATGTTTACTCATCAAAATAGCTCTTATTGCCATAAGAAAATTGCAACCAGGTTTGGGACTTCCGCGTTCTACCTGACTATAGACATGGTTGAGCCAAATCTCACTTCATCCAGTCACCCCCGTGCCATATTCCAAGCATGAATGTGCGACTTCATCAAACACATCAATCAAAAGTAAACTAGGGCTTCCAGAGATCAAATCATCCCAACCCTTAACCAACGATTCCACCTCACGGTCAGACATCACTAACCATAACCATATCGGCCTCTCCCTAAGCCTTCGAGGTCTCCGGATTGTTTGTTCCAACCAGGGATTCTAGGACTAGTAACTCAACCCCAATTGTTACATGGGTTCCAGGACTAGTAACTTAACCCACCTAGGGCTTCCAGAGTGTTTTTCCAACCAAGGCTTCCAGGAATAGTAACTCAACCCACAGTTGTCTACTGGGCTTCCAGAACATTTGTCCAACCAAGGCTTCTAGGAACTAATAACTCAACCCAATCTAAGGGAAAAACATGTGAACTAATCAAAAAACAATTAATGGAAATAAACCCACGATCACCATGGCTATACAGAAAATGGCAAGGCTAGGAAAATCCACTGCCAATCAAGGAAATATCTCATGCCAATAATAATTAAGAAACCACATACAATACCATGCATGCCAAAACTAGTGAGGAAATCATACATGCAACTCAGTACCTGCAGTTAGAACCTACTGTAGATGTTGATCTTGATGTCCTCTTCCACTTTCCTACTTTTCCTTTGCTTTCTTGATCCAAATCTCCAAGTATGCCACACTCCCCAAGAGTGCTCCAAAAATAATCTAAGTGCTCAAGAGTATGAGAGAGACAAAGAATAATGAGAGCTACAAAACTGAACTTATCAAGTCTTCCCCACTCATTCTCATAAGCATTTTTATCAATGAGGCCTCTCTTTTCTTCATTTTGCATTATTTTCATTCATTTTCCTCCTCACATGCAACCTGTGACCTTTCACCTTCCTTTTCTCCTAATTTCCATTATTTTCATAAATAAATGCCAATAAATACCACTTTGCCTTTCTAAAGCCTTTTCCATTGCCTTTTCCAATTTCCTTTAGCCATAATAAACCGAATGAACACCCACTAGGATGTTTTTTCCACCATTCAACTTAGAATACGTGTCCCATCATCGTGGTCTTATATATTTTTTTACATGAATTTTTACCAGGGTTGTTACACCATCAAGTTACTTTTCCAAATTGAGGGAGGATACAAGCTATTTATAGTGATCTTGAACACTCAAATTAGTGTTGACTTGACACTGGTTGAGCCAACTTGAGTTTTGGCAAGGAAATCAATATATGGATTTCAAAAATTCATATGTCCTCAACTCTGAGGAGTTAGAGGGTGTGCCACCTACCATTGGAAAGGCCTAAACGATCACTATGAGATGGTGTAATCCATTCTTGTGTTTGCATTGATTTATTTCCACCAAAATATTGGTTTACATTAGGGTTTGCTTATGACTTTAAGGCCATGCTTAACCATTGTTTTGACATCAATGAAAAAACCTCAACAATATGGTTGTACTGGTATTATGTTCATAAATGAAAGATCTTGGCATATTCTCATTTTTCATCTACATCAATGAATGAAATTTTAATATTAATTAGGTTGCATCTCTAAATTTATGTTTATCTTTTGGAATTTACCTAGTACAATAATGAAATTTCCATACAAATTATTAAATAACAAATAGCACTATATGAGTATAAGTTTACGTTTTCACGTTTATCTAATATAATTAAAATAAGTAATAACAAATAGCACTATATAAGTACAAGTTTACTTTTTCAAATTTACCTAATACAATTAAAATAAGTAATTGTACTAGTTATTAAATAATACTATGACACAAAAACTAAAGTATTATCAATCCTCCAAAATTGTATTTATACTCTTTTTATATTTATATATGTATATATACAAGGCTATATTATTCTTTATATAATAAAATTTTGTTATTTGATGAGAGAATATAATAGATAGTATATTGGTTAAAAGTAAATATTATTTAATGAAAGATTGTGATATAATAGATAGTGCATTTTTTAAATTCCTTTAAAAACATTAATTCATTCCATACCATTTACCCAACCATATATATGGCATGCTTTTATATAGAGGTTTAATTATAAAATTTTATGGTAAAGAGTTATTATTTGATAAAATAATGTGATATAATAGATAGTATATTGGTTAAAAGTAAATATAATTGGATGAAAGAATGTGATATAATATATATATCGATTAAAAGTAAATATTATTTGATGAAAGAATGTGATATAATAGATAGTGTATTGGTTAAAAGTAAATATTATTTGATGAAAAAATGTGATATAATAGATTGTGTATTGGTTAAAAGTCTTTTAAAAACATTAATTTATTCCACACCATTTTTAATTCATTCTACATCATTTACCTAAATATATGACATGCTTTTATATAGAGGTTTAATTATAAAATTTTATTGTAAAGAGTTATGAGCATTTGGCATTTGAAGCATATAGAGTTGGAGTTTGATGGGAAATTATCTTATAAGTTTATTTTTTCTATAAATAAGTGATTTTTTGAAAATTTTTATGGTTCGATCTAATTTTAATTTGTTTAGAATTCATTAAGGATTTATTGAAATAATAAGTTTTATGGGTGAACTTTGCACAATCAAGGTGCCCAAGGGGGTGAAATCTGCACAATCAAAGTGCACAAGGGGATTTTGAGGGCGCTGAATTCATATATGCAGTTAAAAAACCAATTTAAATAACATAAATCAAGATTTTACCACAAATATTTCTATCATATTTCGGCCAAAAATCCACTTGAAACTCCAAAAAGTCACACTTTAAGACAACTCCTTTTACAAATTAGGGTAGTCATATAAATTAAAATTTTGATAACTATAGATATATATCAATCCATAATCCATAATAAAAATCAAAACACTTATTTCATTATACATCTCACCTTGTTAAAAATTAAAAATACCATAAAAAGAACTAAATTATAAATTTATTATTACCAACCTAGACCCATCTTAAGTCCAAATCTTCCAAGCACCTAGAAGAATCAAATCTCTTTTCACTTTAAAAGAGGTTTTCATATCAACAGATATACCATAAAAAAACTGAATTATAACTTCATTATTACTACCCTAGGTCCTTCTTAACTCCAGATCTACCAAGCCCCTAGAAGAATCATATCTCTTTTCACTTTAAAAAAGGTTTTCATATCAATAGCCTTTTCACTCACAATAGGTTTGCATATCAATGGATTTGATCGTTGTGGTAGATCGGAGTTAAAGATGGATATAGGTTGGCTTAATTCCCCCTTTTAATAGGCTACCTTCCACATGAATACCATGGTCTAAAATGCCATAGGTTCTCAATACATTGGGAAAATTTTATTTTATTCTTATAGAGTTATTTTTATTTTAAATTTTTTTTTTGACCCAGTGAAAATGTTTACATTACATTATGGACTATTTATCCGATGCAATGATGCTAAGTGGATTACTCAAAAATCATGAGAAATTAGTCGATTCACGACTACCTCTCATGGAAATGGGAAATGATCATTGATGAATGACTTACTTAACGCGGTTGAATCCCAAAAAGATATCTAATATAATACACTACAAAACCCCTGATATTTAAATACAAAAAGTGAAGGAGCTCTACTTGGAATGGTTCATGAGTACGATACTTGCCAAAGGTTTTTTAAAATGGGTAGCAAGCTAAGTGGGCTTAGTACAGGAAAACTCCATAGTTAAGCACACTTGAGCGAGAGGCGATTTGGGATGGGTGACCTCCCGGGGAAGTCTTGGTTGCGAGTGCAAGACTCGGGAAGTGATGATTAGCACCATGCGATTCTATTTACTAGTTTTCAATCCCATTTCTTCACCTCTGTGATTCATTTCACTAGTTTCAATCCCACTTCTTCACCTCTATGAGCATCACCCGATGCAATGAGTGCTAAGTGGACTATTCAATACATTATTTTTTTATTATTTAATTTTATGTAATTTTACTAAGCCAAAATGTTAAATATTACATTACAACATCTCTACATTTGAAAAAACATGCAACAAGGTAGAATATTTTCCCTCATTTTACTATGGAGATTTTTAATATGTAAATAGGCTTTGTCACAATACCATGGCTTATCAATGCCACATATCCAAAAAAAACCACAACATATTTCATATAAGACTTATTCTAATGTCATTTTTTTAATTAAGAAATTTAATTAAAAAGGAAAAAATAGTGTAACTATTTTGGAGAGAAATCTAGATATTTAATTTGTGTACATTATTATGAATATTCTAAAATATTCAATTAAAATTAAATCTCTATTATATAATAATAAATAAAATTGTTAAAGCCCATAATAAACATAAAAAATTATAAATTGTTACTACAAGTTGAGTGGGCCTAACGATTAAGAGCATGTTTTTCCTCCTAAGAGGTCACAGATTCAAAACTAGAGGAGGTAGAGTATGTATGTCTTTGTAGACTTAGGAGTCAAATCGCTAGGCGGAGGTCTGGGTCTCTTGTCCCACAAACAAGGTTGTCCCATAAACAAGGGGACTCATACACCAATTTGGTTTATAGTTTGGTTGTGACCTTAAAATTAGATAATAATGATAATTATGCCGATAGGCATTTTATTATGACTTTCTTGTTGGTGACACTGTTGAGATTCGTCGTCCTCAACAACTTTCACGAATCTCAATAATGTCGCTTTTATTACCCTTCCTTTATTACCTTTATTACCCTTTATCACCTTTATTACCCTTCCTTTATTACCTTTATTACCCTTTATCACTGGGTATCTCCTTTATCACCCTTATTATGCACTTCACTACTCACCCTTTATCACCTTTATTACCCTTTATCACTGGGTGTCTCCTTTATCACCTTTCTTCTGCACTTTAATTCTCATGTTTTGCAAGAACAGATAGTAATGTTCAACATAAGAGAAATGTCTAGCCATCTTAAAATATTTGTGTTGTGATTAGATTCCTTAAGTGCATTTATCATAGAGGAAGTGTGTTGATAAAAAGGTCTTGACATCATATTTCTTCCAAGGCTCATTCTGCCTTCATATTTCTTCCAAACCTCATTCCCAAGATCTCTCAAGTCACAGAGACACACAAGAATCTATAAAAAATGACTGGAACTCAAACTTTGGCCAATCATAGGAAAATCTTGTTTACACTGTGTCCTCAAAAACAAATTAGGATGTTGTAGTGATTAACTCCCATTACTTATCAAATTCAACTGAATAGACCTTACATGAGAACATGTTTGAATTACTTATCAAATTCAACTCAATAGATCTTACATGAGAACATGTTTGAACTTTCTAGGTGATGTGCCTATTCTTGATACATTGCCAAAATAAGATCGTTTGTTATTATGAGATGGATTTAATATTTGGAAGGAGCACATTATACTTCCATCAACACTTATCATAGCCCCAACATTATCAAATCTCCAAATTCATTATCAAATTCTCCACAATAATTTGGAGCAAAAAATATGGTGTCCAACTGCATGTCTGCAAAAAAACTCGTATCCATATTCTACCACCTGATGATCACGACAAATAATGTATAGGTCATGTCTCTGTAGAAATTCATTTACTATATTAGATCCAAAGGTATATGATACTCTTCTATCATTCTCACCCCAACCTTCAATGTATTTATTTGGATCAACCCAAAGAATATCACAAAAAATTCCATGATATGGAACATTTGTAGGGCATGGAATATTTTTGATGTCATCCAAGTCCTTTAAATATGGAGAAAGGCCCCCATGCACAAAAAATTATTTTCATCAATAATAGTAGCAATAGGCAAGAAATTGAAGCAATTCGTGAAAATATTCCACTGTCGAACATTGAAGCGACGTTTACATTCATCATAAAGCCATATATTTTATTGATTGAAGCGCATTCATGATTTCCTCCTAAGAGGAATTTTTATTTTTGGTATTTGATCTTGTAGGGCATAAGAAGGCATATTGTCTCTATGCTTTTTCTTCCACGATCAACATAATCACCAAGAAATAGATATTTTTATGTTGGTGGATAAACACTATAGTTGAACAGCCTTAACAAGTCCGAATATTGACCATGGATGTCACAACGGATTTTAATGGGTGCTTCAAGCTCTAATAGATTGGACTGTGACAAAAAAAATTCTTGTAGGCTTGGTAGAGTTGCTTAATATCTGTATTTGTGATTGGGACGAGTTTGAAGCTTCTGGACCTAACACCCATAAGGTGGTCCATGATATTGTCTACCAAAATTGGATCCATCGCCATCTGGGCCAATTCTGATGCAATCCCTAATCTATCTCTTCTTCACTGCCCATGTTACCTACATCCAATTTCGCTAAGACCTAACACGTTGTCTAGCTTTGATTTTGTGGGCTGGAAGACAAAGTATGTCCCACTCACATTTACCCACCCATTGAGACTGTGGGGGCATAACCATGAGTGACAGAGAATTTCAATGCTTCATTTTTCGAATAGATGAACAAGAAAAAAAATTATACATACTGAAGAAGGAAAAGAAGCAAGATAAAAGACTGGATACAGCTAATAAATGTATCAATCAATCCCTAACCAAAAAATAAAAATAAAAACCCCTCCTTTGACTCATTTCCAACAGTAAATTGTCTACAAGGATCAATGTTGCTGAAAAAAAATTCTTATTTCTAATATACAGTGTAGAATAACCATGAAGTTTGATCTCTTAATCTCTCATTTAGTGGAAGTGGTGACAAAACCTGCATTAACCACTTACTCATATTAGAAATTTCCATCAGTGAATAAATTTTTAATAACAAGAAGGTTCATATATATAGAGAGAAAGAGTTTCAAGGATGGAGTATGATTTGTGTTATGTACAGGGATGTGGGAGTGGCGGGCTTTGCGCTTGGGGTCTGCTGCAGAGAAGACGGTGTAAACCACGAGGAACGTGCCAATTATCTCAGCGAGAAGGGCGGTTCCCTTGGAATAAGCGGGAGATACAGAGTTGGATCCTCCTCCGTTGGAGGCATAGAAATTCCCCTGAATGCCCTTCACAAGGGCGGTTTCGCATAGGGCACCCAGCCATTGAGCTATAATGTACAATAGGGTGCGAGGAAGAGAGACCTTCCGGGCAAGAAACAGTGCAAACGTCACTGCCGGGTTGATGTGACCCCCTGCACACACGCATTCATAATTAACTTGATTTCTTGAATATGAATATGAATATGAAATATGGAATGAGATTATGATGAGGGCTTCTTCTAATACCTGAAATTGCCGAAATGCAGTAAATGAGAAAGGAGATCATTCCTCCGAAAGCAAAGGCTTCTCCCAACAACCCCACTCCGCGACGGGTACCTTTGCTTCGTTTGTCTTCAACAACGGTTGTGAGTGTTATGTACATGAAAAGTAGCGTAGCAACGAACTCAGCTATGGCGGCTCTGTAGAACGACCCCAACTTCAATTCTAGCGAATCCAAAAGAGGGGCAGGGGAATGATCTTCGTATTCCATCATCTGTTGTTCTCCGCCTTCTACTTCCATAGATGCCATCCTGGGCGTCTTCTTCTGAGCTTAACAACAAAAACTATACTGCTGCTAATAATGGATACTCCACTGTGTGGATTTTACAGAAGGCCCTCGGTTAAATAGCAGTGAGGAGAGCTAACGTACCGTATCCTTCACATGAGCATAGAGTATAAGGGAACTGGATTTGCTGTAACAGTCGGGGGACCGGTCTCGACCATTCAGCTAAATTCATGGAGGAGTAAGTAAAGAACACTGAACTTATAAGAGAGTTGACCATCTCCACACGCAGCCATACACAAAACAGTTGACCATCGAGAACACTGTTCAGATTCGTCAGAACGACGAATCTGAACAGTGTCGCAAACTAAAACTCCACAATATAACACTTTCGGTGTAAGAAGAAATTATTTGACTACGGTTGAAATTAATTAATCTTGTTCGATGTTGAGACTACTATTGTTTTATGGGTTTTGAATTAAAATTAATCTGATTCGATCTTGAGACTATTATTGTTTTATGGTATTATTATTTTATGGGTTTTGAATTAAGTGTTAGAAGAAATTTAGAATAGAAATAAAATTAATCTTGTTCGATCTTGAAACTGGGTTTTGAATTAAGTGTTAGAAGATGGAAAAAAAAAAATGTAATAAGAAATATGAAAAAAAAATAATCTTTTGTTTAAATATACATTATATATGGTGGTTTTAAATTAAATATAAGAAGAAATTTGGAATAGAAGTAAAACTATTTTTTCTTCAGCAAAATGAAATATTTGTTTAAATATACATTAAATTAAATGTAGTTTTAAATTTTGTGTAAGAAGAAACTTGGAATGGAAATAAACATATTTTATCTTTGGCAAAATGAAACGTTTATGCAATTGACTTTAGATACCATAATAGGGTAGGAATTATTGTAATAGATCATAACAATGAAAAATCATAACTCTTTTAATATTAGGTTGTGTGAGGCATTAATTTAACTTGTGCAACACTGGATAGCTTGCATTTTTATTTTTTTATTACATGTCATTATCACTTTTAAATTCTGTATTTTTTTAAAAAAGATTAGAAAAACTATACAGAAAATAGGTAAAAGTCACACTACTCATTTCATTTCAGTTTTATCAGCTTATTTTTTTAACAAGAATTGGATTGTAGCAATGTCACCACTCTTGCTTTTCTTGTGTAGATGTATTTTTTTGCATATAACGTACATGTAAGAAAATAGATCTATATTTTTGCATATAGCATACCTGCAAAAAAAAAAAAAAACATAAAAAAAAAACGAAAAGCATTAACATATTATTAGAATTTACAATAATGGTCTATAAATATATTGTTAGATTATATTTTATTCAGCAATAAAAAAAATTTATATGCTTAGATTATATTTTATTAAGTAATAAAAATATCATTTAATGATGATGATAATGATGATGGTTAATGTCCACTGAGACTAATCTTTGGTTTATTGGACCTAAAGAAAAGATTTATTTAATTTGATTTAAGATTTTATTCTTATGTTCAAAAAGCTCGGAGAGAAACCTCCTGAGCTCACTATAATTTTGACATCTTAAAAGGCTAGAAGATTAGTATTGCTCATTATAATTATATATTATGTTGTTAATTATATTTTTTATTATTTATATTTAATAAATATTAAATATATAATATTATTCTATTTATAATTAATTAATAATGTATAATATAATTTTCATTAATTTATATTAATTTGTATGATATATATATATATATAATTTATTAATTAACTATAAATAGTTATATTTTATAATTAAAATTATAAATTTAAAAAAAAAAAAAAATATATATATATATATATATATATATATATATATATAAAAGAATGTGTTATCATTGCAAATTATTAAAATACATTCTAACTAATTATTATAATTATTATACCATCATAATGCAAATTTCTTACAAAGCTAACTAACCGTAAGATGCAGTAGTTACCCAATCATCTATTTTAACAAAAGCCTCTAAATTAGTGTGGGGAACTTGAAAAGAAAACTGAAAATGAGAGGACGCATTTCTGAAAATGAGAGGACGCATTTCTAAAAATGAGATAATATCAAAGCTATTGGACTTTAATTTCAACTGCTGCACATAGCAGCAGGACAACAAAATTAAACGCAGATGGGAAAGGTAAAGGATAGCAGCAGGGGTAGCAATTCCCAGTTCAGAACTTCACGCAACCAGTCACCTCTTGCCTTAACCATTCACCCACCATTCACCCACCTCATTAAATTCTCCAACAACCATTTTAATGTGAATTGAATGCACAACACACAGCAAGCAATTCTAGAGGGGCAGCGAACTGGAGCAGCGAAGAAGTATGGCCACCCGCCGGAATGAGTTACGTCAACCATTTGTTGGGACCCACCAATGTGACTCTGGGAGGTAAAGAAAACTTACGTGAAAGTCTTTGGAGCAGCTTGTTGAGAATGCAACAAGATGATGAGCTTAGTGGAAAGAAGTCGCCTTCACTAAGTGGGCTCGTAGGCTATTTTTGGTGCAAAGTCTATTTTTAGACTATGCCTATTTTTAGACATATGGATCATGTTCTATGAGTTGCAGGATGCTATTTGTGGATGGTTGGTCAAGTCGGAAAAAATAGATGGACTTCTATTTTTAGACATACTGGGCAGAATCTATTTTTAGATTGCCAGTCTAAAAATAGATATGCCGAATATTATTAGCTCTTAATAATATTTGGACTCTAAACATTATCTTATTCTCTTAGAGCACTTCAGTTAAGTGCACAGATGTGGCACAGGAGCTGACAGAAGTAATTACGCTATTCCTGAGGGTTAAGTGGAGCTATTGCATGGATACTTCAGTTAGAACTCATGTGACAGAGTTTGGTGGAGTTGATTGAGGAAGTTAGTGGAGTTGTATTCAGTTTAACTCAGTTAAACATAGTTGAGCTAGTTGTATCTAGTCTAACCGATTGATACACTAGTGAGAGTGGTGTGAATTAATTATTAATTAATTCACTAATTATTAACTCATAAATCAACTAAAGAATACATTAGTTAACTTCAGTGCATGGACAGTTTCAGTGGAGACCAGTGGAGAGGTAGGTGAAAGAGCAAGTGTGACTATCAGTTGTGACGATACTGGTGCATGAGTTTGCATCACACATTGATGGAGATGCCAATGAGGATTGCGTAGTGCATACCAGGTGGATTCGAACTTAGTCAGGGCCATTATTCATCTTGGATTGCGTAGTATAGGCAGGCTAACAGGTGGAGAAGATTGGAGCATGTGTTTTGCTAGATCTGAGCTTGTGTAGTGTGTAACAATTGGAGATTGTACTGAGAGCTTGTGAGGAGTTTGTACAATGATTGTTACATGATCTCTATCATTATAATATACAGATAGTTGGGGGTTTTCAGCTTTAAGCTTTCCCATAAATACCGTGTTTATATGTGTGATTGTTTATGGTTTTAATGTGCGCATGCGATTGTTTATATTTCCGCAATTAATGATCAATGGTAGAAGAGATTATGTATTATGCATGAAGCTAAAATAGTGTGTGATCAGGATAATCTTGGTGAATAATATAACAATTATTCAAAATAAATAATAATGCCTCCCTAGCATCAAAGGAATAAATTTTATTAACTTTAGCATAAAGTTTTTTTTAAATGTTTTTTTTTATTCACCGCAATGTATTTTGCATTAAAGTTTTAACCTTGGGTAAATTTTATTTACCATGTAAACTTTTTGATTGACCTTAGAAATATGTGTTTTAATGTTTTGTTTTTAAGGTTTGGTTATATATATATATATATATATATTGTAATGTGTCGTGCTGTGTATTGTATTAAGTGAAAAAGCCCGAAGGCAAAACAGAGAGTGTTGTGTATTAACACAGAGACAGAGAAAAAGACATTGAGAGTATTTTGAAGCACTGCGTGTGTAGCAGTCATCTATAGTGATTTTTGTAAATCCCTCTATGTGAGGAAGAACACATTTGTAACAATGTTTTTATTTATTAATGAAATAGAAACACTTGTGCAATCTCTGTCTATCAGCCAAAGCAAATTTTTATTCTCTGTGTTTGAAGAAGAGTATTATTCTCTCAGTATTTGTTTTGGAATTATCATAAATTCCAACAAAAGCTTGCATTAAAAATATAAAATACTACCTAAAAGGATTCTAAAAGATCCAATTAAGATTTGGTGTAGATCTCACCAATTCATCATGTAATATGACGAGTGATTCCTTGACTTCTCAGTACTTTGAGCATTTTTTAGACATTTTTTTTAAGACAAGAATTTTTTTTGCTTAAAAAATTATTTTTTATTTTAGGATTTTATATTAAAATTTAATATTAATTGAATTGTCTTAATATAAATTTAAGACAAAATAGTGTTAGAAAAAATAGTTTGAGACAAAACTTGGTATTTAAGAAAAATTAATTTGAGACAAAATATTTAAGAAAAAACTTTATATTTAAGACAAAAGTTTTGAGACAAAAAATATATTAAGACAAAACTTTATATTTAATAAAAGGCTGAGACAAAAATATTTTAAGACAAGGTTAATTTAAGACAAAATTTTATATTTAAGACAAAAGCACTTTGAGACAAAAATATTTAAGCAATTAAGACGAAGCCCATTTAAGACAGTTAGCAATTAAGAAAAAATCATTAGCATTGAGAAGTTTGCATTGAAATATCCATGAGTGGATAGTGGATAATTATATTTTTTATTTTTGAAAATAGATATTCAAATCACATGAAATTTAATCATGTCATATTTATTTCTTTTATATTATATTTTTCTTTTTTCATTAAACCACATTCTAAAAATATAATAAATAAATAG
The DNA here is from genome assembly GCA_034641835.2 of Pinus albicaulis. Lineage (NCBI taxonomy): Eukaryota > Viridiplantae > Streptophyta > Pinopsida > Pinales > Pinaceae > Pinus > Pinus albicaulis. The sequence goes on along the minus strand of CM076580.1, from coordinate 1,780,245,688 downwards.
ATAAAATATATTATTTTTTGGTTGGCCACTCAAAGGGATTTGCACTTTGAATCTCATGTCACTACAAGAAAAAAGGACATTGGTAAGGGTCATGCTTGTGACGGACCTTTAAGGTCCGTCAGCAATGTCACATATGTTGACGGTCCTTAAAAAAACGTTGTTGTAAGTGCATATTGTGATAGTCCTTTAAGGTTTGTCACCAAAGCCATTTTCAGTGACACTTTTGGTGACGGTTGTTAAAGGCCCGTCACTAATTCTCTCTTTGGTGACACTTCTAGTGACGTTCTTTTATTGACCCTCACAAATGCTCTTTTTGGTTTTGGTGACAGTTACAAAATTTTTGTTGCCATCGATCATTCCAATGAGTTTTGATGACACTATGTGCATGTTACTATATTTTTTGTCAAAATATAACGATTTAAGACCATTGTTGTGGAGTCTTTTTCATTAAGTGTCCAAGTCCATAAAGTGGTTAGAGTCATTCAATTTGTTAAGAAGTAATTAGTGTGTATCATTTCCCTCGAGTAATGATAATATAGTTTTCCTATGAGTTAATACATGATTCATCTCTATTAGGTTTATTTTCTAACAAATTCCCTTTAAATAAAGTTCCACTAGTGTGTGTAGAAACTATATTATTTAATACATAATCAAGCTTTGTCAATTCTATTAATGAGAGAGATCTAGCACTCCACAACACCCTTGGAACATCTTAACATGCTTTGGAACACACTAACATTCCTTGGCACCTTGCATGTCTGAGAACATCTTGCCATGACTAGGACACCCAAGAACATGTTGGCATGCCCTATCATAGAATAACACTCTCCTAGCATGTGTTGGCATGCCTTGTAGTCCCTAGCATACCCTGAAACACTTTGGCATGCATTAACATACATGAGCACTTGGCACACATTAGAACTTGGCATGTATTGGAACCTATTATTAGTGTGCCTAGCATGCCCCTTTTGAAAAAGATAATGGCGTGACTTATTAACCCTCTTATGTGTTCATTTCCTTGCATTTTAGCTTGGTTTTTTTTTTTTTCTTGATACTCCTTGACACATATTGGCATACCCTGGCACCCTACACATCCTAGCATGCTTTAGCATCTTGCATGTCTTGGCACTATTTAGCACATGTTAACACACAATGGAACTCACTAGCACACTTTGGCACTTCCTGACATGCCCTGATATTACCTAGCATGCCTTACTAGTGTTTAACATACCTTGTGATTAGTCCCTCCTTGGCATGCTAGCTAGCACTCATTGACACTCCCTGCACACCCCCATATTCATTCACTTCCATGCATTTTGACCTAGTGCTCCCTTGTGTTGCCCTAGTACTCCATAACACTCCTAAGTATGCATTATCACACTCTGTCACACTTTATCACTCTTTGACATGCCCTTCCACTTCATAACATGTGTATCACTCCCTAACACAGATTGGCACTTGGCATGTGTTGGCGCTTGGCAAGTATTAGCATGTCTAGCATTCATTAAGATGCCTTGGTATGCTTTGGCTTGGTTTAATATTAAATTTATTTTGGATCAATTATTAGAAATTAGATTAGAAGTAATAGAGGATGATTTGGCACTTATAATTCACTAACAATTGGTACTTGGCACCTATTGCCACCTAGTGTTGGTGTGCCTAGCATGCCCCTCCTAGAAAAGGTAAATTGATGACTTATTAACCCTCTTATGTGTTCATTTCCTTGTAGTTTAACTTGTTTATCCTTTTTGTTGCCTTGATATTCCCTGGCGCATATTTTCACACCCTTGCACATCTTGGCATGCCTTAGCACTTGACATATCTTAAGCATATTTGACATTCCTTCGAACTATCTGGTAGATGCTAGCATTCCTTAGCATGTCTTGGCGCTCATGCCATCACAACTAGCCTTACATTTTCTCACAACTTGGGAACCGAATCAAGTCCTTAGCAAGTGTAGTTCATGTGACATTGGCATACTTCAGTCGCAAAAAATTGACCAATTGCACCTACTACAAGTAGATTGTGCCTTGTTCACATAAGAATTGTCTATACCTCATCTTAGGCCACTCATGTCCAAGCTGAACTTATCCCACTTAAGAACTTACCAAGGCAAGGATCACATCTAGCCATGGCCATAAAACAACTAAGCAACAATATAACCTACATAGACAATACTTCACATATATGTCTAGTTCATATAAATAGTAGAGCATTAACTAAGAGTTTGTAAGAACCACAAGATACATAATACACACAAGATATACGTTGGCACAAGCCGAGTTCCCCAAAACTTATACACAACAATGTACAATATGTAATTGGCTAGAATAGTTTAAAACATGAGCTTTCGGCTAAAGTGTGCCACATGTCATATAAAACTAATGGATAAAAACAAAATAGTGCTATGCCCAACAAAAGTCTCCCTTTGTCTAAAACTGCTTTTTCGAGCCCCTTATCGCAATCGTAAGCTTGCCTCTTACAAATCCTATTATGAACTTCTTCAAACAAACTTCGTCCTTGGCACACTTGAATTCAATGACACTCACTAACACACACTCTTATTTGTTCATTTCCATGCATTTTGACCTATTTCTCCTTTGTAATGCCTCGACAGTCCTTAACACTCCTCAACATGCATTGACATTGTCTCGCATGTGTTAGCATGCCTTTTCATTCCTTGGCATGCCCTAACCCTCCCTATATATCATTCCCTCAGAGCTACCCTTAATTTGAAACTTGGGAACCCAACCAAGTCCTTGCTCGACTACAAGAGCTTGACCAAGTTACGCTTACTACAAATAGACTATGTTGTTGAATTGTGTATCTTGGGAGGTACTCCACAAGCATAGTGAGATGGGTTTGTGTGAGTTTGGTCACAAAAGGATTTTTCGCCAAAGAACCCAAGAGAAGGGGGTTTGGACCCAATATGGGGTTTTAAATCTAAAAGAAAATTAAAAAGGAAAAATAATATTTCTTAAGACCTAAGTGGATAAGGCCCATAAGTTCTAGAGTTTTCTTAAGAGGCCTAGCTAGGAAAAGCTATTTAAGGAGGCCTTAGTACGAAGACAAGAACATCAAGTGAGAAGGAGCTAATTTAATCAAGGAGGCCATGAGAGATGTAGTCCTAAAGTAGGTCAAGTTAGAGGGTTGAGTAAGGGTTGCTAAAGGGAGACCATGATCATCCACAAAGAGCAAGATAATCATGTGAGGGTTCAGAATAATGTCACATACTTTAATGGGTTCGAGATAGGGAGTAGGATGGTATACTGTTGGTTCTCTTATGGCAGATTGAGCTCAAGAGAGGAAACTCATGAGAATTTGGGCATGTGATTTCAGTGGTGTTTATGTGTGAAGGTTGCATCAAATTTTGAAATAGTAGAGAGGGTTGACACCCTATCTTGTGGTGGTTAGTAGGCTACAAGGTCTGTGATAAAGACCAACACAAATGGAAGAGGGCCTACACTAGAATTTAGGGCCAGAATAGATGTAGCTACATGTGTAATATTGACTAAGGTAACCATAGTTTGAGGGTCGCAGATATCTAAAGTTCAGGTCAAGATTCAGTCAAAGAAATTCCAAGAATCTATGGGTCCATATGAACTAGGATGAGTCTATTATGGAGGCAAGAGTTGTTATTTTTTCTATCGGTGTATAGGGTTTGTTCTAAAGCAATTAGAATAGAATTATAATGCCCTAGTTATGGAGGTTTCCTAGGATGTTCAGTCCATAAGGTATGCCCTTAAGACCGTGACAAATTTGCATAGAAGAAGAGGGGTCATGGCCCTTAGAGAAAGGTTTATCTCTGTAATATATACCACAAATTTGGAAGATGTTTTGCAGAATTATGTGTGGAGATAAAAATCCAAATGAAGGTGGAACCTGAGTAGAAGATTGAGTAGAAGAAGGGAAACCTCCATAGCCCTATATTTTTCATCTTGGAGTAGGAGTATGGAAAAATTTGGTAGACCAAAGAACTACTCACAAATAGAGTTGCGAACAACTGATCAAAAACCCTAAGTGTTGTAGACCTTAAATGAAAAAAGAGGTAGATAAAGGGGAATTTTTTTTGAGCCAAGTTCAGTAACCTAGAGGAGTTGAGTTCATTGATAGAGGCAGGTTGTTGCATAACGGGAGACAAGAGGACTTGTGAGATGTGTTCAAGACATGTGCATTGAAAGGGCTATGTGTGGCCACCTTCAAAAAGTGGGCCAAGAATTGTCTTATTCAAGGTATATTGGTTGTCAAAGGACTAACACCAATCCCTAGTTGTATTCCTTGTATCAATGTGATTGTAAAGGGACATGATCCATAGTATGAGAGCTCTAGCCTATTCTATTATAGTTTATAATTTAATGAAGAACGGTTTGAAAATTTTTAAAATTATAATGTGCACTAGTTGATTCCCTGGTGTGTGTAGATTTCATTGTGAAAATTAGATGTGTTGTGGCACTTGAGTGTGTTTGCATCAAAGAATCTACGATCGAACCTAGATTCTCACGTGTCGTGGAAATTAAAGATGTGCCTTTTTCACCTAAGAACTACCTGTAACTCATCTTAGGCTACTCGTGTCCAATCTCAACTCATCCCACTTAACAATTTACCAATACAAGGCTCATCACATCCAACTATGGTCATAAATAACTAAGCAACACAGTTTACATCTTGACATGCCATAACACCTGGCATGTGTTAAATGCCTTAGCACTATGTGGCATGTTTAGCATCCCCTAGATTCCTTAACATGCTTTTACAGTCCCTAACGCACGCTTGCACTTACTGACATGCCTTGGTAGTTTAGCATACCTTGGCACTGCCTAGCATATAACGTTGTCACTTCCTCCTTAACACACCTAGAAATCATTGACATTCCCTGTCACACACTCTTATTTGTTCAATTCCATGCATTTTGATCTAGTGCTTCCTTGTGTTTCCCTAACACTCCCTAACACTCTCTAGCACACATTGAGACACCCTAACACATGACACATCTAGGCATGCCTCCCTCTAGCATTCCTTGGTACTACCTAGCATACCGTTTCACTCTCTCCTTATCACACCTAGAGATCATTAACACTCCCAGTGACAAAATCTTATTCATTCATTTCCATACACTTTTACCTACTGCTCCCTTGTGTTCCCATAGCATTCCTTAACACTCCTTGGCACGTGTTGGTACACCCTGGCACCTGGGATATCTTGGAATGTCGCCTTGGCCTCTAGCATGCCTTAACACTGCCTAACATACCTTGTTACTCCCTCCTCAGCACACTTGGAACTCACTGACACTTCCAATCACAAACTCTTATTTGTTCATTTCCATGCATTTCGACGTAGTTCTCCCTTGTGTTTCCCTGGCACTCCCAGTTAACACTTCCTTGCACACATTGGCACATCTTGGGCGCATGTCGCCCTAACACTATAGCATTCTTGAGCACTGATAAGCATGCCTTGTCACTCATTCTTAGCACACTTGGAACTCGTTGAAACTCATTTTTACACGCTCTTATTCATTCATTTTCATGCATTATGACATAATGCTCCCTTGTGTTTCTCTAGCACCACCTAACACTCCTTGGCACACATTGGCACACCCTGGAACTTGGCACATCATGTCATTCTTTCCTAGCACTCTATCATGACTTCACACTGCCTAAAATACCTCGTCACTCCCTCATTAGCACACCTATAGCTTGATAACACTCACTATCACAAACTTTTATTCGTTCATTTCCATGCAATTGAAACTAGTCTTCCCTTTTGTTTTCCTAACACTCCCTCACATGCGTTGGCGCCACACCCCAACACCTAGCACATATTATAATTCTTAGCATTCCTTGGAGATTTGTAGCATGTGTTAGCACTTCCCAGGATTCCCTGCACACCTTGACACTCCCTAGTTGTCATGCCCTCATAGATAGCCTTAATTTTTTTGCGACTTGGGAACCCAACCAAGTCATTGAAAAAATAGTGTTGTGTTTAGCCCAAAGTCTCCCTTTGTCTGAAATTTCTTTTTCCACCCCCTTATCGCAATAGTAGGCTTACCTCCTGTAAGTTCTATTATGAAATTCTCCTAACACACTTCTTCCATGGGACACCTGGAATTCACCGACACTCCTAGCTGACAGACACTCTTATTTGTTCGTTTCCATGCACTTTGAACTAGTTCTCCCTTGTGATGCCTTGAACTCCCCACAACTCCTCAACATGCATTGACACTATATGGCATGTATTAGCACACATTTTCATTCAGTGGCATGCACTGAAACTCCTTAACTATCATGTCCTCATAACTACCCTTATTTTTTTTTAGACTTGGGAACCCAACCAAGTCCTGCCTGGACTACAACAACTTGACCACATTTCATTTACTACAACTATACTATGACTTGTTCACCTAAGAATGGCTTATAAATCATATTAGGCTATTCATGTCCAATCTTAACTCATCCCACTTAACAAGTTACCAAGTCAAGGCTCACGTCCAACCGTGTCCATAAAACAACTAAGCAACATAATTTACATCTTGACATGCCATAACACCGGGAACGCATAACAATCCCTTGGCACTATGTGGCACATGTTAGCATCCCTTGCATTCCTTGGCATGATTTGGAACTCCCTAACACACCTTACCATTCCTTGACATTCCCTGACACTCTAACATGCCTTGACATTGCCTAGCATATAACCTTGTCAATTCCTCCTTAACACACTTGGAACTCACTGAAACTCCCTATCACACACTCTTATCTGTTCATTTAAATGAATTTTGAACTAGTTATCCCTTGTGTTTCCGTGGCACTCCCTAACACTCCCTAGCACACATTGGCACACCCTGGCACTTGGCACATCTTGGCATGTTGCCTTGGAACTCTAGCTTTCCTTGGCACTACCTAACATACCTTGTCACTCCCTCCTTAGCACACCTAGAACTCGCTAAAAATCCTTGCCACATAGTCTTATTCATTCATTTCTATGCATTTGAAACTAGTTCTCCCTTGTTTTTCCTTGGCACTCCATAACACTCCCTGACATGCACTGGCACACCCTAGCCCTTGACACATCTTGGCATGTTTCCCTGACCTCTAGCATGCCTTAGCACTGCCTAGCATACCTTGTCACTCCCTCCTTAGCACACTTGGAATTCACTGACACTTCCTGTCACAATCTCTTATTCGTTCATTTGCATGCATTATTTTCACCTAGTGCTCCCTTGTGTGTCCAAAAGACTCCCTAACACTTCCTAGCATGTGTTGGCACACCTTGGAACTTAGCACATCTTGGGTGCATGCCACTCTGGCACACTAGCATGACTTAGCGTTGCCTAGCATACCATGTCACTCCCTCCTTAGGACACCTGGAACTCGCTGACAATCCCTGTCACACACTCTTATTCATTCATTTCCATGCATTTTGACATAGTTCTCCCTTATGTTTCCTTGGCACTCACTAACACTCAACACACATTGGCACTTGGCACATCTTGGTATCCTTCCCTAATGCTCCAGCATGCCTTGGAACTATCTATCATATATTTTCACTCCCTACTTAGAAAACCTGGAACTCCATAGCATGCCCTATAAATCCCTAGTACATATTGGCTCGTTGGCACTTGAAAATTCTTGGCATGCGTTTGGATGCCCTGGAATGCCTTGGCATGGTTTAAGATAAAATTTATTTAAGATCAATTATCACAATTAAGAGAGAAGTAATATAGGATGATTTGGCACTTAAGACACACTAGCACTTGGCCCTTGGCATGTATTGGCACTAGTGTTGGTGTGCCTAACATACCACTCTTGAAAAGGTAAGGTCCTTAATTATCAACCCTCATATGTGTTCATTTATTTGCATTTTAACTTGGTGGTCCCTTTTGTCACCTCACACTCCTTGACAAATGTTCGCATACCCTAACACCTGGCACATCTTGTCATGTATTAACACATGGCACATCTTGGCATGGATATCATGCATTGGTATGCCATGGAACTATCTGGCACATGTTAGCACAAATTGAGACTTCTTGACATGCCCTAGCATTCCATAGCATGCCTTGTCACTCCCCCTTGGTACGTCTGACACTCGTTGATACTCCCCGACACAACCTCTTATTCATTTATTTCCATTCCTTTTGACTAGATGGTTTATTTTTGATGGGGTGCATGTCTAGAAAGAGTTCATTTAAGAGAATAAAAAAATTATCACACCATTACTGACATAATTCGAGATTCTACTTGAATGACATTAGGAAACTACACAAGAGGTTTTAAGAATGACATTTTTAGGGTTTTTTTATGGTGTAGGAATGGTAAGAAGTGAGTGGTCAATATTGTTATTTTCTTTCTCATTAAAATGCTTATCCTTATGAGAGACTCATCTTGAGAAAATGACACCCTCGTTATGCTTACCTGCCAACTCCTAATATTCTCAAAATAAAGGCCAACTTGCACAGTGAGGGAAGGCATGTTGGTCTATGGTGCGCTGAGTGATTTGGGTCTTGTCAGTGAACTCCTCCTTTCTCATCTTTGAGGGACGTTATCATGTTAAAGTCCCCTCCTACTATCCATAATTCTTCTTGACATTCTCTTCTCATACTGGCCAAGTTTTGGAGGAAGGCCTCTTTCTCCCCTGGGGTATGAGGCCCATAAACCCTAGTAAGGAGAACCCAATCATTGGATCTTATGTGTCTAAAGCGCCCTATAAGCATTCGAGGAATACTTACCCAATCCTCAAAGACGACTTCCATCGGGTTCCATAAAATGGCTAGTCCTCCCACAATTCCTCTAGAGTCGAGTGCAATTACTTAATATGGTAGCTTGAAACTTCGAACTATCCCTTTGAGCTTGGCTTCCGGGACCTTGGTTTCCTGGATGATCATAATGTTGGCCTTGTCTTTCCTCAGTCGCTCCTTCAAATACCATTGTTTGCCTTTACTATTAAGGCCACAAATATTCGAGGTTGTTATAATCATTTAAATGATTTGTTAAGTTGGTGGAAGACCGTTGAAAGCGGAACTACCTTCCCTAAGTTAACTAGTGATTTTTCAATAATCTAAATGGTCTCGTTGAGGTTCTTTCTGCCCCTTTTCTTAATACCTTTCCTTTTCAGCCCTTGATCTCCTCCTTGGGTCTTCTGGGATCCTAGTTGATCCAGTTGGTCTATTCCTGAATTTCCTTGTTTAGCTTTGTACTGTTGGAATGTCTCTTTGTAGAGTTTTTTTTTGTGTTTCGGGGATGAACCTCTCATCAAGGTGTCTCCATTCTTTCACTAGTCTGTGCAAAACCTGCTCTTCATTGCTTAGATCCTCTTTTTGCCTATCCATTTCCATATTTGACTGATCTTGCCCTGTTTTTGTGGTTTCTTTCTCTTGCATCTCTGTTTCCGCCTTGCATTTGGTGTTTGTCCCTTCCCTTTGTTTTTCCGGTTTTTCTCCGTTATCTTGTTCCTCCCTGATTTATTTTCCCTCGTCAGCTTCATCTTTGTGGTTTTCCATTTCTTCCGATTCCTCCTCATCCTGTAGGGTAATGAACCTATTGTAGTTATGCTTGTTTTTACCTGTCCTTATTGAATTTGGGTTGGGGGTTTGGTTAATATTTTGGTTCTTCTTTCTTCTCTGAACTTCATGGAAGGCCTCTACATCCTCCTGCTATTTCTTTTGATTGTTATCTTTTTCCAGCTCCTTTGGATATTTTTGGTTTAATGGGAATTCTTCAAATAAATGTTCATACTCATGACATCTCTTGCATCGAAAGGGGATGTGTTCATATTCGATGGTTTGTTTCCCTACCTCATGGTGATATTATAGCTCTATGGCCTCTAGTAGTGGTTCTTTTATATTCATGTAGACGCATATTATTGCATATGACGTATATATGCCTCGTCTTGTGGAGTCTGTAGTATTTATGAAGGTGTTGCTATGGCCGATTTGGCTACACAGTTATGGTAGGTTTCCTCCATGTGTTCTTTCAAACAGGTTTTAAAGGATCTGCGAGTTTGTCCTATGTAGGACTTACCGCAAGATGAGGGGAGCTCATATACACCAGGGCCAGACATGAGATCATTTTTGTCTTTGGAAAACCTAAAGAGCTAGTTGAGGGTTCGATGGGGTTTAAATAAGGTTTTGATGTTAATTTTAGATAGAATTCTAGAAAAGTGATCAGTAACACCTTGAATATAAGGAAGGGTTACCTTGGCTAAGGGATGGGTGCAAGGATCGGTTTTGGGGCTGGGATGGAGGCAAATAGATCTTTAGTTGATCCTTCAGTTGCATCATTACTTAATCCTAATTAACCGAGTAGTGACACATTAAAAATGCCTAATTAATCATGAAATTAAACAAATATGGATATGAGAGGGAAACCTCTAAACCCCTAACCCATTTAACCCCCTAAACCCTAAACCTCTAACCCATGACCCCTTAAACCCTAATTCCCAACCCCTAACCCATTTATCCCCCTAAACCCCTACACCCTAAACCCTAACCCCATTAACCCCTAACCCCTAAAATCCTTAACTGCTAAATCCCCTAACCCCATATACCTCTAAACCCCTAACCCATTTAAAACCCTAAACCCTAAACCTCTAAACCCTTAACCCCTAACCCCTTAAACCCTAATTCCCAACCCTTAACCATTTGAACCCCCTAAAACCCTAAAACCCTAACCCATTTAACCCCCTAAACCCTAACCCCATTAAATTCTAACCCTAATCCTTAACTGCTAAATCCCCTAACCCCCTAAACCTCTAAATCGACCCTAACCCATTTAACCCCCTAACCCCTAACCCTTAACCCATAACCCCTTAAACCCTAATTCCCAACCTCTAACCCATTTAACCCCATATACCCCTGAACCCTAACCCATTTAACCCCCTAAACCCTTAACCCCTAACCCCTTAAACCCTAATTCCCAACCCCTAACCCATTTAACCCCTAAACCCCTAAAACCTTAACCCATTTAACCCCTTAAACCATAAACCTCTAAACCCTTAAACCCCTAAACCACTAACACCTAAACCCCTAATCCCTTAACCCCTAAACCCCTAAATCGTTAATGCTTAATCCATAACCCATTAACCCCTAAAATCCTTAATTGTTAAATCCCCTAACCCCTAAGCCCCTAATCCCTAATACCTTAACCACTAACTCATTATTCACCTAACCCCTATCAATGCCTAACTCCCCTAACCCCTAAACCCCCAATCCCTAATCCCTTAACCATTATCTCATTATTCCTCTAACCCCTAAATGCGCCTAAATCCCCTAACCCCTAACCCCCCAATCCCTAACCCCTTAACCACTAACTCATTATTCCCCTAACCCTAATCCCTAATCCCTTAACCACTAACTCATTATTCCCCTAACCCCTAAATGCGCTTAAATCCCCTAACCCCTAAGCCCCCAATCCCTATCCCCTTAACCACTAACTCATTATTCCCCTAACCCCTAAACCTCTAACCCCTAAGCCCTTATTCCTCTAACCCCTAAGCCCCTAATTCCTAATCCCTTAACCACTAACTCATTATTCCATAACCCTTATAACAATCCTTAAAACCCATTGGGATTAGCCATTCCAAACGAAAGATGGTCTAGTTGGGACCTACAATCGGGTTAATTCCCCCTTGTTGGCAAGGTGGAATTTTTGCCCTGTCAACAACCCTATAGTCCTTAATCCCTCTAACATATAATCTATATTATTGTAATTCATATGAACTTTAATCCTAAGCCCTAATTCCTCTAAAACTTATAAGACCCAATCCTTATAACCCTTGCCACACTTAATACCTAAAGATTACAACCCTTATCCTCTAAAAGAATTTACCTCTCTAACATGTAGTACATATAATCATTGACACCTGACCATTATAATCCTTAACACACATAAACCATAACCATAATACTATAACCATTATATCTCTTAACATTTTACCATCATAAACCCTAAACTTTATAACCTTTAATCCCTATCTCTTTTTAAACCCTAAAACCCCTAATATAACCTTATAACCCATATTTCAAATAATCCCTAATATTTACAAACTTAGTCCTTATAATCCTTGCATTAAAACCCCTAACCTTATAATCCATATTTCCAACAATGCTTAGCCTTCACAGCCCTTAGTCCTTATAATCCTTGCATTATAACACCAAAACCTTATCCTTGTAACTACAACCATCACTTAGTGACTATAATCACCTTATCTTAAGCATAATGTACAAACTTGATCACCACTTTCATAGGCATTATCTTAGTCCAAGTTGACCATTGACATTGGCATGGACCTATAATTTCCCTAGTCATACTTGATTGGTGATCATTGTAGTACAATGGGTTTATTAAACCATAGATGAGATGACCAAATAGGGAACTCAACATTGGTGTAGGATTATCTGTTGTTGTTGTAGGTGTTGGAACTTCGTCACTAGTGAAAAAATGATTGCATGGTGACACAAAACTAATGCAATTGCATTGGAGTATGTATCAACATGCCATGCCATGCACAATTCCTGATTAAGTAAACACTTAGGTGCATAGTAAATATCTCAATCATAACTACATGTTTATTAAACACCCATGTTCACTTTGTGAATATGGAGGTTAGGGGTGATATCATAGAGCCATTTGATACACCAGTAAACTTCCCTATAGTGGGAAAAATTTGATGACACAAATTCATGATTCTCATTCATCCAAAACCACAATGAAATTTTGACAATACGGATTGACCTAGAACTTGGCAAAACTTGTAAAAGCATTGTTCTACTATGAATGAGCTTTGGATCATAGTAGAACTCTGCCCGTGTCTAAAATTTATACCAAATCATTACCAAACCATTAGCTTATTTTGTGACACTAGATAAATTTTAAAGAACTACCTAATCTTATAGCAAACTTCTTTCTAATTGTTGATATATGATGATAAAAAGAGCTAAAATTCTTATTGATTTACAACTTCACTTGTTTTTTTTTTAACTATTTAAGTTGATTATGAACCAAACAAAACCTATAAAAGATATTGTTTCACCACGAATAAGCCATAAATTGTAGTAGACTCTACTTATATCTAAATTTTCTACCAAATTCTTACCATCTTTATTAGTGGAAAGAAAATCTATATACTTCAAAAACATGAGTTATTTTACTAATTGACCTTTGACTAACCACATGATCTTTATATTACCACTTCATTCTCATGATTCATATTTATATTAGTGTTTTCAAATATTAACTTAATCTAAATTTCTTGATACATAGTGACTTAGTCCCTTGATACATATTGACTTAGTCCCTTGATACATATTGAATTAGTCCAAATTAATCACTACAATAATACAAATCCCTTGACTTTCTTCCGCGTTCTGATTCTCAAAAGGGTGATTGGTATGCGAAACTACTGCGAAATCTATTGCCAATATGATGTGGAGGAATTCAGTGCTCGGTCCTTCTCTTAGCTCGTAGGACCGCAGATAGAAACTCCGCAGGGCCAAGAACAAAACCTGAATCCCTCATCACCCGTGGGCTTTAATGGCAGCGGAAGCAGCAACAGGAGCGGTAAGGATAATGATCCTTTTAGTATTTCAGGCGGTTTTGCGGCTGGATTGGTGCCAATGATAGGTTTTGGACAGGCCATAAACCGCTTACGAGGACTGGTGGCAGAAATTTTTTAGAGAGATTGGTTACTCGAGGGGGATTCAATGCACCCAAATTGAATACAATTAGGTTTAAGTGCTTGCCGTCTGTTTCTTCACCTGGTGGGGTGAGATCTCCTTATTTGACCATCCCCCTTCTCGGCCCTACTACCTTGCTGAATTCCCCTGTTCTGCTCTGTAAATCTCAGGTATGAATAAATTAGGTTTCGCGATGTTTTTTTGAATACTCACAATGATTACCAAATTTCAGAATATGAATATGTCGTTACAGAAACAAGTGTTCAATTTTTTATTCTTTTCTAAAAAGGTAGAGAATGTTACTCATTTTCAAGAGTCCAGTTAGATATTGTACATGCCATACCTGAGATTGATAACGCTCCAGAGAGATCTGTTGGAATTAAAAAATAAATCTTCTACAACATCCAATTGCATGTACCTCTGCAAATTTTTGGAGCCTCTCTTCAAACGATAAAAAATTACCTCTGCCATCAGGTTTCCCACAGGCCTGGAAAGATGAGCGGCCCAGCCACACCTGTATGAGTGTTGTTCAGTTTTTGCTAGACCAGAAGAAGCTAAAATTCCTATATGTTATGGTATCCTCTTGCTCTCAAGAGGTTTGAACACCAAAGAGCATCCACTGTAAGCAGTCACAACATAATACGCAGAACTTCAGTATGAGGAATCCTCTAGGAAAAAGTAAATTTATTCTACTGTTGGCATTCCATTGCTTTTGAATAACCATTGCTTTTGAATTTGTTTTTACAGGGATGCCATTGATTTCTTAGCGTTACAGTAGCAAATTCTCTTCTTTCTGCTACTCCACTGACCTCTTGCAACCCATACCTTCTTTTCCACAGAAGAATTATTCCTTTTCCCCCTTTTGCCTTTCCATTAATTTATACATCTCTGTGTTGCAAATTTCATAACCAAATCGCAATTTGTCAAATGTATCCACCACAGAAGTTGTCCATAGTGTTGAAATGTCATTTCTAAGTATTTAGAATTCTTATTTATACGAAACCCTTCGTTTCAACCAGGGTAGGATGAGCAAACCCTACGCAAAGGTAAAACATGGTGCTCTGATGCAAATTATGTGATAGTGACCAGATTATTTTAAGCACAAGTGCTCGATCTACCTCCTATATCCACTAGTGATGGTTTCCCTTCTCAAGGATTGAAGGTACCTGAGGTAGCGAGGATATTAATCCACTCTGTTACACCTGAGTTCCATTACAGTCTTAGTTTTATGTCAGCCGAACCCTATCATAGCTGAATCCATTCCAAGAGATGACATCTCTCCTAGGAATCTTGTCAAACAGTTTTTGTGCATCATCGACTCTTCCTTCTCGAGCATACCCATTAATCATAGTAGTCCATGAAATCACATTTCTACGCTGCATACTATCAAATAACTGCCGGGCATCCACTATTTTCCTCTCTTGAACATAACCTTCCATCATTGCAGTCCAAGACGCCACATTTTTCTCGGTAGGAGCATGCCACAACTTGAGACATTGTGAGTGTATTGTGCTTGGTCTTTACTGAAAGACGAATCTCAGGAGGGGTGTCTCTTTAGCAAAATGCACACCATAAATGCTCGTAAATCAAGAGGAGCAGGCAGAGAGCGATGGCTGCTTCGGAGACCAACAATGGGACATAATGGCTGTTTATTCTTTATTTCTCTAAAACACAAATGAAAAATAAGAATAATTAATACTTCTGAGCCTTAATACTTCAATATTCTTACAGGTTTTGTCCAAGATCTGATCTCCTCAAATACCTCTCCACATACAGGTCTAAGTGACTGTAATATAGTCCAAGCTCCCACAACACAGGTTCGAGGTATACAAGACTGTTCTAAAGTTCTGAGCTTCACAAATGAGTTCCCACAGGTAGACTACTTGAGCCACCACGGATTTATATCTTCGATTCTCCACAGGTTAGGTCTGAGACAACTGCAATAAGTCCGAGATGTAATCTTCCTCACTGGCTAACAGTCCAAGGTCTGCAATTGGTGGCTGATCTCAAAGTTGAAGTTGAGGTTTTTTAGTCCTCCAAAATTATCACAGATCTGAGTCTTCTTTTTCAAGTGTATATCCTTCCTTTTGGGTTCAAAGAGTCCAAAATCATGAAATAAGTTTTCCTTAGTCTTAAAAAACCTACAGAATGACACAGATTTAAATTTTTTATTGAAAATTTATTGTACTAACTTATTCTTCGCTAAGGTCCTATGAGTGGTTGAAATAAACACTCTTCCCTTAAAAATCATAACTTCCCATTAAAATATTCCCCATTTAATAATTGTGATTATTTTCTTTTCTTTATGGGTTCAAAGAGCCCAAAACCATGCAATAAGTTTGTAGAATAACACAGAAATTCTGGTAAGATTATGAAAATTTCGGCAAAGATTTTTGAAAATCTGAGTTATAGTTGTTAAATTTCAGTATTTTAGGTGCCTTAATAGTTTTTGAATTTTTATGGTGCTGAATATATTTCCATAATTAAAATGTGATTTAAACACTCCAATCACCTGATGTTTTGAATTTTTTTTTACAAAATTTCAACAAAAACACTACCGTCCTGTGTATTTTTATTTTGCTAAATGATGTAAATTTTCACATTTAGACACAATTCGATGACATTATCAACGTGAGATTACAGTGGAGAATATGTACTTTGTCGGCGTGAGAATATGTACTAAGAACTATTCTGATTGAATCAAAACCAAACCGATAAGAACAATGTCTACATATTTGTGACCTGGCTTGTACAAAATCCAAATTTGATGATAACGCCCAATCTTATGTGAAGTAAGCCAATAAGGCAGAAAATCGAAAAAAATAAACCCCGTCATACTTTATAATAATTATGTGCCCTCACAGGGATCCTGTGAACCTTTTCCACTCTTGCAATGCTCTATAGATCAAAAGTTGTTGTACATATCATTTCATAAAAGATGGGAAACATTGACTTACACTGCTGGAAATCACTCCAATTTACAGCATAGGTTTTCTAGTTTTCCAAAACTCCTACTCACATTCTTTATCCCTTTCACATTAGATGCTTTCTAGGATTAATAATGTCACATTAATTTCAATCCTATACTTTAGCACTTTCTGGATAAAGTTATTTGGCAAATGTCTTGTAATTACAAGCTAACTTGATCCCAGCTTCCTCATTTTCACGGCCAAACATCATCATCTGGTTCTCACTTTTGATGATGAGCACAAAACAATCACCTTTACAGTTTTAAAAAGCATGGCCATGGTGGCCCAGTACAAAAATATCAGTATTTTTATTACACATCATATAAGGGTTTTGTTTTGTTTTCCTATTTATAGGAGTTTCTATCAAAATTGGCATTTATTTTCTTATTACAATTTTTCTTTAATTTTAAGTGGAGAAGAAAGTAGTCCTTTTAAAAAAAATAAAACATCCTTGATTTTCTTGAACATTTTATGTTAGGTAAACATCCTTGGAAAGAGTCCTAGCAATAGTATGTTGGACAGACTGGAGCTAGCTGGTGATGGGATGACACTTACCGCCTCCTGAAAATTCTAGAAAAAACAGAAATGAAATAGCTTCACATTATGCAGGGTAGAAAGATAATTGTATATCATCCTCCTCCCTATAAATAGGCAGCATCCTTTGCATTTCATGCATAGAATAAATCACCCACCCATTCTATATCTATATAGACATACAACCAGACTTTGCCTTATTAGTGTCCAGAGCTTGAATATATATATATATATATATATTATAATTGTGCTTCATTGTGTATATACTTCAACCATGGCCATGTTTTCTACAAGCAGGTTGTTCCTCTTATATCTTGTGATGATAAGTCTTGTTCAGGTAACAAATGGTTTCTCTGTGCTGGCATTAGGGTTTACATGTTTACTAATGCAACTATTATGCTCTGTCATGGTGCTAAATTTCTTCTTGATATCGAAAAGTTCTGTTTTTCATATATAGCTCATTGCTGGTTGATGAAACAGATATATGTAGAAGCTGCTGAAATTGGAGCTTCAACAACTGTTGTGGTGGGTATCTATGTGCCATTATTTAAGTCCAATTGATCACATAGACAGTATTCATTCGTTATTCATGATTACCTTAGAATTCTCAAATTTACATATAATAAAATAATTAAGGTTGTTCTTGATTCTAGGAGCAAAGAAATGGGATGAAAGGGAGGCTTCTGCTATTCACAGGTATATCCTTTGTGTTAGTGTCAGTCTAGTCATACTGCCATCAGTGATCAAAATTTCTCTTTTGCATTTGCATATTAGGAGTCCCATATCAATAAATTTCACCATTTCGCTAGGTCATGGATTCATTGATGGTAGAAATTTTTACCGGTTTTCCCTCATGAGGTACTTGCTGATTTTCCATCCCTATGGTCTTCGGTCACTAGTCACTTTCATTCTCAAAATCGTATCAGTAGGTCATAGGATGGGTCTCATTAGTCTCTAAAGTCTCACCATGGTCAAATTAATGAGTCAAGTGTCAATAAATATCATCAAGGTCATGAGGAAGTCAATAAGCTTAAAATTATAGCACCAAGAAGATCAGAGATATCATCCATTCAGTTTGGTGTAATTTTCACCTCAAAACCATGTTTTCAGGTGAAAACATAATACTTTGCCTTTCAGTCACAACTCAGAAGCTGTTATTTCCACAAAGCGATGTCCCTGCCTTCAGAGAAATTTTCCACTGCACGTTTAGCACCAGAGCATCTTCAAAGCAGATCCATCAGAAAGAGCCCGGAAAGAGTTTTCCAACGGTATACTACACTCTCAAAATTGATTTCTGGATCGAAATTTATGCCTAAGTGAAGTAAAACCCCTTATACCCTTATATACCCCTTATTTCCCCATTTTTCCCTTTTAAATTTGTGTTTAAAGTTTAATATTCCTTCATAAATTCCATTTTCCCCCCTTCCGATTATAATATCGCATTATAAATCTTTTAAAAAATATGTGATTTTATTACTCAACCACTTCCCCTCCATGCCTTTGGACTTTATAATAAAGAACTTCATATTATAAGTCCCCCCCCTAAACACTTCCCCTTTCATCCCCGTAAACTCTAGAAACAAAGTTGATGTTATATATATTATATATATCCCCACCACAATCGCGCCCTTCCAATTGCAATGTTTATTTAAAATCCCCCGATCCGATCAATCGCACCCCTGTTCCGATCGCCAAATTCCCGATCATCCCTCCACCGTTGATCTCCTTGTTCGATCCAACGGTCCTCCGCTAATCGGAACTTTCCCATCGCACCTTCGCAAGTTCCCCCCGATTCAAAACCTCCAATTGACATTGCGACCGTTGATTTTCCCCGCCGATCGGACGGCCTACATCCAATCGCACCATCGCAATCGGCATTCCCCATATGTGTTGCACTCCGCTCCCCTCTGATGCTGCGATTGCGATTGACCATTGGGTCCCACCACCAGTACTTCTGCACATTCACATAATAAAGGGCCCTTTTCCTTTGTTAACGCGAAATTTTGGTTTAAAATATAATACAAAGGGTGTCCTCCCCATCGCGTCGGAAATATTGTATACACCATTCCGCTCCGTCCCACCTCCCGATTTGCGATTTTGATTCCCTTGGGTCCCGCCTCCATTTCCCCTCCCTTTTCCCGTTTAAATGCATTTTTCCCCTTCACGAAACACATAAATTCAATTTATTTGGTTTCAACAGCGTTTATAAAAAGTCAGAGAATAAAGAAATAATGGAAAGCGAACAGTCAGAGGCCGAGAAAAAAAAAAACGTTGTAACAGTCACATCTTCAGTTACGGTTCAAAGGATCTACGCTATAGGTTTCGCCTCCTCATTGTTAAGAGAGATTATTGGCTTTTGGACTTCCGTCTTCAGTTGTGATTTCTCCTCTTCCCATCGATTTGTACTCCTGCAAATCTGTCTATTTATTGTAAATGCTAATCATCTTGCAAGGGTTGGAAAAGTCTGAGGTCTGAAAACTCAGAGGAGGGGAATAGTGTGGCAGCGAGCTCTGTGCTCCATTGTACAGTTTGGCAGGGAATTATTAGTGATGCAGCTCTGATTTGTGGGATTCATGTGGTATGAGTTTTAGCATATGTCTTTTCTTTGTGTTTCATATGTACATTGTTATGTTGCAACATTCATTCATAAAACATTTCCAGTTGAATGCTTTCAAGTTAGAAAGGTAGAATCCATTTTATATGCTCTGCCTTGGGGAATCATTCACACTCTGTGTATTTTCTTCCGTTTGAAAAGGATCCATTTATTATGACCTTTTCAGCTTCTCAACAGTCCTTCCACTCCATTTTATCTCAAACTAGATTGCTAAGTCTCCTTCCTATCTTGCCCCATGAAATACCCTGTATCCTGATTTAATTCCTCAGTTCATGCTGTCCTTGTGTCCCATACATCCCTGAAAAATTTTAGTCATTTATCAAAACCCCTTTCACAGTCATATATCTAGCCTAAAATCAGTTTATTATTGTGTAATTGGATATCTATTCTACGGAGAGAGCCCTCTCCTGTCCTTGTAGGGCTAGATACAAGGCTGAGCGTGGTTTAGTTGTTACCCTGATTTGCCTTTTTCAGCCCGAGGTTCAGATTGGGTGCTAACATTCTCTGGCGACTCCACTAGGGACGAATATTACAAACTTTTATCATAAGAAGATTTATCACCCCAGTAATATTTTTCTTGTAAAGTCTTGATGATGATATTTAAGAGTTTTCTAGGCTGATATAAATATTGTACAGTAGTAAGTTGACCACACTGGCTTCAAGAAGATATACAAGGGCTAATCCTGATCCAAATCCTCCCCTTGTGTTTGAAAATCCAAATCTTATCCCCAGAATAGTCAGAAGACAAGAGGGATCGCTAAGTCCTACACCTATTCTTAGGTCCCATACTTGGCCCAGTGAGTGGTTTTTTGTAGAAGAGCTTTCTTTTGACAAGATTTTTGAGCTCTCTTTGTTTAGAAGTAAGTCTGAAACTACAATTGAAGACACGGTTTTAGATCCGGAGTTTCTTGTAGATATCGAAGTTTTGAGAGAAAATTATATCATTGATGACTACATTTTGAATTCTCCTCACTCCATCACTGCAACCTGTATTCCTGAGCTTTCAGAATCATCAAGAGCAGCATTGCCTCCTCCTAATTCATCAGTACTCCCTTCAGTCAACTCTCGGTAATCATCTCCTCCAACAACACCTCCCCCAAATCCTGCAAATACCGTTGTAAACCCACCCAGATTCATGGCTGCCCGCTATGCACCCTTGGTGTTACCTCAGGTTCTCAATGATATGCCTGCTGACTATCAGAGTAAAATTACTATCTTTGATGCCACTCAGGGCATTACAACCCAGCAGCATGTTGACAAGATGAATGACTTTTTTGACTTGCATGAAGTAGAAGAAGAGAATGTAGCTACCAGGTTGTTTGTTCAAAGCTTCGAAGGTGAAGTGAGAAAGTGGTTTAGAGCTCTACCAGCGGGCTCCATTCACACTTTGCAAGAGTTACACACACAGTTCTTAGACCAGTGGGAGGTGAAAAGGAATCCACACCAAATTCTGTCTGAATATGAGAATATTAAAAGAAATGTGGGTGAAACGGTGCAAGACTATTGTTTTAGATTCAATGCGGTATACAATGCTATTTTGGCTAACCTCAAACCTCTGTGGATTCAGCTATGCTGAAGTTTCCGGATGGTTTTGATGCCGACATGGCATATCAACTGCGTGAAAGAGATCCACCGTCACCTGAAGAGATGCAAAAGATAGTAGTAAACGTTGAAGCTAATCTGCTGGCTAGAAGAGCTCGAGCCAGAACTGAAAAGAAAGTCGTGGTGAAAGAAGAAGCGTCCCCTTCAGACAACAAAATGGACACACTAATTCGTACAATGGAAAAGATGGTTGATCGATTAACGATTTTGGACAGACCTGAACCCCAAATAAGAAATCCGAATTTTAGAGGACAACAGCAGCCGCAATTCAGAATTAGATAGAGAGAACAAAGGGCGCAGGACCAAACGGCACCACAGCAGCAGATTAAAACACTGTTACAGCAAAACTACGTGCAAGGGACTGACTCAGATGACGATGGTCCCCTGTTTGAAATCAATCATTTTTTCACAGCTGACGGTGAACCCATTTTCCTCACAGAAGATGAAGAATACACAGTAGCGACTCCATACATTCGAGGGGACGAAAATTTCATCCTGGCAAACGACGTAGTGTTAGAAGAAGAATCTTATGATTACCAGAGAGGGTATATGAACGCTCTATCAGCCCAGCAAAGGCAGTATTCTTTGAGGAACAGAAACTTCACAATCAGTCCCATTCAAAAGAGAAAAGAACTCCAGATGAAGGATGAGGCACAGAAGAAAGGAAAAGAGCCGGCCAATCCTTCATCTAGCAAAGCACCCGTGGATACTAATACAACAAATGGAAAAAGCCAGCAGAGCGTAACGAAAGAGAAAACGGAGAATAAAAAACCTCCTATTAAAGAGGTAGAAAAGGCGCCCTCCTTTAATTTAGAAAGTGAAATTTCCAAGTTAAAAGTGTCCGTGCCCTTGACCGAGTTGGTAAAGAATAGTGTATATAAAAATCAGGTATCTAAAGTCTTGCAAATAGACCCTCTTTCTGATATGGTTAATGTGGAGGATGACTACCCCGAACTTATTTTTGGTCCAGCCACGCAAGAGTATGAAGAAAATGAAGTTCCCCCCTTTTACCTCAGTCTTAGGGTACATGAGTTTATCTTGCATAACGCCATGTTGGACTCCGGGGCCTCGCATAATTTGATGCCCAAAGCTGTCATGGAGAAGTTAGGCCTTGATGTTACTAGAAAGTACCATGATTTGTATTCTTTCGACTCAAGTAGGGTCCATTGTATCGGTCTCATCAAAGATTTAGTAGTGTCTTTAGATCAAATCCCAGCCAAAAATGTCTTGATGGATGTAGTTGTTGCAGATGCCCCACCACGGTTTGGGATGCTTTTATCTAGGTCTTGGGGTGCAAAACTTAAAGGGACAATACAACTTGATTTCTGCTATGCCACAATCCCCGTATTTGGTCAGTTGAGGAAGTTATATAGGGAAAAGAAAATGAAATACATGATCACTAGCAAAGACAAGCTAGTAAATCATCCCATCAATGCGGTCCACACAGATTTAGAATTGTTTGTCCTATATTCAGATGGTGATCTAAATGATGAGGATGTTCAGTTGGTACAAGCGGAGGAGATACCTGAGATTTCTGAAAATTTCAGAGAAGTCCTCAAACAGGAAAAAGACAAAGTAGCAAATACTTCTGAGCCTCCTGCCTGCCAGCAGCAAAGAGATAATGAAAAGCCAGAAATTAGCCAAGGTGAAAAGAAGGAAGAAACTAAATTTCAGCATCTACAAGAAGAAGAAGAAGGCCTGTGGAGTATGGATTTTGATGGAGCTGTTGGTAGGGATGGAGCTGGCATTGGAATATGGGTTAGGAGTCCTATGTTTCAGCCTGAACGAGTCCCTATTAATGTTAGAGTATGTGCTTATAAGTTGGCTTTTGACTGCTCCAACAATGAAGCAGAGTATGAAGCTCTGATCGCAGGCCTCAAAATATTAAAGAATTTGAAGGCAAGAAGAATCTCTGTGTATGGTGACTCTGAGTTAATAATCAAGCAGGTGAAAGGAGAATACCAAGCTAAACATCCAAGACTGAGGGCATATAGAAATGCAGTTCTGGACATTTTGAGGACATTCCTAGAGTACACCTTGACAGCAGTGGCCAGGATGCAGAATCTTATTGCTGATTCCCTTGCCACTACTACAAGTAACTTGAAGATTCCGATGAACTCCAGCAATAAGTTTGAAATATATGTCAAACATAGGCCCGCTGTTCCAGAAAATTTAAGGTACTGGCAAGTATTTTGGGATGACAATGAGATAAATGCATTTTTACAGGGTGATGGAAAATTCAAGGACACTCCCATAGAAGGCGAGTATGTGGTTGATGATCAAGAGATGGAAACAAACCAGATGGACATATTGCAGCTGAAAGATAATGTAATTCCTAGAGGTCTCATACCTCTAGAGGAGTTGTTTGATCAGGATGATGTTGCGAAGAAGCCAAGCTTGGTGCCCACAGAGAAAGGAGTTGAAAATGTGAATATTGGAACAGCTGATCAGCCCAAGTTTGTCAAATTGTCAAAGACATTGTCCCCTGGAGTGAGGGAGAAGTACGTGAAGTTGCTTTCCGAATTTTCTGATGTATTTGCATGGGATTATTCAGACTTGAAAGTGTATGATAAAAACATAATCCAGCATACTATTCCTATCAAGCCAGATCAAAATCCATTCAGACAGAAGCTGAGAAGAATAAATCCAAAGCTGATGCCATCAATTGAAAAGGAGGTAAACAGGTTGTACAAAGCAGGAATCATAGTTCCTATTAGATTTTCTGATTGGATTTCGAATTTGGTCCCGGTGCGTAAGAAGACTGGAGAGATAAGGTTGTGTATAGATTTTCGGAACTTGAATAAGGCCTCCTTGAAGGATAATTATCCACTTCCGAAAATGGACCATATTCTGCAGAGAGTAGTTGGAGCATCTAGGATGTCACTACTTGATGGCTACTCAGGCTACAACCAAATCTTGGTGCATGAGAAGGACCAAGATAAAACTGCCTTCACAACACCCTGGGGAACCTTCCAGTATGCCAAAATGCCTTTTGGACTGAAGAATGCAGGAGCTACTTTTCAACGTGCAATGGACATCGCTTTTGCAAATGAAAAAGATGTTTTTTTGGTTGTTTATTTAGATGATTTGATAGTATTTTTAGGATCAGATGATGAGCATTTGCACCATTTGAGAGTTGTTTTTCAGCGATGTAGGAAATTTGGAATTTCTCTCAATCCCAAGAAGTGTCTCTTTGCCATGGATGAAGGCAAGCTATTGTGGCATATCATCTCCAAAGATGGTATTCGCATCGATCCAGCTAGAGTGGAGGCAATTCAGCTCATAGACCTGCCATGAAACAATAAGGAGATCCAAGCATTCAATGGTAAGATGAACTTCTTACGTCGATTCATACCCAATCTGGCAGAACATTTGAGGGAGATGAATAATATGTTGAAGAAATACGGCGCTGTTAAATGGAGTGAAGAGGCCATCAAATCATTCAATCTGGTAAAGTTTTCTTTGTCCAATGCCCCAGTTTTAATCAGTCTCGACTAAACTCAAGAATTTATCATATTTTCGTTCGCATCGGAACATACTTTAGCGGATGTTTTAATGCAAAAGAGAGACGAGATCGAAAAGCCAATTGCCTTTTTCAGTAGAACTATTAGAGATGCTGCTTTGAGGTATAACATTATTGAAAAAAAGGCATTGGCTCTCATCAAGGCACTGAAGGATTTTAGGGTCTACATCCTACATTCGCATACTATAGCATACGTTCCTAACGCCGCGGTGAAGGATGTGTTAATGCAAACTAACCCAGAAGGTCGGAGAGGCAAGTGGATAGCAGCTATGTTGGAGTATGATCTAGAGATCAAGCCCACGAAGTTGATCAAAGGCCAAGGCTTGGCAAAATTGATGGCCCAATCAAATCTGCACGCCTTAGATATAAACCTTATAACAGCAGTGGCAGAAGAGGAAGATGAAGGTTTACTGGTTCCAATTGCAGATATTTTTCTACAGTCCCCGTGGTATTCGGATATCATCTATGTCCTTCAGAATTTGTCACCTCCTGCGGGCATGTCCAAGAGTAAAGGTAGATCTCTGAAGCTAAAATCCGCAAAATACTGCATTTTAGACAACGCTCTGTATTGGAAAGATTCGGGAGGCGTTCTGCTTAATTGTTTGGTTGAAGAAGAATCGCAAAAGGTAATGCACGAGTTTCATAAAGGCGACTGTGGCGGTCACTTGTTTTGGAAGACTACAGCCAACAAGGTATTGAGAGCAGGATATTATTGGCCCACATTATTCTCTGATTTATATAAGACAGTGATGAAATGTCATGAATGCCAAATCTTCCAAGGGAAGAAAAAATTGCTTCCACTTCCTTTGAAACCAGTTTCAATGAACGCACCCTTTCAGCAGTGGGGGCTCGATTTTATAGGGGAGATTCATCCCGCATCCTCAGCACAGCACCGATGGATATTGACAGGGACAGATTACTTTACTAAATGGATCGAGGCCATCCTAGCCAGGCAAGCAACAGATGCGGTAATCATTCAATTCCTGGAATCGAATATTCTATCTCGTTTCAACTACCCCTGTAAAATCGTAACAGACAATGCAGCAGCGTTCAGATCCAAGAAAATGATTGACTTTTGTGACAAATACAACATCGCGTTGGGCCACTCGACAGCGTATTATCCACAAGGAAATGGCCTAGCTGAGTCATATAAAAAATCATTGGTGAATATAATTAAGAAAATGCTGGAGGCAAACAAAAGAAATTGGCATCGAAAACTCATCAACGCACTGTGGGCAGACAGAGTCAGCAGTAAAAGATCAATAGGTATGTCACCATTTGAGCTGGTTTATGGTACTGATGCTGTCTTTCCGACATCCCTTACAGTCCCATTTATGAAATTATTGCAAGAAGCTGGCGGCGAGGACAATGAAAATCAGCGAAGGATCAATCAAATGATCCACCTTCAGCAAACAAGAGAGGAAGTGTCACAGAATGCTATTCAGTTGCAGGAGAAAATTAAAAAGATCTATGACAGGAAGACAAAAGTAGAGAAGTTTCAGCTGGATGATATAGTGTTGAAATGGGATTCTAGAAATGAAAAGAAAGGGAAGCATGCAAAGTTCGACAATCTGTGGAAAGGACCATACCGAATTTCAGCATAAAGAGGACAGAATGCCTTCTTGCTTTCAGAAATGGATGGCCAGAATTTCCCTGGAGGAGCAGTAAATGGTAGGCTTTTGAAGCACTACCATTGTTGAAAACAAATGATCAGAATTTATGTCATCATCATTGTATATACCATCATTGTATATACCATGTTATATTCAGAGTTTGGAGTACACAGTCATTGAAGTTTGGGGCCCGAGGTGAAGGCTATAAGACTTGGATGATTTGTGTGTGGTGTTTTATTTCAGTTTTTCAGTCCTAGTCTTGAGTCAGGATCTGTCTGCATTGCGTCAGTTTTTTCAGTATTTTTGACTCCACGCCCAATGGATAAGGCTACTTGATCTACGGTGTTCTTGGCACCTCCAAGGAGCTACCATCCCCATTGGAGCCAATGTTAGTGTCAGTCTAGTCATACTGCCATCAGTGATCAAAATTGCTCTTTTGCATTTGCATATTAGGAGTCCCATATCAATAAATTTCACCATTCCGCTAGGTCATGGATTCATTGATGGTAGAAATTTTTACCGGTTTTCCCTCATGAGGTACTTGCTGATTTTCCATCCCTATGGTCTTCGGTCACTAGTCACTTTCATTCTCAAAATCGTATCAGTAGGTCATAGGATGGGTCTCATTAGTCTCTAAAGTCTCACCATGGTCAAATTAATGAGTCAAGTGTCAATAAAGATCAGCAAGGTCATGAGGAAGTCAATAAGCTTAAAATTATAGCACCAAGAATATCAGAGATATCATCCATTCAGTTTGGTGTAATTTTCACCTCAAAACCATGTTTTGAGGTGAAAACATAATACTTTGCCTTTCAGTCACAATTCAGAAGCTGTTATTTCCACAAAGCGATGACCCTGCCTTCAGAGAAATTTTCCACAGCGCATTCAGCACCAGAGCATCTTCAAAGCAGATCCATCAGAAAGAGCCCGGAAAGAGCTTTCCAACGATATACTACACTCTCAAAACTGATTTCTGGATCGAAATTTATGCCTAAGTGAAGTAAAACCCCTTATACCCTCATATACCCCTTATTTCCCCATTTTTCCCTCTTAACTTTGTGTTTAAAGTTTAATATTCCTTCATAAATTCCCTTTTCCCCCCTTCCGATTATAATATCGCATTATAAATCTTTTAAAAAATATGCGATTTTATTACTCAACCACTTCCCCTTCATGCCTTTGGACTTTATAATAAAGAACTTCATATTATAAGTCCCCCCCTAAACCCTTCCCCTTTCATCCCCGTAAACTTTAGAAACAAAGTTTATGTTATATATATTATATATATCCCTGCCGCAATCGTGCCCTTCCAATTGCAATGTTTATTTAAAATCCCCCGATCCGATAAATCGCACCCCTGTTCCGATCGCCAAACTCCCAATCATCCCTCCACCGTTGATCTCCTCGTTCGATCCAACGTTCCTCCGCTAATCGGAAATTTCACATCGCACCTTCGCAGGTTCCCCCCGATTCAAAACCTCCGATTGACATTGCGACTTTTGATTTTCCCCGCCGATCGGACGGCCTACATCCAATCGCACCATCGCAATCGGCATTCCCCATATGTGTTGCACTCCGCTCCCCTCCGATGCTGCGATTGTGATTGACCATTGGGTCCCACCACCAGTACTTCCGCCCATTCACATAATAAAGGGCCCTTTTTCTTTGTTAATGCGAAATTTTGGTTTAAAATATAATACAAAGGGTGTCCTCCCCATCGCGTCGGAAATATTGTATACACCATTCTGCTCCGTCCCACCTCCCGATTTGCGATTGCGATTCCCTTGGGTCCTGCCTCCATTTCCCCTCCATTTTCCCGTTTAAACGCATTTTTCCCCTTCACGAAACGCATAAATTCAATTTATTTGTTTTCAACAGCGTTTATAAAAAGTCAGAGAATAAAGAAATAATGGAAAGCGAACAGTCAGAGGCCGAGAAAAAAAAAACGTTGTAACAGTCACATCTTCAGTTACGGTTCAAAGGATCTACACTACAGGTTTCGCCTCCTCATTGTTAAGAGAGATTATTGGATTTTGGCCTTCTGTCTTCAGTTGTGATTTCTCCTCTTCCCATCGATTTGTACTCCTGCAAATCTGTCTATTTATTGTAAATGCTAATCATCTTGCAAGGGCTGGAAAAGTCTGAGGTCTGAAAACTCAGAGGAGGGGAATAGTGTGGCAGCGAGCTCTGCGTTCCATTGTACAATTTGGCAGGGAATTATTAGTGATGCAGCTCTGATTTGTGGGATTCATGTGGTATGAGTTTTAGCATATGTCTTTTCTTTGTGTTTCATATGTACATTGTTATGTTGCAACATTCATTCATAAAACATTTCCAGTTGAATGCTTTCAAGTTAGAAAGGTAGAATCCATTTTATATGCTCTGCCTTGGGGAATCATTCACACTCTGTGTATTTTCTTCCGTTTGAAAAGGATCCATTTATTATGCCCTTTTTAGCTTCTCAACAGTCCTTCCACTCCATTTTATCTCAAACTAGATTGCTAAGTCTCCTTCCTATCTTGCCCCATGAAATACCCTGTATCCTGATTTAATTCCTCAGTTCATGCTGTCCTTGTGTCCCATACATCCCTGAAAAATTTTAGTCATTTATCAAAACCCCTTTCATAGTCATATATCTAGCCTAAAATCAGTTTATTATTGTGTAATTGGATATCTATTCTACGGAGAGAGCCCTCTCCTGTCCTTGTAGGGCTAGCTACAAGGTTGAGCGTGGTTTAGTTGTTACCCTGATTTGCCTTTTTCAGCCTGAGGTTCAGATTGGGTGCTAACACTTTGTACACTATATTCTATTCTTTAGAATCATTATCATTATTTGTTAAGCTGGTTCTGTTGTTTAAGTTTTTTTTCATGTGAATTGTATTGTTGAAATTTTATATTCGACAATTGAAAATTCTTTTTCAATTTTATATTCAACAATTGAAAATTATTTTTCATATCATTTGTTGTTACTATCAATACTTGTTAGGCTGGTTCTGTTTCTTAATCTTCTTTATGCGAATTGTTGCTGATGCCACTACTGTTGCAATTTTATCATATTTGACAATTGAAGACTCTTTTATATAAGTTCTTGTTAATTTTATTTTTTTATTGTGAATATAGGATTCATCCTTGTTGCTAAGTATTGAATGTTTTTGGGGACTTCAACGTTATCTCTCTTATTTTAGTTTTTCTTTATCTTTCTTGTTTTGGTTTTTCTTTATAACTCAACATCTATAGTTTATTTAGTCTGGAATTTCACTTGGTAAGTCCTTGAAAACCTAATAATAAGGTAAATGTGAGTACAACTTCTCACTTTCATAATTGAGCCATATTCACTGTTTATTGTGCTTCAATGATGTCCCAGGGAAATATATATATACTGCTAAGTATTGAATCTTTCTGGGGACTGCAACGTTATCTCTCTTATTTTAGTTTTTCTTTATCTTTCTTGTTTTGGTTTTTCTTTATAACTCAACATTTATAGTTTATTTAGTCTGGAATTTCACTTGGTAAGTCCTTGAAAACCTAAGAATAAGGAAAATGTGAGTACAACTTCTCACTTTCATAATTGATCCATGTTCACTATTTAATCGACTTGAGCGTCTCTGTATAAAGGTATACACCAATTTTACCGAACATAGTCTATATTTGGATCAACAGCTGCTCCATATTTCCAGAATTTTTTAGGAATAAAGCTAGATCTAAAAGAAAAGATTAACTCCCTTTTTCAGTGGTAGCAGACATCATCAAAACATTACAGCTCCCTCTGAATCCTTACTATAGGTGATCATCAAGAATTTGACAAGAATTTTTTCTGAAGGTGAAACAGTGAAACCTCCCTTACTGACAACTGCTCCATAGATATCCACTGTAGACTGTCAGGATAATGACAATGGGATGTTGGAGATTGATCTGAGCCAATACCTGGGATGCTATTTAATACAACAACTGCAATCTTCATTGCTGAAAGGATTTTCACTATACATTAATCTACCAAGCAATGATTATAAAGAAGATGCCTATGAAACTAATACTTATTAAAAAAAACATGCTTACAACCAGCAAAGCTTTATATTGCTATCAAACCAGTTATACATCCAACAAAATTTTATACTGTAACTGTTACTACTAAAACTTATTTTTACCAATCAGGACGGTATATTGAGAAGAAGGCCAGTAACAACATACCCAGTATCTAGCTTACCAGCAATCAACCCCAGACAAAGCTGATATGGAGTGTTCTATCATATCTGAAGGGAGAGCCTGGAGATGATAAATCAGTGGATGGAAGAGAAAAGCCAGAGAATAGTACTTGAATTATACATAGACAGATGCTCAAGAAGCATAGACGGTGGCAAAGTCAGACAGAAGCACCATATTCATGCTAACAGGAAATCTCACCATTGAGGTTAAGCAAACCTTGGCAAGGTCTCAACTGCACTTAATCAATACAAACATAAAACATCAAGAAGAAATCCCGAAAGCCCCCAAACAAGTCATAGAAGCTGTTACAACAGAGCTTGCAACGAGACAGAGTCAGCCTCTGAGAACTAAAAAATCTAATTTGGAAATTTAATAATGAGGAGAAAAACTTCAGCAATAGTGTCTTTTACAACAACCGAATTTGCAAGCTTGGAGATGGAGATTGCCTCCATTAGTCTACAAGAAAATGAGCCAAAGTACCTGATCACCAATGGCAATCGAAATGAAGGCCAACAACATTAATACCCCAAGCCATCTTACCAGCAAGCATCAAACAATGACATGACATTGATCAAGGTTTACTTTTTGTTTGGAGATAACCAGAGCCAAAAGGCACATGATAAAGATTTAGTAAAGTGTTTTTTTTATGTTTAAGAAAAAGTTTCAAGCAGAAAAATTTGTATGCAAAGAAAATGAGGGGTAAAATATTCTCAATGTCTATATATATAGAATAGCTATCCCCTACAGAGTCCTTGACAACCCGGCACTGGGGTAGTTTTTTAAATTTAAGGTAATTAGAATGTCAATATAATGAAAACATTTTTCCACCAAAACAAAAACAAACCAGCAAGAAACACCACAAACTTGACATGATTAATGAATTCTATGAGAGTGGATATTTTATGCCACCTTGGCTAACATGCCCACAAAACATTGCCCTTTGTTACGTGAATAGAAAAATTCTCCCCATCGAAAAAGACCATTACTATTTTCAGCTCTGGTTAATTCTGATGATGAATGAGGGGTCGACTAATACATGCTTGTCTTTATAATATCAATCTGTCATTAAGGATACATAATACTTTCTATCTCTACCATTGAAAGGTAGCTCTTAAGCATATGGTTTGTGCACAATATAGGGACACATGGGTCAAATCTTGAAGGAAATTAGGTGTATCTTGGAAGTTGGATGATTTCAGATTCCAAAAGGACGAAATGCCAGCTCAAACACAAGGATTTTTGGGATTGTGTTATTTTAAAATCAATAGAAACATTTGAATTATTTCAGAACCCAATGGAGGGTCCAAACAAACTTCTGATGTACGGTGTGCATGAGAAGAGATCTCAGATATAAAGGAGGTATGATCGTAAACAATCTTAAGATGTCCACAATTTTGTACACCTCCAGGATTGTTTCTTTCAAAGATGCTACTACAGGGCTTCAAGATTACTGTATAACATTGTTATCACTTTGATGTGTCTGAGTGTCACTTTTGTTTCACCCTATTGATTTTTCATTATCAATCTGCCACAAGATGGAGTTCTGAGCTAGTTTTATACCATGTCTTCAATTTAATAAAAATATAACTTATTGTTTGTGAACTGACTATATATGGTGGGTTTTGGATGCATTTTAAAGGCCTACACATTTATACTCCATTTTATGGCATCTGCATTGTTTAGATGCACTGAACTCTTAGACAGAATTTAACAGTTGTGATTGCGGAAACTATTAATAAGCATTATACATGATTAACTGTTAGCAAGCATAAAGTGTATTCCAAGTGCCTCCTGTATTAACAATTTATATACGAAACTTTATTGTATTTGTAAGACACTGAAGTACTCGGAATAATTTATGGACATTTCTTTGGTTGTATTGAAAATTGTTGGAATACAACTAGGTAAATGGAAGGGAGTCTCATCTCATTCTTGTTGTTTTATTGGATATGTTGTGCTTTTCTTTGATTGGTTCTGATTTTGCTATATAGTTGCTGAGTTGATATTACTTTATTAAATTTCAAATGAGCAGGCTTCCTCAGATGTTGAAGTGGAAAAGGTAAGAAATGAACTTGAGAAACAAGCAGATGAATATGAGGAAGAATTTAAGCAATCCCTTGATGCTTTCAAGGAATACGCTTCCAGAATGCAGGCAATTTCAAAAGAGGCATATGCTGTCTATGATGAAAAATCAAAGATAGTGTTAAAGGATACGACAGAGCAGTTGAAACTACAGTCAGAAAATATGAGAGCAGTTTTAACTTCAATTGCGGAGGAAATCCATGTAAAGGGAAAAGAAAATTTGTCAATTTGGGTTGAAAACGTTCCTGAGACTGTGAAGGATGTAGCTGAAACTATTTTTGGTGTTCACCGAGATGATCTTAAAAACCTGTCTAAAGTTCATGACTTTTTCCTTGGCATTCCATATGGTAAGAGTGCTAATTTTTTCTCTATTATGGTGTTTATGTTTATGATATTCATTTTCCAGTTAGCACTACAATCTTGCCATGGTAGATATAATATTGAAATGAGCATGCAACAAACATTACACAACAATAATACTTGGAAGTATCATTCTGAGCAAGAAAACTATGACAGCTCTTTATTGTTGCTATAAAATTAGTTGTTGCAACTTTTCACATGATGCAGGTGCACTTCTTTTTCTTGGGGGTTTTCTTTCATTTCTCATAACTGGAAGCGTTCCTGCTGTTCATTTTGGAGTCATCCTAGGTGGGATACACCTAGCTGCGAGCATTTCAAGCCTTAAGGCCTGGAATAAGGGGTGATTTGTCCATTCCCTTTGTGAAAGGACAAACTGGTTAGAGACCTCTCTAACAACAACCTTCTTTTTTCCATTTGTTTTAAGCTTGATAGTAACAAAAATTTGACTGTTTATATCATGGCCAATAGAATGCTAGATTTGAAAATGGACATATAAGCTAGTTAATATGTTAGTGACATGTGACTATATTAATATTATTATATTGAGGCTAGGGATTAGGTAGTTAAATCCATTGTTGAAATGATTTGTATTGGAAAAAAATTACCAAGGGTCTGGGTATTGGTACATAGGAGAATTGGTGAAAATATTGGCAGGTCGACAAACTGTGTTAAGCATAAAAAATTAGAAGACATTTTCTGGAGAAAAAAAATTGGTTCCAAAGGACACTATATATAAATGTTTGATGCCAGCATCAACTAGTAAGTGTTGGATGTTTGGATTTTCTCACAGGAGTCGGTCCTTAGAGATGGACATAGAAGTGATTAGATCACTTCTACATTGGCCATGAAGGACATCCATACTTTGAATCGTTGGTTTAAGAATGATGAAAATCAAACATCCTTGACATATCTTAGATCAAGCGGATGTATGGAGAATATTAGGTCACCAATGTTTCGAGAAAATACCGTAGGCATACTATGGAAGAATTCACTGATTCAATTGCTGATTTTCAGCTTCGACCAAGTCCACGAAGATTATACTTCTCTTAATATTTCCAGATCCAAAACAAATGCTAGATTCCAATGGAAATACTACGCAAAAATCATGATTAATAATCATTATAATGTACATAACATTCCCTGTGATGAAGCCTTACACAGTGACCTTCTTTCCTTGCCCAGTTACATATGTAATATTTGTATTTGGCCACTCTTTCCAGCCCTCTAATTCTTCAGAAAAACCACAGGTTTGAATCCTCAGTGGTGGCTACTCCTTTATGCCTGTTTCATCCATTACTGAATTCGGGTTGCATTTTTTGTTTTGATCAGAGCCCTGAAAGAAATTTTAGTTGTGACTCAGTCTTCTTACAGGTCTCAAATTTAGAATAATTTCAGATCGTAGGTAAGACAGGCATAAATCTCGACCTTGTATGATACTTGCAAACAAAGATCTAATCTTTGCATCATTACAGCTGAAGTCTACGAGAATTCAGCGACGTTTCTTCTAAACATTCAAATTTCCAGAGGAAGGAGATCAGAGAGACTGGTAGACAAAATTCTAAGTGATTGATCTTTTTCTTTCTTGGGCTTGTCCTCACTTGAGCTCTGATACCGTGTTAATTTAGGTTAACATGATCTTTGCTTAGGATAATTACTTTAATGAGCCCAAGATTAATTCCATTTATATCAATAACAATCACATAACTATTATCCACTGACAGAAATTATCGAATGATCATAAGAAATCATATGTGGAAGACAAGCCAAGACAAGAAAACATCAAAATTGGCCCAAACCAGAGAAAATCCTGAAGACGGGGAAAACCTTTATCAATTCTTCTTATTATAGTATATAATATTGACTTTCCAGAAATGCCACTTGTCCAAATCACAAAGCCCATAAAATCTTTCTTTTTTTCTTCAGTTGTCAAAAACCCTTGCCTTAATAAGTGATCATATAAAGTCAAACAAAGTAATCCTTAAAAGGATAATCGGACCAGATTATTTGTACGGCCTTCACTGTTGATGATGATCAATCTAGTTTGATGAGGATTTCTGTCTTGGTTAGGGCACATATTCCATCTTTGAAATAATCTTCATCCAACATGCTCTTACTAGATATGACAATAGCTCAATCAAGCTTCTCAACCACCATAAAACATAGAGTGGAACCTAGAAGATTCTAATGCGTGACTGCGGTTAACAAGAAGAGGAGGATGTTGCCGCAAATGATCCAGACTAGGCTTCCAACAATATCGGCCTTTTGCCTGTAGAACTTGTCTTGCTAAAGAAGGGTTTCATAACAGTACATGCCTTAACACCTGTGGCTAGAAGCTTCAAACCTGAAGGAGATAAAATGCCCTAAACAAATCATAAATATGCTCTAAACAAACTCCTCCTCCATCCTATGGAACTTGGCCCTTGGAGATGACTAAATAGAACCCAACCTTGCCTCCATCTCCTTTACTGGAAATTACCTTCTTCTGCAGCTACTTTAGAGACAAGAATAATGAGTATTGATGAGCCAAGGATGGGTTATTTATATCCTTCTTGGGTAGGTTGACTTGATTACTCATGGAGGGAAGTTCAAATTTTCAATTTTCATTTTTTACCACCTAAATAAGGTTATGCCTTATGCAATTGCATTTGAGTTAATGAATACTTTTCCTTGTCCAAATTAGACAGTATTTATATCGATTTTGGTCCTCTCGAGAAGAGGAATTCAGTGAGATTATTATCTCCATCAATTGAGAAGACCATAGTGGAATTTGGCCTTAGTTGCCAATTTTAACATTTTCTCTTAGCTGACATCCTTCTGATATTGTTGTAATTTAGCTTTTGTTTATAATTTTTGATTTCTTTTGATGTTGTTTAATTTAGCTTTTTGTTGGGTTGTTGATTTTCGTATTATTGAATCATTACTATTTGAAAACTAGCATCTGCAAATTTGGTTAAAAATGAAAGTTCCACCATCCAAAAGATAGGATGGCAACCTTCAAATCAGAGGAGAATGTTGATGGAAGTGAGGTGCTCAAGTCAGTCTGTGTTTTCATCCATTATTTTTTGTCTTCCATTTAATATGATATGTAATCAGTCCTTAAATTTATATGCTCTTGCCTTTGCAAGTCAAACCTGCTGCTATTTCACTACCAGAGAGGCCTAGGAGCCTGAGTGTGCTGTAAGATACTTAGTGATGAGTTTTGTGTTTTCATGTTCTATAGTTGTTTCTAATCAGATTATATTTTTTCTTTTGGAACTATTGGTTTATTGAACTTCTTGTTGTGGATCTCAGTGTTTTGTCAAGAGAGGTATTTGCAAGTATGGTGCCAAGTGTAAGTTTGATCTTCCAAAGCACAAAGGGGAATATTTAAAAATATCAGAGCGCAAAGGGGATGGCGATGCTGCTGTAACTATAGGAACATAGGAACAAGGGGTTTCTGGAGTTGTAAATGGAAAAACAATGGCCACACCTATAAAGCTTGCTATCATGCACAATTCCAAGGGCTTACCAATTAGACTTGCTAGTATTTGTTTGGATTTATCTATTGCTTAATGTATGGATAAAGGAGTCTATCATCAGTAATTGCGAATTAAATTTTTTTCATTTCAAAGTCACCTTGAGTTACTGTGTTATATGGTTATTAGTGTTGTCTAGATCTCTCCAATGATGAAAACCTAGGTTGGACTTCCTTTAAGTGTTCTGCTTGACGTAATTCATTGGAATCTAGTTGGCTTCATTGGATTCTTTGTCTATACTTGTGGTTTTTTATTGAGATTGTTTGGGTTTGCTGTCAGTGCTTTTCACTTATGAGAATGCTTTGGTTTTTTTTTTCTCTAATTATGTGTTGAACATTTTTTAAAAATCAATGCTTATTATATAATTTCAAGGAATGCCATAACTCCTCACATAATTCTTTAAAGGGTGCTAGCTCATTGGAAGAGCACCTGCCATGCAGGAGGTTGGTGGTTCGATTCCACTGTACCCTAACATGAATTATTCAATGATATTGTTGATTTTTTTAATTAAATATTTTTATATTGATTTATTTTAATAGTGAGATATTTTTCTGGATTCATTGTTTTATATTGTCTCTAGAAAGACGATAGATAGGATTAAAGACATTGTCTCCATAAAGACAATATGTCTTTAATTCCAACTATTGTCTTTGGAGAGACAAAAATGAAATTGTCCCAAGTTAAGACAATTTACCTAGAAATTGTCTTAAAACCCCCCTTTGTGTTGTAGTGCAACTAGTGTCTCTGGAGAGACAAAAATAAAATTGTCTCTGGAGAGTCAAAAATGCTTGTGTTATATATTGTCTTTATAGAGACAATATTTTAAGACAATTTAATTTTAAGACGATTTAATTTGAGACACTCGTTTAAAGACAATATTTAAGACAATACTCAAGTTTTCTTTTGTCTCAAATTAAGACAATTTACACAAAAATTGTCTTAAATATTGTCTTAAAATCCCCCTTTATGTTGTAGTGTCTCTTGACCAAGCACAAAAAAAGAAATGAAATAAACCCATACAACAATATTCATTTAGATGTAAAAAAGAAATAAAATAAACCCATACAACAATATTCATTTAGATGTTGAAGATGCATTTGCAGGTGATTAGAGTGCAGATGTATCAATGCAATAAACCCAACTTGGAAATTTGTGACGAAATAAAACCATACAACAATATTCATTTAGAACTAAAGTTTTACTTGGGTTTGCATTTTTTAATCTAAATACATTCTCTTCATACCATGTTTGTATAAAGAAATCAAGTTGAATACAATTTCTCTTTTAGATGGAATTGATTTGTGAAATGACAATGAAGATTGTATTTATTTATTTTGGAAATGTAATTTAATTTAATTACTAAATAAATAAGTGATGAGGTATATTTAATTTAAATATCAAAATTTAATCATTATTTTTATATTATGTATTTCAAGTTATATTTATTTTGTAAATTTTTTAAAGATTAATGAAAAAAAACATTTAATTATATTTAATATGTAAAATATTAAATTTTAATATATATATATATATTATTAAAAAAATTTGTAGAATTTGAATTATGATAATAAAAGAAATAACTTTTTAAACTTTATGTAAGTTGAAATAAATTTGTTAGAAAGGGACTGCTTCAAACCACTTTTGATGTCAAAACTTTAGATTTTGTTGTATTGTAGACCGTGTAGGTTAAATGAGTTCAAAGATAATTTTATTTTGGAGGAAATGTACCCACCCACATGAAATCCACTATGTGATGAGACTTCATGCTTGCACACTCCGTCCTGTATAGATTAAATGAGTTCAGAATTTATTTATTTTGTTAAAATTTAAAAAAATAAGAAAAGATTGGAGAAACTAGACCCAATCAGGTGAAACCCATTATGTGATGAGACTTCATGCTTGCAAGCTTCGTCAAACTTACACCTTTGATTCGAATCATTTTCCTTTTTGGTCATGCTTTTCAATGAATGACTGTGTATAGTTGTATGAAAGATTAAATGTGTTTTCTGTGTCGAAGAGAGGTGGAAAGAAAGTGATAATGGGGAGGATATGTGATCTAAGAGTTTTTTTTGTATCTATAGTTTTCTCTAGGGTGGCTTTCATCAGTAAAATAAATGCGGAAAATGTGTATAGCTTAGCATGAAAGAGGCATCAATGTAATGCTTGAGATTAAAATTAAGACTAAAAATATTTTTGGTATGAAATGGAGATCAGTTGATTATTATTCTATAAATTTGAAGCAATATTTTTTTTTTCTTATTTATTTTGGAAAATATTGGTGTAAAAGTGTGAGTAGAAAGTTCTATTATTAATAATTTTGTTGTTGGGCTCACCTATCCTTCAATTCCAAGCCATATGAATTTTAGAATTTTATTGTCGGACTCACATATCTTTTCATCTCTATTTATAATGTTATTGTATATATATATGAAAGGTAAAAATATATATCTTTCTATTTCTATTTATAATGTTATTGTATATCTACCGAGGCTGTAAATTTGCCCAGATTGTCAAAAATGTGACCCCAAAAAAAAAAAAAAGTGTGAAAGAAATGTTTGAGTCTTTTTTTTTTTTAAATGGTGGAAATAGTTTTAGCATTATCAAAAACTATTGAAATTTAACAACTGTAATCTAAATTTATAAAAATTCTTGCCATATTTTATCAAAATCTCGCCAAAATTTCCAAATTTTCCAAACAAATTTAAAACCAAGATAAATTTCTACCCAACTTACTTGCTCCTCTTTTCTTTTTGTCAACATATAAGGGAATCTATTTTTATTCCAACTCAGGGCGTTTCATGGACAAAGGATCTAAAAAAAATAAAACTTTTCATGGAGAGCAAAAGAATAAGAATAAAGATGGGCTATACTACTGTGATTTGGAAAATTTGCCTTAATTATATATGACCATAAAAAAAAACAATTAAATTATATTAAAAATAATATTATATAATTTTAGTGAGTATAGAAAAATTAACAATAAATTTGATAAAGTAACTTTATTTTTAATATATATATATATATATATATATATATATATATATATATATATATATATATATATATATATATATATATATATATATATATATATATATATATATATATATATATATATATATATATATATATATATATATATAGATATTTTAATATATATATATATATATATATTCAATTTATTTTTTACAAATATTTTTAGAAAGAAAATTTGCTTTTTAGAATATATCTATTTATACTTCTATAAAACTTTCTCAACAAAACTATTATCATTGCAATTGGGTAAGATTGGATTCTCCACTCCACAATACATAATTATAATTAACAGAATACCTCAATTTACTAATCAGTAAAACTTAAATTTATTGGATTCTAAACCTTAACACTAATTTGAATTTAGTTATATTTAAACTAAGAGACTAAGAGACAAAGACTAGCCATTATGTAGCACTTGTCATTAAAATTATCCTTATTGATCAAAATTATATTTATGCTTTGTATTATTTTAATAAAATGAAAAATAAATGAAAATACACACTTATATGTACATTTATCTACTCCACAAGGCATTCGAGGATTCAGAAGTACAGTCTTGTTAATTTGTCAGAAATTTGGGAAATAACCTTCTCTTTATGTTGTTCAGAATAGGCTATAGCACTTTGAACCCTAAAAAGCTCATGAATGTTGAGTGTAGCAAGTTCCTGAGATCCTAGGCTTTGTGGCAAAGAAATTTTTCAATCACTCTTGGAGAAGACGACTACGCAGGACAACTTCGGTGGCGCAAATCAGTAAGACAATGTTGTTTAAAGTAACTTTATGACCTTGATCTAAAATTCCTGTGGATGCCATTCAAAGGTTATATTTTTGCCCTAATCAGAGGGGTCCTGTGGAAAACATGATCTGAAGTTTGTAGGCAGATTGCTCGAAGGTTTTGAAAGTAAGTGTATTGGGCTTATAAGCGTACATCCTTTGTGCACAAATTTTGGCAATTTCCTGAAGCATAATTTCAAGAAATGTTAAGGCATGTCTGTAGCCCTGATGTGATAGTGACATTTGAGAGAACAGGGAGAGAATCCAACTAGCATAGGAACTAATCTCTCATCCTTGCATACAGATAGTGTACATTGACATCGAAGAATTCTGGGCAGCGTACCCATCTTCTGAGATAGCTAGGGCACTGGGGTAATTCTGAGATAATGAATAATTTATGGGATAGCTAGGGGTACCCATCTCTTGCTGATTTTGGGTGTAAACAAGTTCTTCTGAACTTCAATTTTGGGACAGCAGGAGCAAGATCTATATCTGCCAAAGACTCAGCCTCCAAGGCACAGTGACAACCTCACATTGGTTCTGCTTTACAAGTGCACACATTCTAACTTACCCTCCTCATCTTAATTTTTGTTTTATTACACTATGAATACTTCCCCTCATATTTCTAAGCCCCTCTCTAGCAAAGGCGGACCAAGTAAAATTACATTAGATAGTCTCTATGAGTACATTGAGTCTTTAGAAGGACAAAGAGAAGAAAGAGAAAATCATTTTAAACTAGAACTAACGACAATGCTTGATAGCAAACATAAATCATTAGAAAACAAAATAACCACACTCGAAATTGAACTCCAAGAAATGAAAGGTAAAATTCAAGAAATAGAACATAGTAAACAAACAATAGTCGAAGAAAAAGACACCTTGAAAAGCAAGATTAAAAATATAAAAGAACAACTACATAATAACTCACCCTAAATAACACAGAAAATAACTTAGATATTGTTAGCCATCTATAAATTTTTCATATACTGTGATGGCTAAAACAGGTCTATTAGTCTTCAAGAAACAAATTTGGAGCAAATCTGTGAGTTCTTGAAGCCTTGTTGTGTCTCTTGTCCAAGAATCCCTCTCATTGATATCTTCATAAAAAATCCTTCAAAAACCCTGCTGTTATCATGAAGAAAACTATTTTTGGACCCCCTCTTCCACCCTCTTTCATTCATAAATTCTTCATTATACCCTTTATTTCCTCCAAAATTCCCTTTAAAACCATATAAGTCCCTTTTATCTGGTTTTAAATCCTCTTTATCATCTATCAGAACCTCTGAAAATCCCAAAAAGACCCATTTTGGCCTTATTTTCCCAAACATTTCATAAGACAGACTTAAGCCCCCGCGGGCTTAAATCCTCAGCCTTTTTCTCGATATAACCGGAACCCGCGACCATCAGCTTAAGTCTTTAGCCCCTTTCGCGCTATTGCACTTCGCTACGCCCCTTTTCCTTCCGCCTTCTTTATATTTTCCCGTCGATGGTTTCCCCCTGCCAACGAGATTTGAGCCGTTGATCTCCCTGATCTAATGGTTCTCGCTCCATCGCACCACCAGTTTTCCTCCCGATCGTCACTTACCAAAGCCTCCCTGCTGACGTATTTTGGACCGTTGATCTGGCTCCCCCAGATCCAATGGTTGGCGTAGTTTCGCCGTTTCGCTATCCCTTTGCCCCATTCATTCATTTCTGAGACACTCCGATTTCATCTGGATCGTCGATCCTCCTGATCGGACGGTCTTCGTGCCATCGCGTTATCACTTTCCTCATTCCCAAACCCTTTTCATCGCCGATATGCATCCTCACTAATACAATCCTCACCGTCCGATTAACCCAGATCTACGGTGCAAGTTCACTGCGGCAACACCCGACCAAAGTGGCCCGTACTCTCCAGTCCCCCCACACCCTCGATCTCCACCATCGATCTTCTCCTAATCCAATGGCCAACATTTTCCCCATTTCCCATTCACCGCGGAGGCACCCGACCAAAAACCTTTCCGTCCCCCTCGGTTCCCCCGCAGTTGATCTCAGCCGTCGATCTTCTCCAGATCCGACGGCCATCAGCGCTCCTCCATTTCCTCGACCCCTCATCCACCTTCTCCCCCCGAAATAGATTTGGACCGTTGATCTAATCGGATCCAACAACTCCCACTAAACCATACCTTATCACCCTCCAGTCTAAACTTCCGCTCCGCAACAGAATTGCTGACGTTACCATCAGGCCCCACCATCCTTCGCCCGCGCATCTATTCAACTATCACGTGCAATCATAACCGTTGATCTAGATTTCCCAGATCTAATGACTCTAGCTTTGTTTCACACCCATCCTCGCCAAACCTCCTGATCGCGTTATTTGCACGTGAAAACGGTGGTTTTTAATGGACACACGACAGCCTCTGACACGTATCGCATCCACCCTGCGCAAAACCACAAACCACTCTGACCTCGCGTGAAAACCGCCTCCGATTTTCTGTGAAACCGCCTATCATTATTTTGCGCCATAATTTGAATTAAACCCTGGTTCTGCCTTCCGCCATGGGTTTTCCACCTCTGTTGCATTCATCCTCCTCTACACTACTCTTCCACCACCTTGAGCCTCTGTGAAGTTGTTTATCTAATTCGCATGGTTTTATTAAAAGTTTGATGTTTGTTGCAGGTTTAATGGCGGTTTTTTAGCATAAAAGCCATCCCACAGTCACTAAAGGCGACAGAGATCGAGGACGAAGATCCCAGGCCTAAGAAATGCAGAGAAAGGGACTCAAAGGATTAATTCCAAGCTCAGATCGATGTGTCATGACCATCGATGCCTTTATGAAACCTTCCAATGCGCCAAAGCCACCTATACACCAGCAAAGGAGAAGAAAAACGAAGATCCGTAAAGAGTATCAGAGGGGATAAAGAGAAAGGATTAAAGTCAAAACCTGAAAATCAAAAGGCTTAATCCATAGTTAAAGGATAAAGCACAGTTCAAAGACCAGAGATGATCCGAAAAGACATAATCAGCCTTAAAGCACAAATTAAAGCCTAAGTCAGTGTTTAAAGTATCAAAGACATACAGATAAGCAAAAGACCGCTTCAAAATGCCAGATCATTGAAGCAATTAATCCTCATAAAGCCAGAAATGCCACCTACAGTTCTATTTACTTCAAAAGAATACATATTAAATGCACACTCAGAGATATTTTTCCAAAGACAGCTCAGAAAGTAATTTCCAGCTACCAAAAGCCTCAAAAGTCAACAAAAGTGATTGAAGTAGATGAAAGTTAATGTAAAAATCAATTAACATAGTTAAGACATTAGATATCTTCTCCATTAGGCCTCCCAAAGGCCGAGAAGCATTTAATCTGTATTAATTGAACAAATGAACCCTCTCTTTCACTCCACCTCCTCATTCTTCTATAAAGACTCCATGAGGAGCTCATTGTAAAGGGTTGGAAAGTTATTGATTGTTTGAACTGTTATTAAGTGGAAGTAGCTGAGTAGTTTTGATATAGTAGGCTGGGAAGAGAAGTATTGAACTGTAGAAAGCCATTGGAATCAAAATATGTGACTGGTTTTGCACATCAAATAAACAAGCAGATTCACTAGATCCTGATCTAAATCATTAGTGATGTTTTTCCTTATTGTTACTGTTGCTTCTTATGTTTTTCACTTTGTTCATATTATCTGATAAATAGCAGTAAATATATATTAGGATTTACTTCCAAATTACCCTAATTCTGATTGATAGGCTTTATCTTTATGTTTTCTTCTAAATGTGTGTTTGGGAATGAATCAATACAGTGTAACCAGTCAAGGAATGTTGGTGAGCCCATGTCTTGTAGTGTAGAACTTGAGATTATT
This sequence comes from Pinus albicaulis, assembly GCA_034641835.2. NCBI lineage: Eukaryota > Viridiplantae > Streptophyta > Pinopsida > Pinales > Pinaceae > Pinus > Pinus albicaulis. The sequence continues at coordinate 1,780,201,348 of CM076580.1, read as the reverse complement.
TTCTTGAATGTTCTTGAAAGGGTTGCTAAGTAGAGTTGAACTAGGGAAGTCTATGGTTAGCCCTGTCCTGTAGTTTCTTCTCCAACAACTAGCTTTGAAAAGTTCCATTAAGAGTATGCCAAAAGCAGGATAGGTTCAAAGTCCTTACCTGATCTTAGGATGCCCTTTGTTTTCTTAAAATTTTTTCTACTTTCTAAAGGTATTATGTTGAGGATTGACAAGATTGTGACTTGGGCAATTCGCCTTCACTAAGTAAAAGTGGGCACATGAGGAGCTATTTTTGGCACAAGTCTATTTTTAGACTATGTCTATTTTTAGACTATGTCTATTTTTGTTATGATGATGTATTTGAGAGTTAGGGATACTGTTGCATGGATGGTTGATCAAGTTGGAAAAATAGATGAAATTCTATTTTAGAATATTGGGCGAAGTCTATTTATAGATCGTCAATCTAAAAATAGATGCATGTCGATTATTATTAGCTCTTAATAATAATCAGACTCTAAACAACAACTTATTCTCTTGGAGCACTTCGGTTCAGTGCACAGATGTGGCACATCAGCTGACAGAAGGAATTAAGCAATTCCTAAGGGTTTACTGGAGCTAATGCATGGAGGACTCAGTTAGAACTCAGAGTAGAAATGAGTTATGACATAGTTGGAAGAAGTAGTTATGGAGTTGTATTTAGTTAAACCAAATTGACTGATTCAAACTCAATTGTATCTGATGTACAGGGCCAGTACACTAGTGAGTGGAGTGGTCCATTATTTAATTAATTTCATAAATAATAACTCATTAATCAATGCAGAAGAATACATAAGAATTTAGCTATGGTATAAGCGGTTTAGTGGAGACAGGTGGAGAGATAGGTGAAAGAACAAGATGAATATCTATTGTGGGATAACTAGTGACCCATGATTGCATCCCTTCTGATGGATATGCCAATGAGGATGTGAGTCAATGATGGAGATAATTCGAATTCATTGAGATATTCTTGTGAGAGATTGCCTTGATAGAGGCAGGCTAGCAGGTGGCAAAGATCGGTGCATGGATTTGCAAGATTAGGCCTGATTAGTGTATGAAGATTGTACTGTACTGAGAGCTTGTGATAAGATTTGTATGTTTGTATGATATTGTCATATGATCTCCATGTTACATAATATATAGTTGGGTTTTTCAGGTTCAGGCTTTCCCAGTTAAAAACTGTGTTATGTGCGATTGAATATTTTTGTTTATGCTTCACATGTGTGTGAAATTAATTTTTCCGCAAAAGATTAACAAGTGGAATAGATTCAGTATCTTGCATAAAGTTAAATAGTGTGAGATCAAGTGGATCTAGGAAATATGCATGCTTAGTGCATATAATTTCTACATGGTATCATAGGATTGTTGATTGAAGATTACAATTGTGAAGTGAGTTTGTGCTGGTGGACAATTCGAATTTGCTACAGAAGATTCTTGGTGTAGAAATCGAGTATACATTGAAATGTCTTTTAACGGATTGAGATTGGAGTATGCCCTTGATGGGAGCTCAAATTACATAGCCTGGAAGGACATGATGGAGGCGGTACTGGAGGATAATGGGCTGAAGGAGTTAATCAATAGCGATGTTCCTAAGCCGGGATCTAGTGATGTTGCATTACTTGATGCATGGCAAAAGAAGACTGCAAAGACGAGGAGAATTTTGTTAGAATGTGTGAAGGACCATATTGTGTCGAGCCTTTATGGGAAAGCCACTCCATTCTTAATGTGGAAGGCTTTGACAGACTTTTTCCAAAGCAGAAGTGACCAGAGGAAGTTGGCGCTTAAAGACAAGCTCAGAAAAATAAAAATGGAGAAAGGCGACAGTATTCCAAAATACCTCATGAAGTTTGTCCACTGCAAGGTTGAGCTGGGAAGTGTGGGGGTTACTGTTGATGAAGAATACTTGGTGAGCTTGGCTCTCCTTGGACTTCCGAAGAGTTGGCATAGCTACAAAGACTCTGTCAATGGACGGGAGAAACTGCCGAGATGGGAGCGACTTTCGTTGGATCTTGTGCAGGAGGAGATAAGGCGGAGTACCAAGGATGGATCTTCATCGAAGAATGAAGATGAAGAGAATTGCACTTTGGCTTCCAAAGAAAGGAAAGGGAAGGGGAAGAAAAATTCTTCTAAATCCGGCGCGAAAGGCAAGAAGTAGGACTTGTCCAAAGTGAAGTGTTTTCACTATCACGAGCATGGACATTTTTCCACTAACTATCCACAGAAGAAGAAGAATAAGTAGGCTGCTAGATCTATAGCTGGAGAGGCCTTAGCCTCGCAATTTGAGCAGGATTTTTCTTTGATATCATGCTTAGTTTCAAGCTGCATGGGATCGGTGTGGTATCTTGACAGTGGTGCGTCTTTCCATATGACGGGAGACCATGATTTGTTTAGTGACTTGCACGAGAAGGACCTCCAGATGCATATAGAGATGTGCGATGATGGTTGGTACAGTGCGACTGGCATTAGGACCATTACCTTTGAGAGGAAGTCTGATAATCCATTCTTGTTGAATAATGTCATGCATGTTCCAGGTCTGAAGAAGAACTTAGTCTCAGTCGCAATGCTGGAAGACAGAGGTTATGATGTTGTTTTTAGTGAGGGAAAAGCCTTCCTTCGACATAAAACAACGAGTCAAACCAAGAAGATAGGGGTTTGAATTAAGAATATCTACAAGCTGGAGGTAGATGGCTGTGCTGCAATGGTGGGAAAAGTAGAAGAAGTGGTGAGCCGGGATGAGGGTGAATTATGGCATAGGAGATTGGGCCATCTTCACCGTGGTTCTTTGAATATTTTGCAACAAATTTCTACTGGACTTCCCAAGGGTACTCTTGCGCAGTCAGATCAGTGCAAAGGATGTACAATGGGCAAGTTTGTGAAGACCACCTTTCATGAGAAGGAGAACCGTGCTTCAGTGATCTTGGAGAGAATTCACACAGATGTGTGTGGACCATTCTCGGTTGATTCAATAGAAAAACACAGGTATTATGTTATATTTGTCGATGAATTTTCTCGTAGATGCCGGATCTCTCTTCCATGGCAGAAGAAGAGTGAAACGTTCTCAAAGTTAACAGAGTTCCGAAGGAATCATGGAGAAGGAGCCTGGGGAAGGTGCAAAAGCTTCATGGAGCGATATTGCAGAATATATCTCCGGAAAATCTGGAAGAATTCGTAGAAAAGAAGGAATTCAAAGAGAACTCATAGCGCCTCATAACCCACAAGAATGGGTCACAGAGAGAAAGAACAAAATGATTGTGGGTGTTGCACGAGCGATGTCGTACGAATAGGGCCTACCGATGCACCCGTGAGCGGAAGCATGCAACATCATGTTTATGTGCAAAACCGTTGTCCTCATAGAGTACTTGGCATGAGTACACCCGAGGAAGCATCGGTCGAAGCCCGATATTTCTCATTTGAAGATTTTTGGCTTATCTATTTACATTCATGTGACAAAGGATGCCAGGAAGAAGCTGGAGCCGACTATAGAAGTTGGGATATTTTTTTGGTACATAGAAACACCCAATAATTATCGTGTGTATTTTCCAAACAGTCGAATGACTATGGTGCAACAGGATATAAAATTCAATGAGGTGAAAGCCATGAAGTTGTCACTTGAGAGGGAGCTACACTTGCATGGAGAGGAGGAGCTACTTTCTCCCAAAGATGAGCCTCTAGATGTGGATCAGCCAGTGGAGGAGATTCATGGAGTGGAGGAGTCCACTCATGTAGAAACAAACATCAGAACAGCAAGAAATCATACCATAGAAGCTGAGAGACTGAAGCTTGGTGTGGCACAGAATGTAGGAGTCCCTACATCACAGCATAGACAGAGACAGTCACCTGACCGATTTACTGGATACATGGCTCTTATGAGCAAGTGTATTGTGACAAAGCCATCTTCTTTTTAAGAAAAAGCATAGGATCCCACATGGGTAGATGCCATGGTAGAGGAGTATGACTCCATTTTCAGAAACTGTGCTTGGGAGATTGTTCCAAAGCCGGTGGGTAAATCAGTTGTAGGATCAAGATGGATCTACAAGGTAAAGCAAGTTGTTGATGGGAGCGTCAAGAAGTATAAGGAAATATTTGTTGCCCCCAAGCCGCGAATTGAGGAATGACCATGAATAAACCTTGCACTCGTCGCACGCATTCTTCACACTTGCGACTATCCTTGCTCTCTCGCCACGTATGGGTTACACATTCATCAGATGGATGTGAAGACTACATTCCTTAATGGGATCATTGAGGAAGAGGTGTACATTGAGCAGCCTGAAGGATTTGAGATCTTCAGCAGTGAGTCGCATGTGCGCAGGCTCAAAAGAGCACTGTATGGGATGAAACGAGCACCCCGTGCTTGGTACACTCGGATCGACAACTATTTCACTGGACTTGGCTTCACCAAGAGTGAGGCGAATGCAAACCTGTACCAGATTGTGGTTGAGGGTAAGCTTTTGATCATTGTAATTTATGTTGATGATTTAATACTAATAGGTGATGAGCAGTTGATACACTCATGCAAAGTTGATCTTGCAAAGGAGTTTGAGATGAAGGATTTAGGCCTCCTTCATTATTTCTTTGGGTTGGAAATATGGCAGCAGGAAGGTGAACTGTTTGTGTCTCAAGGCAAGCATGCCTGGGAGATACTGGAGAAGTTTCACATGCAAGGCTACAAGCCTATCGACACTCCTCTTCCAGGAAATTGGAAGAAAGAGGATGCTACATCGGCGTAGGTAGGGATGCCACCATTCATCGATAGTTGGTGGGTTCGCTCATGTATTTAGTCAATACAAGACCGACACATACAGGGGAGAACCACTACAAGCGGCGGTTGCTTACCTGCCTCTGAAGGCGGGGAGGCGTGTATTGAGATATCTCAGGCATCCGAGTATGGTTTATGGTACGTACGTATGGATGAGGTGTAGTTGCACGACGACGCATGCATATTGGGCAGAAGCTCCGCGTACGTAAAGGCAGAATCAGATACATGACGTATCTACTACATTTTTATAAGCAAGAGGGAAAAAGATATGTGGTACTCAGTTCAACGGAAGGAACACAGTGCAACAAGTTTAGTTGCATATGAGGCTATCTGGATGAGGAAGATTTTGGTTGGTTTGTTCGGTTCACATTTAGATCCCATGGTGATTCATTGTGATAATCAAAGGTGCATTAAACTCTCAGTTAATCCTGTGTTTCATGATAAATATAAACATATTGATATCTGGTATCATCATATTAGAGATTGTGTGCAACGGAAGATCATGTTGATTCAGTACATTCCCACGAAGGATTAGGATGCAGATATTCTGACGAAGGCGCTCACCAGGAGAAAATTCGAATACCATAGAGGTAGGAATTGGTGAAGGATAACTCTATCTTGTTGAGAGGGAGTGTTGAGATTCAACAAGATGATGAGCTTAGTGAAAAGAGTCGCCTTCACTAAGTGGGCCCACAGGCTATTTTTGGCGCAAGTCTATTTTTAGACTATGTCTATTTTTAGACATGATGATCATATTTCAGAAGTTGCAGGATGTTATATGTGGATGGTTGATCAAGTTGGAAAAATAGATGAAATTATATTTTTAGAATATTGGGCAAAGTCTATTTATAGTTCGTCAATCTAAAAATAGATGCATATCGATTATTATTAGCTCTTAATAATAATTAGAGTCTAAACAACAACTTATTCTCTTGGAGCACTTCAGTTCAGTGCATAGATGTGGCACATCAACTGATAGAAGGAATTACACTATTCCTGAGGGTTTACTGGAGCTAATGCATGGAGGACTCAGTTAGAACTCAAGTGGCATAGTTATGACACAATTAGAAGAAGTAGTTATGGAGTTGTATTTAGTTTAACTCAGTTAGACTCAGTTGAGCTAGTTGTATCTAGTCTAACTCAATGATACACTAGTGAGAGTGGAGTGAATTAATTAGTTAATTAATTCATAAATAATAAATCATTAATCAACTGAAGAATACATAAGTTAACTACAGTGCATGGCAGTTTCAGTGGAGACCAGTGGAGAGATAGGTGAAAGGGCAAGATAGAATATCTGTTGTGACTATTAGTGATGCATTGATTGCATCCAACACACAGTGGAGATGCCAATGAGGATTTCACAGTCAAGGATGGAGTAATTCGAATTCATTCAGAGCTATTCTTCAGCAGAGATTGCGTAGTGGAGGCAGGCTAGCAAGTGACAAAGATTGGTGCATGGATTTGCAAGATTAGGCCTGATTAGTGTATGACGATTGTACTGTACTGAGAGCTTGTGATAAGCTTTGTATGTTTGTATGAGATTTTCATATGATCTCCATGTTACATAATATATAGTTGGGTTTTTTAGCTTCAGGATTTCCCGGTTAAAAACTATGTTATGTGTGATTGAATATTTTTGTTTATGCTTCACATGTGTGTGCAATTAATTTTTCCGCAAAAGATTAACAAGTGGAATAGATTCAGTATCTTGCATAAAGTTAAATAGTGTGAGATTAGGTGGATCTTGGACATATGCATGCTTAGTGCATATAATTTCTACAGATTACTGGATTATTGTATTAGAAGTTAGCTTTAGTAGGAGTTTTCCTAGAGAAGTCTATGGTTTTCCCTGTCCTTTGGCTTGCTCCCAAATTAGTCACTTTGAAAGGATTTTCTTGTGTAGTGAAGTTAATAGATTATTAATTGGTTATTAGCTTTTCTTCTTGCACCACACTTCTTAATGTTTCATACCAAAAGCTCAACTTAAAGAGATCTTTTGATATAGATGACTTGCCCTATGGAAACCCTTGAATAGTTGTTGTGAAAGTAAACCCTTTTATGACTCCATATCCCAATGGAGTGACACTTTTTCTTGACCTATCTTCCCATGCCAAAACATCCTTCTACTTATTTCCTCCTTCACTTCACATGACCTTCTCATTTAATGATTCCCAACCAAAAACAAACAAATCCCTTGTACTTCATAACTAGCCTAATATCATATCATAAGCTTTAAAAGCATATCATTCAAACACACATATAGAGAGATCCCTCTCTAAATCCAGGAGGGCTAGATCCTAGGATTCCAAAGTGGTTCTGATGTTTCCTTTTCATTTGGTATGCCAATCTGCCAAATCACAAGACCCCAACATAATGGCGACTCCACTGGGGATGTCTGAGTGAATTACATCTTATACATCCTTAAGAGCTCAAAAGACCCACAACATCCTTATATTGCTATTCAATCGCTGATGGTGGACAAAAACTCATCTTAAAATTTTTGAAATCCTCCACCTGGCAACTCCACAACTCCCAAAAGACCAAATGAATCCACTGGTAGAAGACTCTGAACTGGTTGAATAGACATAGTGACCTCTTTTCTGATTTACGAACATGGATCCAAGAATACAATGAAGATATGCCCCAATGAGCAGAAATCATATCCCTGGGCTCCCACACAAGATGCCCCAGGTGAATTGGGATGACAACCTTCCTGTTTTTCAAGGTGAAAATTTTGACAACCCATTGTTACATCTCATCAAATTTCATGTACATGTATGGAGGTTAAAAGTGGAATGGCATGAAGACTGCCTTATGAAAATGCTCATGTTGACATTAGAAGGAAAAGCAAGGGAATGGTATGAATGGTTGAGGACTGGTAGTTTGTTTTCTCTAAGAGACCTCCACATGGTATTTTATGATCATTATAAAGAAAAATATCCATATCTATCATTGGATGGAAGTTGTTGTAATCAATATGAGGACATCATAGAATACCTTGCAGGCATTTATGAAGATTTAGGAAATTGGTAGCCTAAGTATCTCTTAGTAGCCATTCATGAATTTCATACCCAAGACAACTATCATAAAAACCTAGATGAATCAGTTGAGGAAGAAATCAATCAAGGAATAAAAGACATTCCTCAAGATATCCCTGCAAACATAAATAATGATTCATCACCCCTTCTAGGTGAGGCTCAAGAAGACATTCAACCTCAAATTCAGTCTTCACAAGAGATAGAGAGCTGCTGTAATTCTACTTAAAGAAACACAGAAACATCTCCTCCTTTGACAGAAGAAGAAATCGATCAGATTATCAATAAACAACCAGCCTCTGAATTTTTTTGCAAAACAAACACTCTTGCCCATTCACCTAATGAACTTTATTGTAAAAATTTAGAAAGTTCCCTTGTAGATCAGAATAAAGAAAGACATGCTGATAATCTAGTATGTTTGATTGGTGACATTACTTACATTAATGATTTTCCTAATTTTGATCTATCTGATGATGATGTTCTCCAAACAGAAGTTAATCTTGCAGGACTATCATTAGTAGATTTGTGGGAGGAAGATTAGTTCCACCAACTTTGAGAAAGTAATGAGCCAAAGGAGGCTATTTACGATACTGATGAAGAAAACTTTAAAAATGCAGAAGAGGGCGAAGAATCCCTCAATATTTTCTCTGCTTCATTAAAACTCATTAGTAATAGTTTTCATGTGATTGGGAATCAGCAGTCTTTCAGCTCAAAGTTTGAGGAGGAAAACAATGAATAACTTCTTGAGCCAGTTGAAATTAAAGAACCTTCTCCTGAAAGGGTTGAGGTAATCAAAGAAACCCCTACTCAAGAATATAATCACATCTTCACCAAGCTCAACCCACTGAATCAAAATACCCCGAGACTACAAGAGGACAGCACTGCCAAATATGATGAGTCCTCCAGTTCAGATCACAATGAATATGAGGAAGATTTTCTTTCTCAAAAGAATCTTTTTCTTGATCCAGTGGAAGAAAAAATAACCCTGGTTGAAACTTACCTGTCAAATACTCCCAACCAGGTATTATTTCAAGACCCCTTCGCTCATTTTTTGAAGACATTTGAAGAAGGGATAAAGATTGTTAGGAGCAGTGTATCACCAAATGCAACAAATTTTTTTAGCACTGCTGCTAAAGAACAAGTGAGATGGGAGTGGCCCTATCTATCCATCATGCTCAAAGAGATGAGCACATACCAATCATGGAACCATCTGATTGACTGGATGTATTGGAAAAGAGATTTTGTCAGCTAAACATGTAAATATTTCAGAGTTAGATTAGGGTAGGTAGGAATGTCAATAAAGCTCAGCTTGTGAGAATTTAGTTAGTTTTTTGTTTTTTTCTTTGAAAGAAAAATTGAAAAAATACAAAAACAATAGAAAAGAAAAAGAGGGCAGATTAGAAAAATAAGAAAGGTACAACCCCAAACCAAAAAAGAAAGAGAGTCTGAAAGTGTGCAAGCTTAAATTCCACTACCAAAAGAAGCACTGCTATTTAGTCATATAGCCTAATCATGACTAGATAGATTTCAATTTACTACTGATAGGTTAGTGAATCAGATTAGCCAAAAAATTTAATCTTGGCTTATCAGTAGACTAGATTAGGATAGAAAAACAAAGGTTCAAACAAGCTTAAATCATGAACCTGTAAGTTTGATGAAAGAAATGGCTCTAATCAGACCAAAACTTGAGCCAAAGATACAAAGAAGACTAGTTCTAACATGCTGAAAACTTGAACTAGGTAAAGAAGAAGAAGACAAATCTAAAGGATCAAAACCAAAGCTAAAAGAAAGAAAGAAGGATGCTCGTAATTTTCATATCTTAAGCCTTCACAATTTTGTTCCAATTTTCTATAAATTTCAGTCTATGTGCAGCTTGCTTTCATGCCATAGTATTACAACAAATCAAATAGTTTAATCCTAGTTTGTCTATATTTAAATTTCTGTTTTAGAATATAGAGAATAAGATCTGTCAGATAGCTTAATCCTGACAGATAGTAGTTATGTAGAGAAGCTAATGAGTTCAACTGTTTAAACTGAACTCATGGAAGTTATAAGGGTAGATTTATATTAGTTTCATGCTTTCAATAAAAGAATAAAATTTTGATGTCAAAAGTTTTGCAAGTCCAAGTGCACCTTATGAAGAAAAAATGTTAGGAAAGTAGGTTGTGTAGGTAGTTGTCTGGGAATAAATTGATTTGTTATGATGTAATGCTCATCATCTTTTCAAGCAGCATGATCATCAAAGAAGAAAGAGGTTGTTAAAGTGAAGCAAAGCATCAATACACTGGTCTACTTTCCAGGGATTATCTCTAAGGTTCTTGACACCTCCAAGGAACTGCCATCCCCAGGTGGAGCCACTGATAGCCATCTATAAATTTTTCATATACTATGATGGCTAAAACAGGTCTATTAGTCTTCAATAAACAAATTTGGAGCAAATCTGTGAGTTCTTGAAGCCTTGTTGTGTCTCTTGTCCAAGAATCCATCTCACTGATATCTTCATCAAAAATTCTTCAAAAACCCTATTGTTATCATGAAGAAAATTTTTTTTGGACCCCCTCTTCCACCCTCTTTCATTCATAAATTCTTCATTATACCCTTTATTTCCTCCAAAATTCCCTTTAAAAGCATATAAGACCCTTTTATATGGTTTTAAATCCTCTTTATCATCTATTAGAACCTCTGAAAATCCCAAAAAAAACCATTTCGGCCTTATTTTCCCAAACATTTCATAAGACATGTTGGAACACCTAATCCTACATGGGTAGGTGTGGAATGCGAAAAGTCACAATGAAGTCCAAGTGACCTTGGAATGTGAAACCAAGAGTCACACCATTGTATTATAAATGTACATCATGTATAATGGAAAAATAAGAAAGCCTCACGCTTATCCTTCATTGTGTTGAGTCTCTTGTGTGTGCATTCTTTTTCCTCATACACCATGTGTGTGCTTCAACATGGTGTTTAACATGGTATCAGAGTGGGCGATTGCTGGCCCTGCTCCAAATTGAGTGAGCCATTTGTGTTTATGGCCTTGCATATCTGCAAAAATTCTTGACATTTTTGCAGCGCTTAGAGTTTCTGCAGCAGTGTTTTTGCCTCCATTTAGAAGTGTTTTGAAGAGGAGCAGCATTCAAAATCCCAGCATTCAAAAATTGGCAGCATTCTGGCATTGGTTTTGAAGAGAAGTAGCTGTGCATCTGAAGGTTTTCATTCTGAACTTCCATGCAATTTTTGCTGCCCACTTTTAAATTCTGCATTTTAAAGAGCTGCTGGAAAATAGTTTAAAGAGGGTTTCTGAAGAAGTTTTTGTTTTTTCACTGGAAAATATTTCTGAGTACTCTTAATTTCTGCATTGAAGAGCTGCTGGAAAATTGTTCAAAGTGGATTTATGGAAAATTTCTGAGTTTTACATTGAAAAATCTCTGCAAATTTCTGGGTTTCACTGCTGAAATCTCCTGAAAATTTTGCAATTTCTGAAAAATTTCTACAAGTACCTTCAAACTCTGAATTTTTAAAGTCTCTGCTGCTGGAAGGAAAATTCTCTGCTCTCTATTCTCTGCTCTTTTAACATTTAAAAAAAAAATTAAAAAAATTAAAAATAAAAAAAATCGATTCATACCCCCCGGCCTTTCGAGCACCCCCTACCATTCTCCAAACCCTGCAAACACACATTCGCTCACATACCTTGCCACGCCTCACGGCTGCTACAACTTCAAACTGCTCTGCAAATAACACTCACATCCGCCCTCTACGCGCTCATATACGCCCTCTACCCATTGCTCGGCCCTCTCCCTACGCCATATTTGCTATCTCCTATCGGCCCACGGCCCATACAACCCCCTCTCCAGAACGCCTTCCCTCATCTCCTACCGTCCCCTTATCTCTCACACCGCTCCATTCCAAATGCACCCACTCTGCAACTTAACAACCCTCCGCCTACCCTTCCACCGTTCCCTTTTTTAAATAAATCTCTTAGATTTTAAACTCTCCACTCCTTCCCCTTTTAATTTTTTAAATAAATTAAACTCTCCACCGCCCCCTTTTAAATAAATCCCATTCCCTAATTAAAATACCCCCCTCCCCTCTCATATAATACCCCCATTACAACTCCTTTTTAATTTTAATATACTCTCCCTTATTTTAATACCCCCCTCCCCTCTCATATAATACCCCCATTTCCCTTTTTGAATTAAAATTCCTCCCTACAAATTCTTAATCCCAATTTTAAATTCGACTTTTTAATTTATTCCCTTCCATTAATAAAACCCCCCCACCATATAGTTACCCCCCCTTTTATTATTTTACAATTAAAATCCCCCTCCCTTTTAATTTAATTTCCCTCTCCTTCCACTGAAATAAATTTCCCATCTTTTTATATTTCTCCATTTAATTTAATAGACTCCATCCCTTTTTTAATAATCCTCTTTTAATTAACATTTCCTTTAAATCCCCCTCCCTACACATTTTTAAATTTCCATCTCCCTCATTTTTTAATTATTCCCCATAATTAATTTTTTAATTAATTTTCAATTAATTAAAAAAAAAAAATAGCAGAGAGAGAGGAGAGAGAGAGGAAGAAGACTTGAACAACAGAAAGGAAGAGAAAATGACATATCAGAAAATGAAGTGAACACATTGAGAAAATTGCAGATTTGACATTGACATAAGGGTGATTTTTTGAAGAATTTCACATTTGAAGACAAGTTTTCCATCATTGAAAACAACTATTTGAAGAAGAAAATTCAGCTGCCATAAAAAGGCCTCTTGCACAAGTCTTTTGCTGCACATTCATACAAATATTTTGCAGAGATATGTATTGAGCTAACATTGTATTTTGAGTGGAATTTGCCTCTTCATTCATAGTTGGAATCAGTGAATTTGAGTTGTTGATGTAACTCATTGTTGATTGTCCTCCATCATTTGAGGAGCACACTTTGTACTTTGAGATTTCCATAGTTGGAACTTCTTTGGAGTCATTTGTATTTGTTGTTAAATCACATTGTAAACGGGTGCATTTTCGGTTGAAGCCGACACCCTTTCTCTTTTTGAGCCTAAGTTGTTGAAATGGCCAAAATCAATGAGGCATTAGAGTTGTTGAATAACCTCATTCATTGAAATGTTGATGACATGATAAAAATGAGCAAGCATGCTCTTCTTGATATTCAAAATTGTTTGCAAGATGCACAAGAAAAGATTGAGTTTTTGCAGTTGGAAACTCAACTTCAGCAAGACAAACTTTAGCAAAAGAGTCACCATTCTGAACCTGTTTCTGTTCAGAAGATTGTGAAGGACTCCCATCAGAAGAAAGAAGATACAGTTGCAGTTGATTCCCATTCAGTTCCTTGTACTAGAGCAGATATACATGTAGATGCAGCATCTCAGCCTGCACTTCTCAAGCCCATCATCAGACCTTGGGAAGAGCTTGTCCACAACAAGCACCGAACTGGTCTTGGATATGACAAGGATGTGACCCTTCATATTCCAGACTACACCAAGCCCATCATATTTCAGAGTGCCGGATTCTTGTATGACAGTTCACCTGCAGCTGTTCCAGATCCTTTTCCACAACAACAACAGATCGTAAAATGCCAACATTGTGATCGAGTTGGCCATATGAAAGATCACTGTTTTGATCTTCATTCATGCAAGCACTGTGGTCGGCACACCCATTCTTCAGACAGATGCTTCAGACACAAGCCTCCTGCAAGAACCAAGATTCATCTTGGATGGATCGCTTCTTAGCAATGGGCATCAGCAGCCAAGAAGATGTTTACGACACATGTTAGAACTTGTTCACGGATATTGAACAAACTTGCAGTTGAGTTTTTGCCATCATCTCACCTTGTCCCTGACAGGGGGGAAAATGGTGGTCATGTACAAGCTTCGACGACAGATCAAGCGAGCCTGAGCCATAATCTCTCATTCCATGTTCAGAGTTGTAGCCAGCAGTTCAAGCGAGCCTGAGTCACAATTCGTCATTTCGGATTCAGAGATGTAGCCAGAGATACGGATGCCCATGAGCATACCTTCGGTTGGTGGATAACCTAAAACCATCATTTTTGGTTGGTGGATAACCTAAAACCATCATTTTCGATTGGTGGATAACCTAAAACCATCATCTTTGGTTGGTGGATAACCTAAAACCATCATTTTCGGTTGGTGGATAACCTAAAACCATCATATTTGGTTGGTGGACAACCTAAAACCACCACAGGTAGTAGACCTCCCTTCTTTTCGGTCGAAGGTCTCCCTTTTTTATGAGGGACAATTCCTCTAGCAGAAGCTTTCAGCTTCTTGCCAGTTTTGGAAGAGTTCCGGGAACTGCAACAAGTTTTGCGTTCCAGTGTTTGTGGTCATCCTAAAACCACCTCTTTTTTCCAACATTTTTAGAGAGTTGATTCAGCCCAAGTGCTGCCATGTATACTTTGCAGATTTGTATTACAACTCTTTTCTTGGACTCACACATACCCCTTTGGATTAATGGGGGATGTTGGAACACCTAATCCTACATGGGTAGGTGTGGAATGCGAAAAGTCACAATGGAGTCCAAGTGACCTTGGAATATGAAACCAAGAGTCACACCATTGTACTATAAATGTACATCTTTGTATAATGGAAAATAAAGAAAGCCTCACGCTTATCCTTCATTGTGTTGAGTCTCTTGTGTGTGCATTCTTCTTCCTCATACACCATGTGTGTGCTTCAACATGGTGTTTAACAAGACAGACTTAAGCCCCCGCGGGCTTAAATCCTTAGCCTTTTTCTCCATATAACTAGGACCCGCAACCATCGGCTTAAGTCTTTAGCCTCTTTCGCACTATCACACTTCACCACACCCCTTTCCCTTCCGCCTTCTTCATATTTCCCCGCCAATGGTTTCCCCCCGCTGACGAGATCCGAGCTGTTGATCTCCCTGATCTAACAATTGTCACTCCATCACACCACCAGTTTTCCTCCCGATCGTCACTTACCAAAGCCTCCCCACCGATGTATTTTGGACCATTGATCTAGCTCCCCTAGATCCAAAAGTCGGCACATTTTCGTCGTTTCATTGTCCCTTTGCCCCATTCATTCATTTCTGCGACGCTCCAATTTCATCTGGACCGTTGATCCTCCTGATCGGACGGTCACCGCGCCATCGCGTTATCACTTTCCACGTTCCCAAACCCTTTTTGCCACCGATATGCATCCTCCCCGATGAAATCCTCACCATCTGATTAACCCAGATCTATGGCGCAGGTTCATTGGGGGGGTACCCGACCAAAGTGGCCCATACTCCCCAGTCCCCCCGCACCCTCGATATCCATCGTCGATCTTCTGCCGATCCAATGGCAAACATTTTTTCCCCGTTTCCCATTCACTGCGGAGGCACCTGACCGAAAACCTTTTCGTCCCCCCCCGGTCCCTCCGCAGTTGATCTCAGCCGTCGATCTTCTCCAGATCCAATGGCCATCATCTCTCCTCCATTTCCCCGACCCCTCATCCACCTTCTCCCCCCGGAATGGATTTGGACCGTTGATCTAATTGGATCCAATGGATCCCACTAAACCATACCTTATCACCCTTCGTTCTAAACTTACGCTCCGCAACAGAATTGCTGACGTTACCGTCAGGCCCCACCATCCTTCGCCCGCGCATCTATTCAACTATCACGCGCAATCATAACCGTTGATCTAGATTGCCCAGATCTAACGACTCTAGCTTCTTTTCACGCCCATCCTCACCAAACCTCCTGATCACGTTATTTTCACACAAAAATAGTGGTTTTTAATGGACATGTGGCAGCCTCCAACGCGTATCGTGTCCACCCTATGCAAAACCACAAACTGCTCTGACCCCGAATGAAAACTGCCTCCAGTTTTCTACGAAATTGCCTATCATTATTTCGTGCCATAATTCGAATTAAACCCTGGCTCTGCCTTCCGCCATGTGTTTTCCACCTCCACTGCATTCATCCTCCTCTACACTGCTCTTCCACCACCTTGAGCCTCTGTTAAGCAGTTTATCTAATTCACATGGTTTTATTAAAAGTTTGATGTTTGTTGCAGGTTTAATGGCGGTTTTTTAGCATAGAAGCCATCCCACAGTCACTAAAGGTGACAGAGGATGAGGATGACGATACTAGGCCTAATCAATACAAAGAAAGGGACTCGAAGGATTAATTCCAAGCTCAGATCAATGCGTCATGACCATCGATGCCTTTATGAAACCTTTCAATGCGCCAAAGCGACCTATACACCAGCAAAGGAGAAGAAACACGAAGATTCGTAAAGAGTATCAGAGGGGACAAAGAGAAAGGATTAAAGTCAAAACCTGAAAATCAAAAGGCTTAATCCACAGTTAAAGGATAAAGCACAGTTCGAAGACCAGAGATGATCCGAAAAAACATAATTAGCCTTAAAGCACAAATTAAAGCCTAAATCAATGTTTAAAGTATCAAAGACAAACAAATCAGAAAAATACCGCTTCAAAATGAAAGATCATTGAAGCAATTAATCCTCAGAAAGCCAGAAATGCCACCTACAGTTCTATTTACTTGAAAAGAATACATATTAAATGCACACTCAGAGATATTTTGCCAAAGACAACTCAGAAAGTAATTGCCAGCTACCAAAAGCCTCAAAAGTCAACAAAAGTGACTGAAGTAGATGAAAGTTAATGTAAAAATCAATTAACAGAGTTAAGACATTAGATATCTTCTCCATTAGGCCTCCCAAAGGCCGAGAAGCATTTACTCTGTATTAATTGAACAAATGAACCCTCTCTTTCATTCCACCTCCTCATTCTTCTATAAAGACTCCATGAGGAGCTCATTGTAAAGGGTTGGAAAGTTATTGATTGTTTGAACCGTTATTAAGTGGAAGTAGCTGAGTAGTTGTGATATAGTAGGCTGGGAAGAGAAGTATTGGACTATAGAAAGCCATTGGACTCAAAGTATGTGACTGGTTTTTCACATCAAATAAACAAGTAGATTCACTGGATCCTGACGTAAATCATTGGTTATGTTTTTCCTTATTGTCACTGTTACCTCTTATGTTTTTCACTTTGTTCATATTCTCTGATAAAGATCAGAAAATATAGATTAGGATTTACTTCTAAAGTACCCTAATTCTGACTGATAAGCTTTATCTTTATGTTTTCTTCTAAATGTGTGTTTGGGAATGAATCAATACAGTATAACTAGTAAAGGAATGTTGGTGAGCCCATGTCTTGCAGTGTAGAACTTGAGATTATATTCTTGAATGTTCTTGAAAGGTTTGCTAAGTAGAGTTCAACTAGGGAAGTCTATGGTTATCCCTGTCCTCTAGTTTCTTCTCCAACAGCTAGCTTTGAAAACTTCCCTTAAGAGTATGCTGAAAGCAGGATAGGTTCAAAGTCCTTACTTGATCTTAGGCTACTTTTTTATGTTTATCTTAAATTTTTTCCCCTAAGAGTATGCTGAAAGCAGGATAGGTTCAAAATCCTTACCTGATCTTAGGCTGCCCTTTGTTTTCTTAAAATGTTTTCTACTTTCTGAAGGTAGTCAAGAGGATTACTGGATTGTTGTCTTAGAAGTTGGCTTTAGTAGGAGTTTTCCCAGAGAAGTCTGTGGTTTTCCTTGTCCTTTGGCTTGCTCCCAAATTAGTCACTTTGAAAGGATTTCTTGTGTAGTGAAGTTAATAGATTCTTAATTGGTTATTAGCTTTGCTTCTTTCACCACACTTCTTAATGTTTCATACCACAAGCTGAACTTAAAGAGATCTTTTGATATAGATTACTTGCCCTATGGAAACCCTTGAATAGTTGTTGTGCAAGTAAACCATTTCATGACTCCATAGCCCAATGGAGTGACACTTTTTCTTGACCTATCTTCCCATGCCAAAACATCCTTCTACTTATTTCCTCCTTCACTTCACATGACCTTCTCATTTAATGATTCCCAACCAAAAACAAAAAAATCCCTTGTACTTCATAACTAGCCTAATATCATTTCATAAGCTTTAAAATCATATCATTCCAACACACATATAGAGAGACCCCTCTTTGAATCCAGGAGGGCTAGATCCTAGGATTCCAAAGTGGTTCTAATGTTGCCTTGTCATTTGGTATGCCAATCTGCCAAATCACAGGACCCCAATAGATATTAAACCCATCAAAGAGGAAATTAATAAATTAATTGTTCTCGACCATGAGTGCCACAGATGAGCCTTAAATCTTATAGTTGTGCGTATAGAAGAACAAAACAATGAAAACACATTAGAAATGGTTAAAGAACAATTAAAAAAAATTCAAATTGAAACAACCTATGTCATGGAAGAAATAAGGGTCAGAAAGATACTTGAGCAAAAACACAGACTTATTTGTGTCAAGGTCAGTTGTCATGAATATAAACTGGATATACTCAGGAAATCCCCAAGCCTAAAAGGAACAAGAATCTTTATAAATAAAGATCTCATTCCATAAGACCAAGCTGAACTTAGGAAAGAAGTCCAAAAGGTCAAGGATGCAAGAAAGGCTAGGAAATGGGCAATCATTAGGAATAGGAAAGCTATTATTAGAGATAGAGTCTCAAGCACGAGTGATAAATAGGGATTTGCATCACTCTAGATCCTCTTCTGGAACTTTTGTGGCTTTCCATGGTGTAAGGTCCTATGTTAAGTTGGATCCCGAGTGATTGACCTTATTCTCTTAGTGGAAATATGGGAGCATGATGAATCTAGGGTCCCTCACCTCGACGATTTCACTCTTTGGTCTTGTTGGAATGAGAAATCCTCTCTGAGGGGTTTTGGTGGTATAGCCTGCTATATAAGGAACAATTTTTCCTCTCACATCCGACTTAATAAAATCAACACCTTCAATCAATACATTTGGATCGAAATCTCTGATTCTACCACTAATAGGATCTTTCTTGCAATCTGCTATTTCGCTCCTATCAACTCTACATCCTATAAGAAGAAAAACCTGGATAAGAATTTTCATTTCAATTCTTTAGAGAAAGAGATCTCCAACCTGAGAAATGATGGTAATACCCTTTTACTAGGAGACTTTAATGCTAGAACTACTACTAACCAAGCCATTACATTAAGCAACAAATCTAACCCCAACCCCCTTGTGGCTTGATGAAGATAGTAACTTAGCTATTAAATTCAAGAGAAAATTTGAAGACATTATTGAGAAATTATTTGGCACTGAGCTCCTCAAACTTTGCAGTTCCCAAGACCTAATTATTTGTAATGGTATTAACAAGTGGTCCCTCTCCGGTCAGATGACATGTTTCCATGCATTAGGTGGTAGTGTTGTGGATTATGCAATTTCTAACATCCTCATCCTCAGCCATATTAAAAACTTTGAGCTTATTAATGGATTTGAGCCTGACTCTGACCATATAACTCTGTCTCTATCCCTCAATCTTGCTATGCATACCACCCACATGCAGGAGACCGATGAAAGAAATAGACGCATTCACTTTGATAGAAGTAAAACCGACCTCTTCTTAAGGGATTTAGAGAGGGATTTAGGCCCCATAAATTATAATACTAACATTGATCAAATTTATTACCATTTCACTACTATCCTTTCCAACACCATTAGCAAGTTTTCTAATGAGATTTCGTTTACGAAGTTTATTAGAACTTCCAATCCATGGTATGAAAAAGATTTAAAAATTTCCAAGAAAAAGATTAGTGATGCTCCTAATGAAATCATTAAGCTTCAGAATATCAATATATACAAAAATATCATAAAGAGGAAGAAAATATAATATATTAATAAAATACAAGATTATATTCTGCACCTTTCTAAAGTCGTGCCCAAAAAATTTTGGCGGAATGTTCTTGTTCGTAAAACCAAAGATAACTATTATATCCCCTTAGAAAACTGGGACAACTATCTTAAGAAGTTGTATGACTCTTCAGACACTATGGGCACCACCTTAATCACTCCAATTAAGGAGGATGTATTAACTCTTGATGACATTGATTCTGGTATTAATAAGCTCGCTAATGGGAAAACTAAAGATATTGAAGGATACCAAGCTGAGATCCTTAAAATGGGAAGATCTATCCTCATTCCTTATCTCCACAAGCTTCTCAATTTTTCTGTAATGCATGACTTCCCTCGACTTTGGACGCAAAGCCTTATTGTAGCTATATTTAAAAATTGGGACAAGAGTGTTCCATCTAACTATAGGACCATTATGGTTAGCCATATCTTGGCTAAGCCTTATGGGCTCATTTTGGAGAAGAAGCTTAGCCTTTGGCTAGAAAGCCAGGGAAAAAGAGCTAAAGGACAAGTTGGTTTTAGGATACATCACTCGACTATTGACCATCTGGTCACTCTTATATCATTACGAAGGAATTTCTCAATAGTAAATTCGATTTATTTTGTTGCTTTGTGGACTTTAGAAAAGCTTGCGACACTGTTCCTCGAGATAAACTTTGGGAGAGACTTAAAGAGATCATGGTCCCTCTTGAGCTGAGGATAGCAGTGATTCATCTCTACGAGACTGTCACTGCCAAGCTTAAGACAGGAATGAGGGGTGGTCTAAAGACATTAAATGCAATATTGGATTTAAGCAAGGGTGTCCCCTATCCCCTACCCTTTTTGGCATATACATCGATATGCTAGAGGAGTGTCTGGAATCTGCAGGGTGTAAGGGCACCGAGCTTGTTGTTGTTCTCATTACTCTTCTCCTCTATGTAGATGATATTTTTCTTCTTGCAAAAATCCATGATGACCTTGACAAGCAGCTCCAGATTCTTCATGACTACTGCTCCAAGATGGGTATGATAGTTAATACCGATAAGACTAAAGTCATGATCATTAAACCTAAAAGATTACCCATGGTAGTTTCGTGTATAATAACCAGTTCTTAGAGCAGGTTTATTATTATAAGTATTTGGGAATTAACTTCCCTCATCATCTCACCTGGAATTATAGCATTGAGAAAAGGATTATTGTGGTCTGGAAAGCCTATTATGAGCTTGAAAATAATTGTAAGTCGGCTGATCTTTAAATTTGGAGTAAAAATAGGTTCCTCTTTGATACCCTTGTCACCCCTGCTGTCTTATACAGATGTGAAGTTTGGGGCTGCAGTATATCTAGAGAGTCATGGAGGAAGATTGAGATGATTCAAAAAAAATTCATAACCTACAACCTTAAGATCAAGGGAAATACTCCCTATCTTATCCTCTTGATCGAATCTGGTTTTTCCCCCATTGAAAGTACAACTATGTTTAGATATCTAATGTATAAGAAGAAGCTTGACATATATGCACATGTTTTTGGAGAGGGAGGTTATCATTACAGTTCTTTCAATTTATGATTACAGATAAAATTGGCGGTTGAGAGTCTATATTTTTTGTTGAGATCTTTCTTTTGATTCGTTTTGTTTACGGAGTAAATATTAAACTCACAAGTAATTTGTAAAAAAGGGAAAGAGTTGGCATGGATTTGAAAGCAGAAAATAAATTAGAGCTTAAGGGTAAGAGTAAAAATATTGAAGTAAAAGAGTTACAACCAGTGAAATATATAGAGTTATTTCAACATGAGAAATATCTGGAAGAGATAGAATCTTTTTTTGAAGAAGCATCCAACAGTGATGAGTATTTTGATATGATTGAAATAAAGTGGAGCATCAAGTAGAAAGAGAAAAGTTCTAGTAGCGCAGAAGTAGATAATAAAATCATAAGTGATTTGATTGTAAATTCAGATAATATTTTACCAAAAAATGAGGATAAAGAAGAAAGTGATTGGGAAAAGCAGTTTACTCAGGAGATTTTCAAGGAGCGAGGCCAGGAAGCAATAGATTCAAAGGATGTTAGTTTTATTTGACACCAGAAGTTCTTCAGGGATATCTGATCCCAGTAATTCCTGAAGAAATTCGTTGGATATGCTATTTCCAGGAACGTAGATCCATGATTATAGAAATAGTTGTTTTTATTTATCTTTTAAATCTGTAATTCCTAAAAATTACTCGAGGAGTCTAAGATTATATATACATTCTTTTATGATGTAATAGGGGTTCGTGTTTTGAGTAATTTTGGAGAAAATACGGTTGTGATTCTGTAAATTTGAGCGATTAATGAAAAATCAGTGGGGAATTACAGACTCATTCTATACCTTAGTTTCTGAGAGTATGGTGTGTTGAAGAATGTATCAATCTATTATGTGTATGTGATTCTTCTTTGTTTATTTCATATATGTGTTATCTTCATGTTTGATTGAAAAATACATATGCAGAATTCATCCTTGTTAGATGCTCTGTAATATATCAATTAAACATTTCACAAATCTTCATCTAAAGTCATATTAAAGAATTCATTCATGTTTAAATTCTCTTTATATGATGGACCATTTCTTTCTTATTTCTATTGTTTCACAGAAATACAAACCTACAAATAAGTATGATTTCCCTAAGAGTGGTGGCAAACTTAGAACAACATAAAGAAAGATATTTGACCTTTTCCTTAAAATGAATTGATAAAGGGAGAGAAACCTACTTGTAATATGTTCGCTTTCCCTCGCCTCCCTCCATCGCTTTCGTCGATCTCAATCCAACTTAACTTGCTTGATTGATACCTGCCATGGAAAACAGAAGACAGAAAAAAACATAAAGGCAATATGATCACTTCAAGCTAAACAAATTGAATCAATTAAACTCATTAATACACATATAACATCATTTACAAGTGCATTAGGAAAGGAAAAAATGTCTTTATTATGAAGTAGAAGGAAGATTACAACCAGTTGATCGATTCGTTGTCACTCATCTAGCTTGAGTCCCATCCTCGTCACATCCAACATCAACAATCCAACAACATCACAATACACGCACAATACCTTCAAGAGTTGATATCTCACCAGCATAACTCTATTTAACAAAAAATCTTAATCTCCTATGCACTATGTTTAGTGCTCTATTTATAAGTAGATGAGGGTGGTTTGACATAAATGAATCATTGAATGGTTTTCCTAAAAATGGATGAATAGGTTTCCTTTTTCATGGGAATAGGAGGATAAGATGTTTAATGACTTCATGGGTTCCAAATTTGAGGATATCAAATGAGGTGAAAGCTGGAGCAACTTCTAGAAGTCACTAGAAGTTGGGAAGATTCCTGGAATCCAATGAACGATTCGATCCCAGTCGACCAACACACTCCAAAGTGGGCCTAGATCCAAGGAACCTTGCATGGGAGTAGATGCTCTGCAAAGTAGTTACAACTATCTAGGGGTGCGTTGATGGCTCAATGGGGCACTTCAACTGGCATCTAAGCAGTGAAACTTTCATGAAGGAAGATGATCTGGATCTTGGAGGGAGGCCTCCAAGATCTAAGAAAATTGAAATGGATCTGACAAGATCTGCAAAATTAGAATGCCAAAAAACAAGAGAGAACACAAAGAAAATAAAACCACAAAGAAACTTGTTTTATTAAAACAGAGAATAACTGTAGAAGCTACATTGTTGTGGACAATCTCTCCTTTTACATAGTGAGGCTTGTTATTTATAGCCTTTTTTGAGAGAAAATACCATAGGAGGATACCATGGGTCAATATCATGGGTAGATACCACTTACAATACCATGGATAAATTCCATGGGTGGATGGATAACATGGGTGGATGAATACCATGGGTTGATGCCATTTTCCATTCGGATCATTCCTCCCTCTTTAAGAAGCAATGGTCCCCATTGCGTGAATTTCCCTCCTGAGAAGCCTTTTTTGAATAGGAAGAGCCACCGAAGAGAAGGGTTTTATGCAGCTAACCCATAACCATGATGAACGAAGATCTGAGGATAAAGATACTCTGTAATGCTTGTGACCAACTGTGATATTGACAGTGTGTGGCCGAGCAAATGGACTTCGATGAAGTGTGGGTTTGTGGATGAACCAAAACCATGACAAACAAAGATTTCAGGATAGAGATACCCTGTAATGTTTGTGACCAAATCTGTTACTAACAGTGTGTGGCCTAGCAAATGGACTTCGATGAGAAGGATTTTGTGTGGTTGACCCATAATCGTGATGCTGATTGTTGATGAAGTAGCAGGTGCCTACATAGCTTGGGGTGGGAGGGCACATCTCCAAATAACCACAGTCAAATGCTTCTATGCTGAAACTGATGAATGTGAAGCAGTTGCCTACTAAAGTGGGGTGGGAGGGCACGTCTCCAAAGGGAACCCGCTCCGAATGCTGCTCCAAATTTAAAATGAGCATAACTCAGTCAATATAACTCAGAATATTTATTATAACTTGTTTTTGGAAATGGAATGATCATTCTGCATCTTCTCATGTGTTTGAAATCGATATTTGGAGACCCTAGACTCTCAGATGCGCGCTGGAACTGTCCCACCATCACAAAATTTCTGAAAAAATAACTGATTTTAAATCAGCGATAAATCCCTCGTCCGGATTCCGATTCGAACGATTTTTTTTTTGAAATCGGGTGATTTTTAAAGGGGAGCGCATATCTATAACCATTTATCTGAAATTTATCACTAAAAAATGTAAGAAATGATATGAGATATGTCGTCCATGAATTATCGTTAGAAAAATTGCTGCAACATTGTTGATTTTGAATTAGCGACATCTCCCTCATCCGAACTCCAATTTGGCCGATTTTTTTTTTTTGAATTTAAGTATTTTCTCACAAGAAATCTAGATCTAGTCTTTTTTTTTGCAATTTTTTTAGCAAAATTTTCAGATCTAATCTGCAAACTCACTGCCAAAAAAAAAAATTCATGGAGTTTGCTGAATATTGCTGCAAAACATTGAAATTGAAATATGTTTCAAACCCTCATTCCCATGGAGGGGTAACCTGAATCTGATACCACTAATCTGGATCTTAGGCGGAGGCCCCCAAGATCTAAAAAGTTGAAATAGATCTGACAAGATCTGCAAAATTAGAATGCCAGAAAAAAAGAGAGAACAAAAAAAAAAAAACCATAAAGAAACTTGTTTGATTAAAACAGAGAATAACTGTAGAAGCTACATTGTGGTGGAAAATCTCTCCTTTTACAAAGTGAGGCTTGTTATTTATGGCCTTCTTTTGAGAGACAATACTATAGGAGGATACCATGGGTCAATACCTCTTACAATACCATGGGTCAATACCATGGGTAGATACCACTTACAATACCATGGGTGGATGGATAACATGGGTGGATGAATACCATGGGTTGATGCCATTTTCCATTCGGATCAGAAGACCACCAATAGGATGACTTGTTTAAGGCATGAGCAACTAATTTAGAGTCTGATAGACCCTAATGAATACTGATCTGTGTTTTGGGATGATGCCCAAATAAACCTGTAATAGATGCCCCTTGAAGCATGAAGTAAAAAATGATCATGTTGATTGATTTTATTTACGACGTGATGAGGAGGAACTGAAGCGGAAAATGACCTACATCAATTACAATACATTACATCATGATATCTATTCATATTGTACATGAATTGTTGAGGGAGGAATATCCCATACTCAACACATAAACTATCATAACATCAGAAAGTCATCTACATATATAGACCCATGATAGGATGACCATCTAAGTAATGACCAGCGTAGGGATGATTTGGTACTTCTCCTGAAATCACAGCTCGAATGGATGAAACTAGATCGAGGGTCTTCTATCTCATTCACTCGATCGCTCAAAGTATGAGTCTAACCATGCGAATATATGATCTGATGTCGAACATGGGAAGACACCATCTGATTACCATCCAATGATGTGAGTCGTTAATGGATGCAAGAGAAACCATCGTTGATGATAATGGCTCTCAAGGTACTGCAGTACATTCTGCATGGTGTGAATAGATGATTTGATGTCGAACACCATACAAAGTCTTTTAGTCGAAGGTCTTTGATGTCAACCTATCGTCGGAAGTGAGAAACCTTCCGTTGATGTAAGCAAGCTCAAAGGTACTGAAAGGTTGTTTCTAAGTCAACTACCTGGATGTTGAGTTGATTTCGATAGGAAGCGACTCGTCGTAGGAGGGCATTGATGCTTCCCACATCAACTACATGAAACGAGAGTAATTATTTTGGAGACAGAATGTGACTGATGAATCAATGTCAGGGATGTTGGCCATGAAATGAAGGTTTATGAGTATTACAGAGGATGAGGAATAACTGAGTGAATTCTCTTGAAAATATCGGCGACACTGAATGAATTGGTAGCATTTGACCCAAAACTGAAGTGATGGATGGTATGATAGACCATAGGTATGATAGACCATCAAGAAAATTACCCAACCCAAAAATTACAGAGATGAAGTGAATAAGTGTCATGTTCAAGAGAGACTTGCTACCAAAAAGTGTTTTATCCATTTCCAATTTTCCACAGTCATTGTTGACCAGTACCTCTTTATTTTTTAACAATATTGAGGAGGATAACATATGCTTGATGTATAATTCCACCCTTCGGGTGAATCCATCTCTATTTGATGCTTTAACGAGTCTAGCGAAGGTGGAACTCGATCTTCTCATGATGGAAAAGTTTGTCTCTATTTGATGCTTTAATGAGTTTAATGACAGTGAGAAATCGGTTCTTTTTCATGTTTAGAGAGTTTGAAAAGGGGACTAAAAGAAAACTCCACAAGTTATTTTTCGTATAATAGTCCCTCGGATCTGAAAAAGCGTAAAATAATATCTGAGAGAACTTCCTAGCCATGTTCGACTAGGGTTTTCATTTTTTGTAATCATAATCTATCTCGGTCTAGAAAATGGCTAAACATATACTGAGTAGATGTCATTTCAATTCCTTTAACGAGCTCGAAAAGACAAGTGCTCAACAATCTTTTCATATTTTGAGAGTCTGAAAAGAGCTGAAAGAGAACTCGAGGGGGGTTCCTTTTTCACATTTAACAAAGCTCGAAAAAGAGATAAAAGTGCACTTTAAATTCCTTTTTCATGTTTAAAAAATCTCGAAAAAGGAGCATAAAAGTGTGCTTTGAGTTCCTTTTTCATGTTTGAAAAAGCTCGAAAAAGAGATAAAACTATGCTTTGTGGTCAATATCTCATTTCACGATCATGCACGAATAAGTTTTATAATCAGCTGCAAACATGCTCAAAGAAACATCAAATGGATTAACAATACCTGTTAAAAATAGTAAAAATGGGTAAAATCCATAGTCATTTCATTAAATGTGCATAAATTAATCAAAAATACTATTAAATTAAGAATTTACCAAGTCATTTTTACCATTTCACGTTTACCATTTGAATTTTAGTGCTCTGAGCCTATTTTAATCTTGAACTTCAGCGGTTGATTGCGACAAATTATGTGGATCATTTCTCGTGTCGTTTGGACCAAGTAGAAAATCTTACCCTCCTCTTTCTATTAATTGCATTCTTTTTCAGTTTCATGCACATTTGTATAAAGAATCATTCGCCGATAATCACATCCAATAATATTTTGTCGATGCGTTTCGAACCAGCCAGTGTGGTTCATCATTAGGACAAGATGATAAATCTGATCAGTTAACTAGTTTAAATAGATAAAGGGACGCTCCAACTAGTCGTTGTAAAATGACTAGTTTGACTAAAATAAGGAAAACAAGAAATTTAAATAAATTAAAAATGAATTTATTAATAGTTGTATATAATTTTAACATATATTAATATTATTATTTTATTAATTTTTTTTTTTTTTTTTTTTTTTGGACTAAATAAAGGAAAATAAGACATTTAATTAATTTTAAAATGAATGAATCAATATTTATATATAATTATAATATATATAATTGAAAGGCATTAAAATGGATCTTGATGACAGCCTTGTAAGTTTTGATTTTGTCTCATTATACTCTTGTATTCCCATTAATGAAGCTATCTATGGCATTAATCGAATCACAGATCCTGATTCTGCCCATCTCGTTGGGATTTGTCTTACCTCAACCTTCTTTAGTTTAGAGGGTGAATTATTTGAGTAGACTTGTGGTGTGGCCATGGGTTCCCTCCTGTCCCCTGTTGCAGTTAATATTTTCATGGAAGACTTCAAATCTAGGACCCTTTCCTCATTTCTTTTTCAATATATGCTTTGGAAAAGGTTTGTTGATGACACTTGTGTGGTCTGGCCCCATGGCAATGAAAAATTGGACCTTTTCTTCCAGCATCTTAATGATCAATCTGACTTCATTAAATTCACCATGGAATTCTAAGTTGATGGAAGTTTTCCCTTTCTAGATGTTATTATTTCTAGGAATGAGGAAATTTCTTTTTCCCATCAAGTCTTTAGAAAGAAGACACACAATGAGCAGTATTTACATTCTGGTTCTCATCATTTCCCTGCTCAGAAGCTAGGTGTTCTCAGCACCCTAGCTACTAGAGCCTTTAGAATCTCTGATGAACACCACTTTGAAGGAGAGAAATTCCATCTCCTAAGCGTTTTCAATAAGAATGCTTATAGAAAAGTTCAATGTCTTAGAGATTTTGAAAAAGCAGAAAAAGGTCCTTGGAATAAGAAAGATCCTTACAATCGATTATCTGGAGTTCACCTTCTGTTTATTCAAGGTACTATTGATAAAATCACTAGGATCCTTAGGAGACATAATATCTTCTCGACCCTCAAGCCCCTTCGCACCATTTGGAGTTAGTTGAGATTGATTAAGGACTTGGTTTTCCCTAAGGAAGTTAAGGGTGTTTACCTGTTTCCTTGCTCCTGTGGGACGCCCTACATCAGTGAAACTAGTCGATCCATTAATCAAAGAATTTATGAATACTTCACTGACCTTAATCATGGTAGATCTCGCTCCTCTTCCTTAGCAGAGCATGCTAAAAAGAAAAAACATCACATTTGCATTGAAGATGCTAAGGTGATTGCGAGGATTGACCATTTCCAGCCCCGTAAGTTTAGGGAAGCCTTAGAAATTGAAAAGAGACCAGTAAACCTTAACATGGATGATGGGTGGAGTGTTAGCAAATGATGGATTCCTGCTCTTCTCTCTTAGTTGTTGTTTTTTCTTCCCGCCCGATTCTCCCTCTTGTTTGTTCGCCTTAGCTTAACACCCCCCCCCCACCCTTTTTTTTTTATTAAAAATGAAATTGTTTCATTCTTTCTAATTATAATATTTATTGCTATTTTTTATATATAATGTATTGAAATATGTATTAATTAGGATTTATCTTATTAATATTAGTTACTAAGTAAAAATAAATAATAATAAGCATAATAATAATATATATTATAATAATTTACAACTATTAATTAATTCATTTTTAAATTTATTAAATGTCTTATTTTCCTTTATTTAGTCAAAAAATTAAAAATAAAATTAATTAATTAATTAAATAATAATAATAATAGTAATATATGTTAAAATTATATACAACTATTAATAAATTCATTTTTAATTTATTTAAATTTCTTATTTTCCTTATTTTAGTCAAACTAGTCGTTTTACAATGGCTAGTTGGAGCGTCCCTTTATCTATTTAAATTGGTTAACTGATCAGATTTCTCATCTTGTCCTGCTGATGAACCACACTATCTGGTTCGAAACGCGTCGACAAAATATTCTTGGATGTGATTATCACTGAAATATTTTTTATACATTTTATGGATCACAGAAGCCAAATTCCTAACATACACATTTTTTAGGTTTTTGGGGTCCCTAGGGTAAATATACAATGCCCTAGGGCCAACGCACACTTGAATGTCGAAAAGTGCATTGCAGTGAGGCTGGAAAGGGGCCAAGTTACTCTGCAACGCTCTGTCTCTCACTCAGGGGTGCATTGGGCGCAATTCAGAAAGTTGCATCTCTGTTTCTGCCCAAAATTTCCCCAATTTTTTTCATGGAATGGATCTTAACTAAGCCTATGGTGTGATTTCAAACTGCGATCAGATCATAATGTCGATTACATGGCGAGAAATAGAACATGAATAATAGGATATGGTTTCCATAAATGATCCTAGCGCTGTGAGAGCCCTCAGAGACTATGGGTTGCTCAAGTACTTTCGATTGTCAGGAATGAGGCAACACATGGAACTATTGCAGTTCTTGATCCGTTCACAGGACCCAGCATTACAGGAATTTCAAATTGGGGACAAAGTGTTCCCAATATTGGTTGATGACATTTACTTTCTCATAGGTTTGTCGAGACGTGGTGCCCCCATTTCTCTTGTGGGTTTTGCACGTGGAGGTGAAACAGTGAAGGACTACATCCGACAGTTTTTTCGACCAGGAACTGAGCCTAGTAAAGATGGAAAGACAAATATCAAAGATGTGCATGATATGCCTTTGCGAACCCTCCTATTCGCTATCAAAAAGCTAGCTGGCAGCATGACAGTATATGTCACGAACGGATCATACATGCAGTATGCGCTTGAGTGTCTCGAGCCAACCGTGTTCAACTAGGCTGAAGCTGTACTCCTTTAGATGAAAGAACAACTGAAAAAGGTAAAAAGAGGTAATACCAAAAATTTTAGTTATGGGTTGATTTTGATCACTTTTGTTTTGGAGTGAGTTCCATTAATGCAGCCACAGCATGTGACGCTGGGATTAGCTGGTCCTAGAGATCCACGAATGCAGCGATGGGTCGAGTTGATGGCTAGACATGTTGGTCAGTCATCAATCTTATTTTACACTACATTCTTCACTTGGCTCCAAAGACAGAATATCTTCATAAAGGAGAATCCATATGCAGGGATGGATTTCCATGGAGATCTAGATTTTATTTTACCAACCGGTGCTCAATGGGGTACTATAGGTAAAATGTTGACCATGTTTTTTTTATTTTTTGGGGTTTTTTACAATTTTTTGTTTTTTTTTTTTTATGTTTCGAAGACTAAACTTAAGATGTTTTATGTATGCATATGTAGGTACCATTCGACTAGTGGTTCGTGCACGATAGGCAGGAGAACCAACAGAGAGGAATGTCGGAAGAGCAGTCCTACAAGATTTGGATTTAGCTAAGACTCTTGTTGAGTTGTAGAAACATGTGGAGGGATTGACTCTTGGGATACTAGATGTCCAGATCGAGGAGTTACCTATGAGGCTGCAATGCCATACCATTAGTGTGCCTAGCCATTGGATGAGGCTATTGCGCATGATAGCCCAAGCAGTGACCTGCTATCATGAGCATCACTAGGTTTACTTAGATTATACTATGTCTGTATACATTTTGAGGTCAGATTACCATCGTGTCTTGGAAAAAAATTTGTAAAATAATCCATATAAATCTATTTTACTTTCAATGTTTTTCTATGATTATGTGCAATCCTATTCATTTGTATGATGTGAATTGAAAATCTATCTTTACATATGCTGTAAATGTCTATTTAACACATAATTCACCAATGAATCAACCAGAGTGTTAAAGTTTTTAGAAATATGTTGATAATGAATGTAATCAAAATGCCTTTCCAAAAGACAAAATCTAAGGAACATGCGATGAATTGCTTGGTTTCGTAAAATATAGACGCTAGTAAGATGTAGTACGACAAGTTGTGAGTCCATCCTAATCATGATGCGGTGAATTCCAAGTGAAATGGCATCAGAGAGTAGTTCAATCAACCCACTATACTCATTGATATTGTTTGTCGATCGACCAATACAAATCCCTTGGAAACTCACTAACTCACCACTTGGAGGGAATATGGCCCATGCTGCAGAGGATAAATTCTGAGTACCACCACTAGCACCATCGGCATATCGAACAAATGGTTTTGAAGATTTTGACATCTTCAAAAAATGAAAAGCAGATTACTAACAACATGAAAAAATCTAAAAGTCACACTGCTACACACACGCAATCAAAGCATACAATACAATGTTTACTACGCAAACTCAGACAAGATACAACCCATTTCGAGGCTGTGACAATGGAATCCCATCATAATCTACCAACTCGTCGGTGCCTTTAGTCAGAATGCGCTTGAAAATGTATGGGTTGTGCCATAATGGTTCAAATTTCTATGTTCATATCTTATTAGCTTCTTGATCATAAAGCAAGACTAGGTGTCCTTTCAAGAAGGTGTGAGGCTTGACAATACAGTCATATTGCACCTTAATTTGTCTCTTATGCACTTCGTTGGCCAATGCAGCTTCATGACACGTTTCATCTAGATGGATGAGATCTAAAAGACATGCCTCTTATTTAGAAGTTTCAGGTAGTAGGTCAATCTTGTGTTTCAACGATGGTATTTTGCATTGTATCAGCAAGATAGCTTCTAGGCCATAAACCAAATGAAAGGGATTAAATCCTGTTGCATTTCTCACCGAGGTTCAATATGCCCACAAAGCAGAGTATAGGATGAAATGATAGTTTTGTTTATGAACCTCAATCATGCATTGAATAATACGCTTAAGAATCTTGTTGATAGCTTCAACTTGTCCATTATCTTGCGGATAATAAGGGGTAGAATTATCATGTGAAAATCCTAACTTGGAAGTCAACTCATCCATCATGTGATTGCGAAATTTTTTTCCATGATCTGTAACGATGGCTTGCGGTACACCAAACTAGCTAACCACATGGTTAAAAAAGAATAATGTAGTTGTCTATCCCATGTTGTGGAATGTAGGCATCGCCTCAGCCCACTTGGTAAAATAGTCAACGACGACCATAATATACCCATGCCCCCTAGTTGAGCGAGGGTTACATGTCATGAAGTCAATGCCCCATTTTGCAAATGGTCCAACAGTGACAACAAGATGCATTGGTGCTGGTGGCAAGAGTGTTTTACGGTCAAATATCTGGCAAGCATGACAACTTCTAAGGACGATAATGTAGTCATGAAATGGTAGGACATAAGTAACCAGTGCAGAGAATATTATGCACGGTAACATATCCAGACAAATTTCCATCGCATGCACCAGAATGGAAATCATTTAAAAAAATTTCGGCTTCCTCATGTGTGAGGCACCTCCTTAAAATTGTATCAATACCACGAAGTTAAAGTGTATTGCCAACGATTGGATAATCTTTGTCTTGGTATCAAATACGTCGATGTTGTGAGAGAGAGGTATTGGGTCGATAAGTTTGGGTTTAGAGATAGATGATGAAATATCCATACCATGGGTTAGATGACTCGATCAGAAACAAAGAATCATCCAGAATTGATGATTTCGTAGTAGGATTGATACTACTCGATGGAAGGTCACAAATTGTAATATTCCCAATTAGCCATGAGCTAGTTGGAATATTAAATTTTGTTTTGCTATTTTTTTTCAAGAATAATAAGACAAAGGATGTCCATAATTCTCCTTAATAATGAATAAATCAATGCCAAATGTGAAAGAGATAAATCTTGGCAGCTTAATTAAGCACACTTTGGTGTGAAAAGGGGCTAGATCACTTTTACTAGGCCAAACTTGACGAAATCAATAACGCTGTCATGGAGGAGTGGTCATCAATGAGGGACATCACAGTTTTAGATGGAGATGCTTTGTTTGAATGTAGTGATTTTTTTGGATGGGGCTTAGGGTTTGCAAGCTCATATCTTATTTAAGGAAGAGGATGGTAGCCGTATTGATCATGTTTGGGTATTTGATATTTCTGAAAATATGGTTTGTTTAGACATATATCTTTCTCTTGTTGTTTAACTAAGATAGAGTGAGGTCTAGCACAGGGTGTTCCTGATCGGGAATCCCACCTCTTTCCTTGAGAGGCCTCTTGGAAGAGTTTTGTACTACATTGTCCACTATCAGGCTTAATTCCAAGCTTCATCTTTCATTTACAGCGCAGATCCTATTGAGGGTTTGGTTGTTTTGTAGGTTGCAGCAAGTGGAGATTAGATCTCTAGATATAGGCCATTTCATTGCTCAGTTTCAGTGGAGGAGGGTTCCTTTCCATTGGGAGGACAATATTGAAGGCCATTGTGCTTATTTTCAGATCTTGGCATTAGGCCAACTGGTTATTCATCCCTACAACACAGTTTACTTCCAGATCTGCATTATTTTTGTAGGAGAAGTTGCAGGGTGGTTTGGCACACCATTTGGAGAGCTGGTTTTCTAGTGAAGGGGATCTACCTTTCACTTAGAGGGTCTATTGGAGGAGACTATTTTATTGATCATATCAGATCAGCCACACTTTCCAGATCTGTATTTTGCAGTAGATCTATAGCCTTATAGATTATATCTACAACTTGTACTTGGTGTTTTGCTGAAAACCCTTAAGGGGTTGTTCAAAGGAGGTTGTATAGTGCTCAAATATGAAATAAGATATATATTTTGAGGCACATATCAGCCCTAGATATGATGCATAATAATTTTCTATAGCAGAGTTAATAAAATAATGTTGTAAGGGTCTTCCAACTTTTATATATAGTTGCAGCACCTCATCTTGAGGATTTTGTCCATTGGAGGCTTGTACTTTCTTGTTGTGTATCTTATGGGCCATTTCTTATACATATTTTTCTATTTTTATAACATATGAAAGGTCTCCATATTGGCCTCTTACTTTAAATGATGATTTACACTCTTGTTCTAGCATTTTGCACTATATTCCTACTTTTCCCATTTGGGAATATTACAGTGGTATCAGAGAATAATCTTGGCACATCTTGTGCATCTTGGAAAGCCAATATGTCATTTGAAGAAGGAGAGCCTCTTATTGATAGAGAGAAGAGGTACCAAATAATAAGACACATAAATTTTGATTATACAAATGGCAAAGAAGACAAGGGTAAAACCCCTTTATCTAGAGGTGAAGATGAAGAGAAGGAGTTCCCTAAGATCCTTCTTAGAGCCATGCAAGACATTGCTAGAGAGATCAAGGATATGAGAATGGATAGATTCAAGGAATCCCCTAAAGGATTTCATCATGATGAAGGATCTGGCATGTCTCATCACTAGAATGATCAACCAGTGCATCAACCACAAGTCTCCCAACGCTCTACTATGCCTACATTTTTGGCTGTGGGAAATGAAGGGTTTCAAGAGAAAGAATCCCTTGAAGACTATTTTATGGAGTATGAGTCTCAAACTTAGAGATTCAAGGACCACTTGAGTTTTCAAGAGTTTTTTCAAATCAAGGACAATAGAAGACCAAGGCATCACAATAGAAGTGGTGGATTCATTCAGAATCATGATCGACACCACACTATGGGCATATTTTTCTTACCCAACTTTGATGGGTCATGCAAGTGCACTGCTAAATCATGGGTAGAGAAACTTGACATCTACTTTTAGTTGAACAAGGTTCCAGAAATGGAGGCCATTAAGATTGCAGTGCTGCACCTTGAGGGTGAAGCACATGACCGTTGGTTCCATGGCTTGTCTACATTGGGTCATGCCAATGTAACTACATATTCGGAGTTCACTAGAAGGCTGGTGGAAAGATTTGATATAAGAGATCGTGAAGCACCATTCATGGGGCTTGCAAAACTGAAACAATCAGGTATCCAGAAACTTACATTTCTGAATTTTTAAGACTTTCTGTTATGGTTTTTGATTTATCTACAACAAGAAGGGTGTATATGTTCATTGATGGGTTAGATGAACCTCTTCATGCGTTTGTTAAATCTACCAAGCCCACTACCCTACAATATGCCATTGAAAGGGCTAGAAATCTTCAAGATGCCTTGCCAAAAGAAAAGGCAACATTTCAGCATAAGCCCTCTTTTCCATCAAAGGGAAATGAAGAGAAGGCTCCTCCTTTAAAGGAGAGACAATATAAAAAACCTCTTGATGATGATGTCTGGAAAGATTTGAGGAGGAGGAATATTTGCTTCACATGCCAAGAAGCTTGGGCTCCTAGACATAGATGAGCAGCGGGAAAGGCACATTACATAGAGGTCTTCTCAGATGATGAGGAAGAAGAAGAAGATGAACCAAGAAGAGGTCACAGCGCTGACATTGTAGGAGATGAACAAACACCATCAGGATATGGGAATGGAGCATTTTCTCCTATTGGAGGGGCTCTTGCATCATTGAGAGGAGTACCTAAGTACTTGACCTCAAGAGTTCAAGGTTCCATCTTGAATCAGAGGGTTTCTGTTTTGGTTGATAGTGGGGCCACCCACAATTTTATTGATGCCCAACTAGTGCAAAGGAGGGCAATACCCATTGATGATTTTGAGGGATTTTCTGTTTTGTTCCCAGGAGATAGAAATATGAAATGTATGCATTATGTTCCATCATTATCAGTCACCATGGGAACATATAAATTGACTGATCACTTCTTTGTGGTTGACATACCTGACACCAATGTGATATTGGGTGTTCAATGGTAGATTACTTTGGGGAAAGTCACCACTGATTGGGAGACTTTGCAGATGGAATGGGTGGATAGAAAGAGTGGAAAAACTCAAATGATCAAATGCATGCATGCATATCCCTCACATACAACTTCCACATAGAAATCAGATATGGATTTGCATAGTGGAAGCAAGGACCTTACAGTCCCATCTATTATGCTTATGAGATTGCTACATGAGACACTATTATTTAGTGGCAAACCACCTGGGAGGCCACCTGATTCAGATTTGGTGAGAGATGTCTCAAAACATGATGCTCCAAGCATAGATTTAGGAGGGATGGGAGCATTAAAAGACCATGGTACAACGTTGAGAGTCTTGGGTAGACTCAAGGAGGAGGGAGACATTATCCCAACATCATCATTACCAACTCTCATTTCAGATTCTGCGCTGTCGGAGGAGAAGCATGGAAGGAATGACCTTATAACATGTACCTTTGACATGGGAGATGTCAAGGGAGAAGAACAACCATATGTGATTTTTCTTTGTGATAGATCATTAGTGCTTGTCACTATGGAAGGTTGATCCATATTGGAAATCCCAACTGTTGGTGGATTATTCCAAGGATATTTTCACATGCATGATACTTGATGACCAACTACATGAAGAGGGCTATTCAATCGAAGAAGGAGTCATATACTATCATGGTAGGATCTTCTTATCTAGAGCCTCTAGGCTCAAGGAGAAGTTGCTACAAAGAGCTTATTAAGAGCTCTTTTTCAGCCATACTTATTCCATGAAGGCCTACAACACTATCATGGAAATATACACTTGGAAGGGCTTTGAAGAGGAGCTATATCAGCATTTTAAAAGATGCACGAACCATGTGGAGTTGGAGGAGAAACATGACTCTATGAAGGAGTTAATTCAACCACCTCTTTCCTCTTTTGGAATGAGAGGAGATAGATCTATGCACCGCTCCATTTGTATTAGGATAAATTATGGTGAAGAATATGCTCATGTACATAATATTTCATTTGATGATTATTTGCATTATTTTACCATGTATATGCAGGCCATAGCTCTGAGAAGTAGTATCATTCCATATAAACTTCATGCACAACTTTGGGCCACAAAAATTTCTGAACATGCCCACTCCCTTGGAGATCAAAGGGAGATTTTGTATCATTGTGGGTGCATTCCAAAAGCACCAAACATATCTCACACTTTTAGCCATGGTGAGATGACTTGGGAAGCAAGTAAGTGGTGGGGAAGCCACTTACCACATCATTATCTGAGGCAGTCAGGAGATTCACTGCACTGGTTCCACATGTGGGACTATAAACCACCTCCATATGTACAAATTTCTGTTTGTATGTATTTAATTTTGATCCCATACATTGAAGATATACTTATAATTTTTATGGGAATGTGTTGAGGGAGGAAGGGAGGTATGTATGTGCCCTATGGGAGAGAGATTCTCCATGTTCATTATGCTACATTTTTCAGGGAGAAAATTGGGCAAACCATGTTTGTTTCATTTGAACTATTGTCTCCTTATGAGATGGATTATTTGCATCACATGAGAACTTTCGAGGAGCAATTCATGGAGGGATGGATTGGTGAACACTTAGCTTATGAGGGAATCTTATCACATGTTGGTGTCACTAATGGAGGAGGAGAATAATTGTAGCACCTACCTTGTCAGTTGCTTGAGGACGAGCAACATTTGGGAAGGGAGGACTGTAATATTCCCAATTAGCCATGAGCTAGTTGGAATATTAAATTTTGTTTTGTTGTTTTGTTTAAATAATAAGAAGACAAAGAAGGTTCATAATTCTCCTTAATAATGAATAAATCAATGCCAAATGCGAAAGATATAAGTCTTGGTAGCTTAATTAAGCACCCTTTGGTGTGAAAAGGGTTTGGATCACTTTGACTGGGTCAACCTTGACCAAATCAACAACATTGTCATGGAGGAGTAGTCATCAATGAGGGACAACACAATTTTAGATGGAGATGATTTGGGTGAATGTAGTGCTTTTTTTGGATGGGTGTTAGGGTTTTCAAGCTCATATATTATTTAAGGAAGAGCATGGAAACCATATTGATCATGTTTGGGTATTTGATATTTCTGAATATATGGTCTATTTAGACATATATATTTCTCTTGCTGTTTAGCTAAGATAGAGTGTTTTTTAGCACAGGGTGTTCCTGATCGGGAATCCCACCTCTTTCCTTGAGAGGCCTCTTGGAATATTTTTGTACTACATTGTCCACTATCAGGCTTAAGGCCAAGCTTCATCTTTCATTTACAGTGCAGATCTTGTTGAGGGTTTGGTTGTTTTGCAGGTTGCAGCAAGTGGAGACTAGATCTCTAGATCTAGGCCATTTCATTGCCCATTTTCAGTGGAGGAGGGTTCCTTTCCATTGGGAGGATAGTATTGAAGGCCATTGTGCTTATTTTCAGATCTTGGCATCAGGCCAACTGGTTATTCATCCCTACAACGCAATTTACTTCCATATCTGTGTTATTTCTGGAGGAGGAGTTGCAGGGTGGTTTGGAACACCATTTGGAGAGATGATTTTCTAGTGAAGGGGATCTTCCTTTCACTTAGAGGGTCTATTGGAGGAGGCTATTGTATTGATCATATCAGATCAGCCACACTAGGCTTAGATCTACAACTTGTACTTGGTGTTTTTTTGAAAAACCCTTAAGGGGTTCTTCAAAGGAGGTTGTATAGTGCTCAGATTTGAAATAAGATCTATCTTTTGAGGCACATATCAGCCCTAGATCTGATATATAATAATTTTCTGTGGCAGATTTAATAAAATAATGCTATAAGGGTCTTCTAGATTTTATAGATAGTTGCAACACCTCATCTTGTGGATTTTTTCAATTGGAGGCTTGTACTTTCTTGTTATGTATCTTATGGGCCATTTCTTATACATATTTTGCTGCTGTTATAACATATGAAATGTGTCCATATTGGCCTCTTACTTTTAAATGATGATTTAAAGTCTTGTTCCACCATTTTGCACTATATTCCTACTTTTCCCATTTGGGAATATTACACAAATAAGCTCAAAAAACACCAAAGAATTCTTTGACTTGGATTTGATGAATTCCTGTAATATTCCTTCTTAGGAATTTCAACAATATGGACAGTAAAAATGTTTTTTTTTTTTTTTTCTTTTTCAGAAAATTACGCTACAGAATTGAGAAAAAGGACTTGGATCCTTTAGTTTATGCTTTATAACCCTTACATACAGAATGGGATCAGAAAAAAATCATTCTAGCTATATTAAATAGATCTCCCCATCCCAATATAGCTCAAAAACACCCAATCCCCATGACTTATACCAAACGGAATTACTGAAGCATATCACAGAAATATTCCATGAGGGTTTCTGCAGTAAAATATGGACAATAATAGATCTCGAGATTATATTATTCAATGAGCCAAGAAAATGGGGATCTAGCCCCTTTTATACAATGTAGAGATAACCTGGCAAGGGTTTCATGAAATCACAAGTGAAAATGTTACATCTGTAGATCTAGATCTGAAATTACGCAGTCTACTGCAGTTTTATAATGATATGGCTGAATAATACAAAAGATAGCTGGAAGATCCTCTTTACTAGCCTTCTGGGAGAGGGAGAGCGCCTTCCCCTAAGAAACTAGCTCAAAACACAGGGATTTAACCCCACCACAGCAACACCTTGAGAAATGACGTAGTTTCTACAAGAGACTACACTGTAGGAGTTGGTGACTATTTGACCTAATGTCAGATAGTGGAAATGTAGCCCAGAATTATCCTCTTAGATCCCTTCAACAAGCTGAACCAAGAAAGAGTATGGAACTCCCGCATGAGAATCCCTTGCACTAAACAGTGCAGCAAACCAAGCTAAACAGCTGAAGCATGCAAGAAGTCATAAGACCCAAACATAGACAAGATTATGAATGACTCTCATGGCTGCCATCCCTTCCCTTTTATTATTGGTGAGCCTCCTCACCCTGGACCCCACTCATTCATGAGGTTACTTCCTTGCAAAGAGTCCTCCATCAAAATTGCGTTGTCCCCACTGGTT
Source organism: Pinus albicaulis (assembly GCA_034641835.2). Lineage (NCBI taxonomy): Eukaryota > Viridiplantae > Streptophyta > Pinopsida > Pinales > Pinaceae > Pinus > Pinus albicaulis. The sequence goes on along the minus strand of CM076580.1, from coordinate 1,780,161,315 downwards.
TTCCTCCTCTTTTAGCAGCGTTGTTGATTTGGTCAACAAAGATCTAGTCATCATGCATTACATCCTTTCACACCAAAGGTGGCTTTATTTTTCCTATCTATACTAATCCCCTTTCACATTAGGAATGTTTTATTCCTACTAAAGAGATTTAAGGGTCTCCCTACCCCATTTATTCTTCTAAGCTACAAAATAGAGTAACATATAATATTCCAACTAGCAACAGCTAATTGGCAATATTACAGTCCTCCCCTCCCAAAAGTTGCTTGTCCTCAAGCAACAACAAATAAGGATGTTGTAAAAATCTTCTCTCCTTCACAAGTGGCATCCTCATCAGGAAGATTCCTCGATCGAATTAGATAATATTTGATCACCCGATTCCTTAGCTACCTCTCCTGTGTATCCAAGATTGCCTATGGTTGCAAAACTAGATGGCCTTCATCATCAATAGGTGGGAGGTCCATATTGGCAACTATATTTCTCCCAATGGCCTTCTTGAGGCATGAAACATGAAATAAATTATGGATATGCTGTAGCTGCTACAACACAACCCAAAATTTTGGGTATATTTAAAATTTCAGGCCCCCCTTGCTCGCATAGCCATTAGGGTTTTGACCCGGCCTACAGTCATCGAACCTTCTCACCATCATGACAAGATTCTTTCACCGCAGCTACGCCATGTATGGGAGGATCATCATGCATTCACTCGAATGGAAAATTCTCCGTGCATTAAGTATAATCGTTAGAATACCTTTCAACATGGATCGTTTAGGCATTCTGTTTACTTCACCAAGATCATGTAGATTATTTAAAGGTATCATTATCTATAGGGTAACTGTGAGCTAATTGATGTTATAATGTTTCATACAGGCCAATCCCATGGATGATATACTCATTAATGTCATCACCACACCGAGTGAAATAAATGGAAGCTAAACACCAAGGCCATAGCTGCGAAACATGACACTTTCATCCACATACCCCTGCCCATGTGGGAATGAGACTTAAGGTTACCATTGAAGACCTTGTTGAGGCAGATGACAAGGATGCGCCAACAACAAGATTCTTCACTGATGAACATCGGATACTTGGGATCACTCCATTGGGAAATTTTCGTACCTTTTTGCCACAACGCATGAACCAGAAGCATTTGCTGCATTTTATCAAATCTAAGCTAAAGGAGGAACCAGACGAGGTAGTTTTATTCTGGGATGGAAAATATCTCACCTTAAAGGAAGTTTTTGAAAATCATACAAGATACGAGCTCAATGTTAATACCCTGGATGTACATGCAGACAAGAATACATCCCACCAATTTGATAAGTCTAGTCTGAAGTATAACCCATGTGGAAAATTAGACTCAGAAAATGTTCCTAAAGTGAGACAATCTCATTCAAGGTTGTTTTCTTACTGAGCTATCAAAACAAGTATGGTATGATCTTGAAGCAAGTAAATGTCAGGTGGCAGAATATAGGATATCTTCTTATGAAAGGAAACAAAGCACATGCCAACCCTAGCTCAGCGAACAAATGATTTCAATCCTTCTTGTTCATATCACCCTTACTATTGCCATGCAAATTGGTACACACTCTATAAGCTTCATGAAAGGAATGACATACATAAGACAAATGTATTTCATATGCGAGTTGGATGTTGCCATAAAGTCAGGAAAGGCAATAGCTTGTTCAACGAGGGATCATATTTATTTTAACTAAAAGAGAGATCCCATCCCACATGCAAACCAAAGCCATAGTTGGAGGGCAAAGGGAGGATTCTAATGACTATGCATGAAAAAATGTTTTGAAAGGTTGTGGGCTAACAAAGAAATAAATCTGTCTCTGTTAAATATGCCTTATTGACCACCCAAATACCCATGCGGCATGGAGCCCTAAAAAATTTCGTGGCATGTATACATATGCGTTACGGAGGCTTACCGATTAGGAGGAAAAGAAGCCAGATATAGATAGTCTTGCACAATGGCGAATTCGGTTTCTTGGAGGTGGAACCGAAGTGCACAATCAAAATAAAGAAGTTTGAGAATGCATTTTAGCATCCTCCACAATGCGCTGATTCAAGCGCAGTCTCCACGTTTCACAAATCCAAAGCATTTCGATCTGTGACTTCAATGCATCGGCGGAATTACCAATTAACCCATATACTTTATCTATGGAAGGCCAGAGTTGATTTGTTATAAGAAAGGTTCGCGCAGTTTCCTGATGGGGATAGAAAGAAGGGTCATGGTGTAGCATCGACATAAATCTATAGCAAATAACTTACGCGCCTCCTCAGCCGCCCAAGAAACCATACTTCATGCAAGCATTGGCATGTAATGGACGGCTACGATTGCGTTGAGGTCCAGTGCTCATGGAGCAGTTCATATTCGTTGCAGGCTCGTAAGAGAAGGAGGAGCCTTACACGCCTCATGGGGAATGCAAATTATCGCATCATAAAATTGCGATTGTGCAGTTCATTCAGATGAAGGACACGCCCACAGAACGTCTTACACGCTCAACACACCTTGAAGACTCGATCACCTCAGATGATGAAGCATAAATGGTCGTGTTAGGGACGGCTCAATGTAGGTGATGGCTCAATGCTTCGCCCTGCTCCATAATTTCACTGTATAAGGTGTGCAGCCACACTGGTAAATAGGTCGTGGTTTAGGTCCTTAGTCATCATCCAGAGGCATGACCGCACCAAGGACATGACTGGTCGCTGGGTCGCAAACTGATGGAGCTAACACAATTTGTGACTTGGGTGGAGTTGTGACCATGCGACCTTCATGGGGGCACATTTCAAATTAAAACATAGTTGCGTTAGCCCACCACGTCACTAGGTCGCAAGCTGACGAAGCTCACACAATTTGTGACTTGGGTTGGAATTGTGACTGTGCGACCTTGGTGAGGTCGCATCTCACGTTAAAAAAACACCAAGTCGCACTACTGCTAAGATCTCAAGACCTTGCCTCAAGAAGGCAGTAGGAGTTGCGACCTTGTAATTTAACAATCCTGCGACCTATGAATTTCATGCTCTGCGTGCACACACTGAGAGAGCCTTCCAATGGTGTCTGGGGAATGAGCATGATGGATGCGTTATAAAATGTTGAAGGTTCAACTATTTATCCATAAGGCCATCATAATTTTCTTGCCAACGGTTCCTGATACGAGATTAAAAAGTAAATGTTTTGCTGCCGAGTTTCGGTACAGGGTCACGAGGAGGGGCTGCATGAAACCCTCTTGTTCCCTGATTCTCAAGGAAGATTTAGAGAATATTTTTATTTCTGATAATGTGGACAGGGGCACCGGTAGCTTCAAATATTGTGAGTCAGGATCTCCAGATGGCACCTGCGTTGACCAAATAAAGCCCAAATTTGAAGTACGTTGCATCACAATGAGAGTTGAGTGCAATGTCAACCTTATACCATTGTGGTCATGGAAGAAGTGGTGTTCCATAAAATGTGTAAAAGCTACCAAAACAAGTTAAACTACAGATTTGCATTTGGAACTCAGCCCATAGCGATACCAACGGACATTACAGTGATTGAAGAGGCGCAAGGACGGCCTACACAAGCCATTCTCTCTGATGACAAAGTGGCACAACACTTGACCACACAGGGGTCTAAATTTATCATTTTCACTCTTACAATTAATTAAATAAGCCTCTGGCATTATTATTATTCGATCATGAAGACGTGTAACCTATGCTATGTGATTGCAGGTGGAAGTTTTTGTTTGCACGAAGAGCTAGAGTCTATCCCAGTAAGTAAATAGGTCCTTTGCAGAGAAACTGAATTCTCATGAATCCCCAAGAACCACATGTTAAGTTCAAAGGAACTTAGTCACTTTCATGAGATAGAGATGAAGGAAAATAAATCTCACTGTGAAACCCAGAGATCACCAAAAGAAGGTTGCAAATTTTCCCAAGGTCGCAGGTCACGACTTGCTCAAGGTCACAGGTCGCAGATTCACTCGAGGTCGCAGGTCACAAAATTTCTCGAGGTCGCAGGTCACAGATTGACCGAGGTCACAGGTCGCGGATTTCCTGAGGTCGCAGGTTGCGGATTTCCCAGGGTCACAGGTCGCAAATGGCCCAAGTCACAAACCAGCCCAATAGTCGGGAAGACCAAGAGTCAAGGGGGCAACTCAAGGGTCATCTCAGCCAATATGTACAACTTCGAGAGAGGACTTTTAGCTCAACAATGAAAGCAGGATGATAGAGGAATTGTTGCAAGAGAGCTAAAGGCACTTAGCTCTTGCTATCAAGTAGAAAGAAGGGTAGCGAGGCTAGGGTTTTGCATCATGCTTTGATATGAACAACCCATGTTCCACTATTGGGTTTTAACGAGTTGTAAACATGTATTTGATGCTGCAGCAACATTAATAATATATTCTCCTTCCTGGCACTGATTCACATGCTTGTTTGTGGTGATAGTACTAGTTGTCTAGTACTTCATTATGTTGTACGTTTGCTTTCATGCATGTCATCAGTTATGAACTATTTCTCAATGGTTGAATGTATTTCTGATTTTGGATTAGTGTTTATTTGTCCTTTTCACGACAGTAGTCTATTGTGAACTACTTTGCAGTTAACTTCTGGTGTGTTTTCTTTCATATATGTTTGACTGGTTTTTGGCTCACTGATCCTAGTTATGCCATATCTCCCTTTTATTTTGCTGCTTAGACTTGCTTGTATCTTTGTTTATGGTTTGTTAATCTTGGGCTGATTTTACTTCACTGATTGGTCATTTCATCTTCGCCTCTGCTCGATCATCTTCTCATCCGGAAACCAAGAGTGGAAACAATCAAGGTGGCAGCCGGGCCCACATATCGGATGGGGCTCCTATCCCAAACGATGTGAGGTCTAATTGGGACCTTTGACCGGGGAGACCCCCTTGTTGTCGGCAATACAATTTTTCTCATCAACAGGATCTTACTCCCCTTAGGAAGCTCCAACTCATATGCTACCTCCCAAAAATGATGGATCACCCTATATGGCCCATACAAATGTGGTTTGAGCTTCTCATCCCCCTTCTCTTTGAGTGTAGACTGTCTATAAGGCTGAAGACAAAGATAGACCTAATCATCTACCTCAAACTATCTGTCTATTCGACCACGGTCTGCATATACTTTTTGCTGGTTTTGTGTAGTAGCAATGTTGTCTTTGAGGGACCAAAGTATGTCCTGACTCTCCTGAATCCATTCTTTTGCTCTGGGATCTTTTCTTGCTCCAAACATGACATCAAAAAATGAGAGTGCATCATACCCATAGAGAGCTTAGAATGGGGTCATACCAATGGACATATGGTAAGTGGTGTTGTAACAATACTCCCTCAAATGGAGCCAACGCAGCCATGCCCTCTGCTATCCTGAAACATAGTTTCTCAAGTAGTCTTCCAGCCACTTGTTTACTATTTCAGTCTGTCCATCGGTTTGTGGGTGATAGCTAGTACTTGGTGTCAATTCAGCCCCCACTACTCGGAAAAGCTCTTGCCAAAAGGCACCGATGAAGCGGCTATCCCGATCAGTGACTATGGTCTTTGGGAGACCATGGAGCCTAAACACATCTCTGAAGAAGAGCTCAACTACCTGTGAAGTAGTATAATGTGCAGAAATGGAAAAGAAGTGTGAGTAATTTTTTATTCTATCAACAACTACAAAGGTACAATCCTTACCATGAATGGTAGGTAGACCGGTGATGAAGTCCATGGAGATGCTTTCCCACTTTCCATTTAGGATGGGTAATGGCTGCAATAACCTGGCAGGATGGGTATGCTCTCCCTTGTTCTGCTGGAAAAATATGCACTCCTTAATATGTTGGAGTACATCCTCCTTGAGACCCTTCCATGAGAATCTCTCCCTTATGGCCCAATAAGTCTTTGTGAATCCTTAATGCCCTGCAAGTGGGGAATCATGTGATGCTTGTAATATATTCTATTTGAGCTTAGAATTCTTAGCCAAAAAGACCAGGTCCCGGTAATAGATGATCTCATGTAATATCACAAATGGGAAACATGCAGCAATACTAACAATCATGCATTAAAATAACGCAGTTCATCTAAAACATAGCAGGAGGCCAATAAAATTGTTCTTCAATAGTATTTACAACAGAAATATAGATGTATAATGAGGCCCATAAGATGCATAGCTATAAATACAAGACATAAACAGAAGAAATACCCTCAAAAGAGGTGTTGCAACCACATGTATGGACTGAAACTGCCTTAACATAATTATTTTATTATGCAACAAAATTCTATTGATTACATGTCAGATCTAGAGCAGATCTGTGCATAAAATATTAGATCCATAACAGATCCATGCACTATAAAGGCTCCTCTTTCAGATCCCCTTGGGGTTTTGAGCATTACACTAGGTATAAGCAGTAGATCTGAGATCTAAGAATGCAGATCTGTAGAAATATTTAGAGATTCAGAAGTATTTAGAAACATGTAGATCAAATCTGAAATATACAATGTGTAGATATCCTCCAATGGATCTCAAAGTGAAGGGCAGATCCCCAACACTCAGAAACCAACTCTCCAAATGGTGCACCCAAACTCCCTGCAACAACACCTATAGGAATAACGCAGATCTGGAATAGAAACTATGCTATAGGGTATAGATGATAGTTGGAAACATGCCAAGATTAGAAAATGATGCCCAATCACTCCAATACACTCCTCCCAATAGAGCAGAAGACTCCTCCACTGAAAAAGGGCACTGAAATTTCCTAGATATGAATATATCTAGCCTCCACTTGCTGCAGCTTGAAAATACAACCAAACTCTCAACAAGATTTGATTTGTAGTTGAAAGGAGAAGCTTGGACTCAAGCCAGATAGTGGACTATGCAATACAAGACTCTCCCAAGAGCTACTCAATGGGAAGAGGTGGAATTCCTAAACAGGAGATCCTAATGCTAAACAAAATTTGCAATCTAGGCTAAACAACCAAAGAAAGCTATATGACCTAAAAAGACAATATATCAAAATATGATATCATTCAACAACATCTCCATGCTGCCATCCCATTCCTTATATATATTAAGAGCTTGTAAACCCTAAACCACCTTCAATGAAATCTTCTCTTTCACACCATCCATCTCCTTCTAGAATCGCGCTGTGCCACATTGATGGCCTCTTCCTTCTAGACAACGCTATAGATTTGGTCAAGGTTGACCCAGTCAAAATGTCCAGCCCCTTTCACAGCTAAGGGTTTTTGTTTACATAGCCAAGATTTATCCTTTTTCACATTTGGCATTGATTTATTCTTTATTAGGAGTTTTATGAACCTCCTTTACACATTTATTCTTTAAGCAAAGAAATAAAATCAAAATTAGACATTCCAATTAGCTTAGGACTAATTAGGAATATTACAGTCCTCCCCTCCAAAATGTTGCTTGTCCTCAAGCAACTTACAAGGACTTTGAAAAATCTCCAATGGAATTGTCTCCTCCTAGGAATACAAGTTTGCCTTTGGTGAATAAACCAAATAGCTGTCATCATGAAGAAGTGGGAGATACATAGAAAGAATCATGTGCTGTCCATTGGCCTTGTCGAGGCATGAGATATGGTAAGTATTGGGTGCTTCAACCCCCATGATAAACTCCAATCTCCATACTATCATCCAAACAAAGTGAGCCATCCTTGGTAGCTCATAGAAATAGTCACCAATCCCCTCCTTATGCAATGTATAGGGGCTGCATGGCTGGAAATGAGAGGTGAGAATGTTCAACTTATGTTGTCCCTCCCTCCATTTATGATAAATGTGGAGCTGCTGATCCTGGGCTACAATCATATAGTCCTTGTGAAGCCAAAAGAGACTTGGAACCTCATGATTTCCTTCATTGATTATAGGGACCCTCCTTTCCCAATCTTCCATGCATATAGTGAATAAAATATCATCACCATATGTGCTCCAAAAGAAACATGGACTAAGTTTCATATGATATATTAGATGGTGACAATAGTCCCTCCATTGAGACCAGCGCTGTTCTTCTTCTTGTTGCCTCAAAACGTAGCACAATAAGTGGCCACCCAACCACCTTCTTTCTGCCATAAGATTCTTCAAAGCTTGAAAATAGTAGAGGATAAGAGGTGTTAGCTGAATATGATTCAAGCAACACATGTCTTGCCACAAATTCTCCCATGTTAGAGTCTTCTCCCAAAGATATAAGTCACACATATGGCCTTTTGCATAGGAAACAAAAGATAAATTGTAGCATCCATATAGTGTTCTATCCTCCTCTCGAAGCATAAATAAATATGGGAAATTTCATTCCGCATGGACACATCCAACCAATGTGCCATCCCTCCTATCATGTTCCCAAAAAATATCAGAGCATCATCATCATGTGGGATCAAAATCAGCAATACATAAATAGTTAAACACAATGATAGAAGTGGATCATAGTCCCACAGGTGGAACCAGCGCAGTGCATCTCCTGCCTGCCTTAGATCTAAATGTGGTAAGTGGTTTTCCCACCAATTACTTGCTGCCGATAACATCTCACCATGGCTGAAAGTGGGAGATATATTTGGTGCCTTAGGAAAGCACCCATCATGCTGCAAAATCTCCCTTTGTCCATCAAGGGAGTAGCTATGTTCATAAATAATTTTAGCTCAAAGTTGGCCATGAAGTTTATAAGGTATAACACTCCTCGTAGGAGTCATGGCCTACATATACATAGTAAAATAATTCATACAATTAGAAAATAAAACATGATTTACATAAGTATGCTCTTCACCAATAGTCCTCCTCAAACAAATGGAGTGGTGCATAGAACTATCCCCTTCCTCAAAAAGAGAAAGAGAGGGCTGAATTAACTCTTCCATAGAGTTATGTTGCTGCTCCATCTTCATATGGTATATGCATCTTTGACAATGCTGATATAGTTTTCCTTCAAAGCCCTCCCAATAATAGCTCCTCAAAATGATGTTGTTGAGCTTCATAGAATATGTGTGGCTGAAACAAAACTCTTCATAGTCTCCTTGTAGTAACTTCTCCTTGAGATTGGAGGATCTAGATAAGAAGATCCTACCATGATCATAGATGACTCCATCTTGGACTAAATAGCCCTCATCTTGTAGCTGGTCATCAAGAATCATGCATGTTGGAAGATCCTTGGAATATTCTACCAACAGTTGGGACTTCCAATATGGATCCAATCTCCCCAACCATGACAACGTTGTAGAAATATGAACTGAAGCTTCTGTCATATCATGGTCCTCATTTTTGACATGTTGAATGCCAAAGTTAGATGTTGGAGTAAAGTTACTCCATCTTTTTTGCCTCTTTTGCAACTGATCTTGCTCAAAAAAATATTGAAGTTCATGGAAGTCAACCTTCTTTTGAAAGGTCTCTTTCTTCCAAAACTTACATAGTTTGTCCCATCCATACAAGAGTGTTGATACCTTCTTTTCATCTTCAGAAATATTCCTTGTGTGTAGAGATATCATTTGCTGCCCCAAGACTATAAAGTGGCCATTTGACATCATGCTAATGTAATCATAGATTTATGAATTCTTCCTTTCTAGTGCAAATAGATGAGTGGAAAATAGCAAAGTCAATTTCAAAAAATTGCTCAAATCTCCTTGGAATCCATCAATAGATCTCAGCGCTATGGTAGCTCCCCTCAAGGCTCCTTTCTTAGCCAAATATGTCAGTGCTGCACATATTTTAGAGAACACTTTATTCTTCTTCCAATTAGGGGGTCTCCCTGGTGGAATGCCTCCATGTAAAGAGACAACAAGACCTGAAGTAGACTATATGAATGAATGGAATGATTTGTCCCTCTCCTTGTTGCATATATCAGTCTCCTCCTCATGATAAAAGATGCTTCAGTTTGTTTTACATCAAATTTCTTCACTAATATCCTAGTGAATCTTGCATAAGTAGATATATTTTCATTCTTCAATGAAAAGGATTCAAATAACCACCAAGCATAAGCTTTACCTTTAAGATGCAGTGTTGCTACTTTAAGGGCTACCTTTTCTGAAACTTGATGTAGATCCAAATATGAGTCTAGCTGATCTATCCATTCTTTGACTATGCATGTGGATGATCCATCAAAATTTGGCAGAAAGAATCTACCTCTTCCCCTTCTATTGTACTTGTTGGATCTCCTTTCCTCCTTGAGCTGGCAGAACTCTTGGAAGCTCAAGTTCTCCTTGATTTTCCAAGATTTAGATTCATACTCCTAAAGACAATCACTCAAAGTCTCCTCCTTTGGTGCATTTTATTCCTTCATTTCTCTTGCAGTAAATCTGGGCATAGAATAACGTTGTAGATTTGATTGTGTAGCTGAGTGCTTACACATATAAGATTAATAATTGGCGCTTTCTTCATGTAAATATCTTCTTGAGGGACCTTCATGTCTTGCCCTCTTCATTTCTTTGATTTATCCTTTAAGCTCATGCAGAGTTTGGAACAGAGCTTTTTAGTACTCTGTCCCTTTCATTCTTCCAAATAAAGGGGTCTTACCCTTGTCCTCTTTGTCTTCAGTGAAATAAATCTTCTTCTTCTGTATTTTCTTTTCTTGAAAAGACATATTGGCTTCTCAATAAGCACAGGCTGTGCCAAGATGATGCTCTGATACCACTGTAAGATCCCAAATGGGAAACATGCAACAATACTAACAATCATGCATTAAAATAACGCAGTTCATCTAAAACATAGTAGGAGGCTGATAAAATTGTTCTTCAATAGTATTTAAAGTAGCAATATAGATGTATAATGAGGCCCATAAGATGCATAGCTGGAAATACAAGACATAAACAAAAGAAAGACCCTCAAAAGAGCTGCTACAACCACATGTATGGAATGAAATTGCCTTGACAACGTTATTTTATTAGGTTGCAAACTGCTATTGATTACATGCCAGATCTAGAGTAGATCTGTGCATAAAATATTAGATCCATAACAGATCCATGCACTAGAAAGGCTCCTCTTTCAAATCCCCTTGGGGTTTTGAGAATTACACCAAGTATAAGCAGTAGATCTGAGATCTAAGAATGCAGATCTGCAGAAATATTCAGAGATTCAGAAGTATTCAGAAACATGCAAATCAGATCTGAAATATACAATTTGTATATTTCCTCCAATGGATCTCAAAGTGAAGAGCAGATCCCCAACACTTAGAAACCAGCTCTCCAAATGGTGCACCCAAACTCCCTGCAACAACACCTACAGGAATAACGCAGATATGGAATAGAAACTGTGCTATAGGGTATAGATGATAGTTGGCCACATGCCAAGATCATAAAATGATGCCCAATCACTCCAATACACTCCTCCCAATAGAGTAGAAGACTCCTCCAATGAAAAAGGCACTGAAATGTCCTAGATCTAAATAGATCTAGCCTCCACTTGTTGCAGCTTGCAAAGACAACCAAACCCTCAACAGGATCAGAGTTGTAGTTAAAAGGAGAATTTTGGCCTCAAGCCAGATAGTGGACAATGCAATACAAGACTCTCCCAAGAGCTACTCAATGGGAAGAGGTGGAATTCCTAAACAGGAGATCCCAATGCTAAACAACATTTGCAATCTAGGCTAAACATCCAAAGAAAGCTATATGGTCTAAACAGAAAATATATCAAAATATGATATCATTAAACAACCTCTCCATTTTTCCATCCCCTTCCTTATATAGATTAAGAGCTTGTAAACCTAAACCACCTTCAATGAAATCTTCTCTTTCACACCATCCATCTCCTTCTAGAATTGTGTTGTGCCACATTGATGGCCTCTTCCTTCTAGACAACGCTATAGATTTGGTCAAGGTTGACCCAGTCAAAATGTCCAGCCCCTTTCACACCTAAGGGTGCTTGTTTATATAGCCAAGATTTATTCTTTTTCACGTTTGGCATTGATTTATTCTTTATTAGGAGTTTGATGAACCTCCTTAAAACATTTATTATTTAAGCAAAGAAATAAAATCAAAAGTGGATATTCCAATTAGCTTAGGACTAATTAGGAATATTACATCTCATCCATCACTCTATACCTCTCATCAGATGTCACCCCATCAAGTATCTCATATGCAAAGTTATCTTTGGAATACTCAACCAACAATTGAGCCTTCCAATCTGTGTCCATGCCCCTTAAGGACAGCACTTCTGGTCTCCTGGATAGAGCATCAACCACTACATTGCTCTTCCCCTTGACATAATCTATGTCAAAGTCATATACTTGGATTTTGCTTACCCATTTTTGTTGTCTCTTGGAGCTAATTTTGCTCAAGAAATAATCTAAGACTGTTATAATCAGTCTTCACCTTGAATTTATTCCCCACCAAGTATTGCTGGAATTTGGCTAAGGCATGCATAATAGCCAACATTTCTTTATCATAGATGGGGTATAGCATCTCATGTGGTAACAAATTATTTCTCTCAAAGGCTATAGGATGCCCTCCTTGCATCAATACTGCTCCAATCCCTTCACCTGATGCATCACATTACAACACAAAAGGTTGAGAAAAACATGGTAAAACTAATACTGGACAACTACTCATTACCTCTTTGAGCTTATCAAAAGCTCTCTGTGTTGTAGGCGTCCAACTGAAAGCTCCCTTATTTTTCAAATCTGTAAGTGGTGCTGCTAGTTGAGAGAACCCTTTGAAAAACTTTTGTTAATATGTGCATATGCCTACAAATCCCCGGATTTCTATAACATTCCTTGGCTCAGGCCAATCCTTGATTGCCCAGATCTTTTCTTCATGCACTCTTACTCCATCCAATCCAATGATGTGACCCAAGTAAAGCATCTCTGTGAGCCCAAAATCACATTTAGAGAGCTTAGCATAGAATTGTTGCTCCTTAAGAATATGCAATAATGTCTCAATATGTTGCAAATGTTCCTCCCATGTGCGGCTGTAAATAAGAATATCATCAAAGAAGACCAATACAAACTTTCTTAGATGACCATGGAAGATGCGGTTCATGCAAGATTGGAATGTAGCTGGGGCATTGGTCAATCCAAATGGAATTACTAAGAACTCAAAATGCCCATAGTGACACTTGAATGTTGTTTTGGAGATATCTTGATCCCTCACCGTGATTTGATGATATCCGGATCTCAAATCAATCTTAGAGAAATAGTTGGATCCTCTTAGCTCATCCATCAGCTCATCGATCCTGGGAATTGGGTATCTATTCTTCATGGTCTTTTTATTTAAGGCTCTATAGTCAATGCACATCCTCAAGGTTCCATCCATCTTCTTTACCAAGACCACTGAAGATGAAAAAGGACTAGTTCTAGGCTAGATATGTCCTAGAGCTAATAGCTATTGGATGGCCCTTTCAATCTCATCCATATAAGCTTTGGGATGCCTATAAGGGGTGGTAATAATTGCTTGAACCCCTTGCTCCAACTCAATAGTGTGCTCAAATCCTCGATCAAGAGGTCTCCTTGGTGGGATATCTCCAAATACTGTAGAGTACCAGTCTAAGAGAGATTGTACATCAGGATATACTAGTGAATCCTTGCCTCCAGCTTCAGAAAAATGCAGTTCTACTGCCCACTCTATGTCTCCTCTGCGTAAATATGCTTCCATCCTGTGGGCTGAAACAACCTAAGGTGGATAAGTGTGTATGTCTTTGATTTTTTGATGCTTACCATTCTCCCTTTCTGTCCATTGCATCTCTAGAGTCTCCCAATCAGTGGTAACTCTCCCGAGAGTGATTAACCATTAGACACCCAATATAACATTGGTGTCAGGAATATCAATCACAAAGAAGTGGTCTGTCAGAGTGTAGGTTCCCATGGTAATAGAAAATTCCTCCAACTTCAGAAAAATGCAGTTCTACTGCCCACTCTATGTCTCCTCTGCGTAAATCTGCTTCCATCCTATGGGCTGAAACAACCTGAGGTGGACAAGTGTGTATGTCTTTGATTTTTTGATGCTTACCATTCTCCCTTTCTGTCCATTGCATCTCTAGAGTCTCCCAATCAGTGGTAAATCTCCCGAGAGTGATTAACCATTGGACACCCAATATAACATTGGTGTCAGGAATATCAACCATGAAGAAGTGGTCTGTCAGAGTGTAGGTTCCCATGGTAATAGAAAATTCTGGAACATATTTGGCACACTGCATGGTTCAAAAGTTTAATCTGAGCTCATGGAAGAAATAAGGGTAGAAATAGATTAGTTTCCTGCTTTCAAATAAAAGAATAAAATTTTGATGTTAAAGGTTTGCAAGTCCAAGTGCACCTTATGAAGAAAAAATGTTAGAAAAAGTAGGCTGTGTAGGTAGAATGTTTGGGAGAAATTTGTTTGCTGATACAAAGTACTGATCATATTTTTTAAGCAGCATGATTAAGGAAGAAAAGGTTGTCAATGGATAAGGCACTGGTCTGCATTCTAGAGATCAATTTCTGAAGTTCTTGACACCTCCAAGGAGCTGCCATCCCCAAGTGGAGCCACTGTTAGCCATTAGTAAATTTTCGTTAGAGAAAATGATGGCTAAAACAGGTCTTGAGTCTTCAAGATATTATTTTCATAGAAAATTACTCATTCTTGAAGCCCTCTGGTGTTTTCTAACTCAAAGAGTAAATCTTCACTGCTATTCCCAGAGGAAAAATTATTTCCTAAAGGCCCCATTTCCATCATTTCATTCCCCCCCCATTTTCTATTTTTGATCCTATCCTAACAAGTTCTTTTTCCCCTTCTAAAAATTCCATTTTCCTTCACTAAACCCCTCATTTACCCATAAAAACCCCTTTTTTATGGTTTAAACTACCTTTTTATACCTATCAAAAACTTCTAAAGTTGGCCTAAAAAACCCATTTTTGGCCTTTTTGCAATTAAAGGCTTAAGCCCCCGGGGGCTTAGATCCTCTGCCCCTTTGCTCATATGGCCAAAGCCCGAAAGCCCTCTGTTAAAAAAAAATCCTGTCAGAACTTCAAAAAAGCCAAAAAACCTTTGTTTTTAGCCTCTGTCCACCTTTTTATAAAATTAGAGTTTTTAAAGCCCCTTTGAACTTGAGCCTCAGCCCCTCTTCCCATATAAACCTATGCCTGTGACCAAGGCCTTAGCCCCATCGCCTCATTGCATCGGTGTTCCCAAAACCTCTTTCCCATTACCCTTTGTTCTGCCAATCGGTCGACCTCCTGATATGATCGCAATCATCGATCGGGCTTTGATCTAACGGCTAGCGCTAACACTCCGCGCCCATTCATGGCCCTTTCTCCTTGGTTCCCGGTCACCTTATCTCTACATGGGACCATGCCCCAACACCAAAATTTAGCCCGCATCGCATCAAAATTTCTCAATTTTTTCTTCATTTCATTTTCTTTTTCCTCCTCCGATGCTCCAACCCTGACTTGATCTGCACCGTAGATCTACGTAGATCATACGATGACTAGTGCTTCATCATAGCCCCCTTGTTTCATTTCATCCCATCCTCTTTACCCCTCGATGGAAGATCTCCACTGCCGGTCTGGGAGATTTGACGGTTATTAAACCTCCCCCCTTTTTCCTTTGTTATTCTATTCCCTCGCCTTACCATTCCATGGAGCGATCCCGACCATAGATTGTATTGATCTAACGGTCATCGTCTCCCATTTCATCCTTCGATCACCCAACCATACCATTTCATTCATCCCTGTAAACACATCTCTGTCGTCGATTCCTCTCATCTGATGGCCCTCGTTAAATCTACAGACTAACCCCGCCGATCAACCAACCTGCTACACAACAAGATAGCTGACGTCACACTTCGGTCCCACCCCCCACTATTCAACTGCCCATCCAATCGCTGCTTGACACCTGTCCTCCACTCCCCTATCCACCGATCAACTTCACGTTTTTTCCCTCCCTCTATGCCATTGATCTTCATCCCCACAGATCAGATGGTTGACGCAATCCAACCACCGAAGTCTCCCAACGCGCAACTTGGACGCAAAATAGGTGGTATTGGAAGGACACGCGCCGCTTGATAAACAATATCGTGTTCATTTCAAGCTAAACTGCTTACCACTCATTTCGTGCGCAAAAACTATTCATGGTTTTCCAAAAACCACTTTCCGTGTTTTCGTGCCTATATTCAAATTCATGTTTTCACAGGTTTCGTCAGAAGAACCTCCTCCTGCATGCATTTTCCTTTCCTCAATGCTCCTTTCGCCTCCACCTGATCTCTGTAAGCAGTATTTTCCAACCCCGTAGGGTTTTATAACGTTTTTATTGGTTTTTTGTAGGGTTCGATGGCAGTTTTAAGACCAAAAGGCCTTCTCAGGGTTCAATAAGAAACAGAGCCAAGGGTCACTACCTATGAAGCCCAAGTAACTGAAAAATCACAAAAAATGGGCGTTCAGGGTTCGAGCTCATGGTTTGACTGGTGCTTTATGAGCACTGGTTATATAATAAAATGCTCAATGCACCCCAGACACCTGTACACCAACAAACACAGTGGTGAAGAATTAAAGAGTATCAGAGAAAAATTAAAGTTAAAGGGTTAATACATAAAGGGTGATGATCAAAGAGCTTAAACTAACAGTTAAGGCTAAAGCACAATTAAAGATGATTAAAGGAACAAGCCTAAAGCGTGAAACCAAAGCCTAATTCAATTTAAAAAGACAAAATATAGATGACTAAAGCCAAATCAGTGAATATAGTTAGCAGAAAAGGTTTAAAATCCCGAAGATGATGTTAAGGCCTCAATACACAAAATTAAAGGCAAAGAATTAAGGAATAAAGCAGTTGTTTTAATAGAAATGGAGAAAGACAACAAAAAAGGCCTAAATTAATGATTAAGGTTTTTAAAACAGAATTAGGCCAAAAAAAAACAATTTAAAGGATAAGGGACAAAGTTAGAAGATAGAAGGCTAAAAGGTCTAAATTGATGAATTAAGGAAGATAACACAGGTAAAACAGATGGATCATAAGGTTTGAATAAGTCCAAGAAGTGTTAGAAAGACAGTATAATGGATTATGAAGGCTAAATAGATTAGGCCTAGACACACTTTTAATGATTAAATTAAGGCAAGATAGGCCTAAAAAGGCCTTGAATACATCAAAAGAAGCAGTTACTCCCTTAATAAATCTAACTGCCACCTGTGGCTTACTTTATGTCTCAAAGGGAAATACATCAAAAGAAGCAGTTACTCCCTTAATAAATCTAACTGCCTCTTGTGGCTTACTTTATGTCTCAAAGGAAAAATAAATAGTTATTACACAAAAGAAGATATTTTAAACTGTCAGAATAGTTATTGTAAAAGATAAGGAATAGGCTTAAAAGTCAATCCTTTCACATGTTTTATCCTTTGAAAGTAAAGACAAAGTTATTAAAATAGAGAGGTATTTGCAGTGATTCTTACCTTATGCCCTGCATGGTTTTCAAAGGGCAAGAAGCATTTAATGACATTTTGAACCCTAGAAGAGTTCCACCACCTCATTTGTAGTATAAATGCTACACTAGAACTCATTGTAAAGGGTTGGGTTTTGAATACTTACTGGATGTAAATAGTTGTTGAGGCTATTGAAGCTCTGTTAGTAATTGAAGAAAGATAGGCTGAGAAGAGAAGTTTGTAGCTGTAAAGACCCATTGGACTTGAAGATTGTAACTGGTTTGAACATCAAATATACAAGTTGATTTATGGGATCTTGTTCTACGTCACTGGTGATTTTTTCTTACTGGTTTCCCTTATGTTTTCAATACTGTTCGCTTTCTCTGATAAAAAATAGGAAAAATAGAGTAGGATTTACTGTCACAGTACCCTGTTTCTCACTGATAAGTTTTATCTCTATGTTTTCTTCTAATTGTGTGTTTGGGAATAAGTTCAATAGAGTATAAGCATTCAAGGAACATTGGTAAGCCAATGTCCTACTGTGTAAAGCTTGAGATCTTATTTTTGAATGATTGTTTCACTGCATGCTAAGTAGAGTCCTAAACAAGGAAGTTTATGGTTAGCCCTGTCCCTTGTTTAATCTTCAATAGCCGTTTTGAAACTTTCCCTTGAGAATATACTAAAGCAAGATAGGTTCAAAGTCCTAACCTGATCTTAGGTTGTTCTTTTGTTTATCTGATATGTTTTCTACTGTCTGAAAGTAATCTATGAGATTGTTGGATTGTTGTCTGAAAAGTGTGCTTTAGTAAAAGCCTGCCTAAAGAAGTCTATGGTTTGCCCTGTTCTTTGGCCTGCTTCAAATAGTTACATTGAAAGGCTTTTCTTGTTTTAGTGAAGTTAATATATTCTTAATTGGTTGTTAGCTTTAATTCTTTCACAACACTTTTAATGTTCCATATCACAAAATCAACTAAAGAGATCCTTGGATATAGATGACTTTCCATATGGACCACCTTAGAAACTTGTTGTGCAATTAAATCCTTTTGTGACTCCATAGCCCAATGGATTGATACTATCTCTGACTTATCCTATCAGCTGAGCCATTATTCCAACTCACACGCACCCTCAACCTTCAAGGACTTCCTTCATTTTGATGATATTCTACCCAACCAAAACAAACAAAACCCCTTGTACTTCATAACTAGCCTAATATCTTACTCAAAGCTTAAAGATATATCTTTTGAAAGCACTTATATAGAGAGATCCCTCTCTGAATCTAGGAGGGCTAGATCCTAGGATTCCAAAGTGGTTTGATGTTGGCCCTGCAGCGTTGTTCTTGCCAATATTGCAAAACTACGGGGACCTAACAAAAAGAAGACACAAAGTTCAGCATGGGTCAATGCTGGTTTCAGAATGGCAGGTTGGTATGGCGAGAAAACTTGGTCAGAATTCGACACAAGTACATGGCTCATTTGTCAAAAATTCGCCATGAGGATAATTGGAAAGTTGAATTTTATTTTCAGTGTCTTTTGAATTTTGACCATTGTAGAAACAGTATGCTTTCTACAAATTATAGTTGTTGTTCTGCAAATTTCAAAAAATTGCATCATGACTCAGTCAATGTTAGCAACGATCGGTCAGTGGATTCAAGGAAGAATTTATCTTTTTATGAGAATCTCAATTTGATTAGGTCAGGAAGATTTCAGTGGTTCAAGGTTGGAAGAGTGGAGAATCAGTCTCCTCATCTTCGATTTCTGTAAATCAGAGGTCTTTTGGGGTCCAAAAGCCTCCCATTTGGGAGGTGTGATCACGTGATCATGTCCTAAGTTGAAAAAATGGTCAAAATTGGAATTGCTTAGAATTGGTTGAAACCTAAATGATCGGATATGCCTCGTCACTGTGATTATGGCACCATGAACGACAGTCAAATTCGACATCGTATGATAAAGTTATGCAGGTTTGAAGTTTACAGTATCATTCAAAAATCCAGTTTGACCAGGGTTGACTTTGACTTTGGAATTTATTAAAAAAAGAATATTCCTTGGAATATTACAGGAATATTCCTCAAAATATTCCTTGGAATATTCCATTTGGGCCTATCATATGTAAACAAGTGGCATCTTACTATTGGTTAGTAGGTTTACTTGGAGCTTTTTGGGCCAATCATAGGCTGCCACGTGGCAGGCCCGAAGGTCACCATGTGGCCCCAGGCCACAGAAAATTTGGTTATGAAAAGTTTTTGTAAGTCTACGGGTTTTGATCCCAAGACCTCATCCCCGCAAGCACAAGCGCCCAACCATTCGGGCTCCACAATTTATCTTAACTCTTATGGTTCACAAGTTTTATTTAAAGTTTCAACAGTTTTCATTTGGCGGAAAAAGGGGGCTAGCCCCCATGCCACATGAATTTATGCCAAGAACCATAGCCTCCTCCTATCCACAGGAGTGGAGGTAGTTATATAACCATTTAATGTGACCACCCATTTACATTAAATGCTACGATTTTTTCTACAGCGGTTTCTTCGGCGGTCAGTGCGGGGTGAGTCATGTGACCACCTGTCTGACATTTATTGTAACTGTTAGTGTTGCCACTAAATTTGGGTGTGGTTTGGATAGTTTAGGGTGGACCGCCAAAATTGTCGAGCCTCAAGTTCTCCCACATTTGGTGGGGTTTTTACTTGACATTGGGCAGAATTTTGTTTTGGTCATAACTTCTTCAATATTGGACCAATTTGGACGAAATTTTGGTCTATTTTGGGTATTATGAGCATTCTGGAGCCATTGGAATAGGTTTCATAGCCAATATAGGTGTCTTTAAGCCATTTTTTTCTTCAGGGAAGCTTGGAGAGCCATGAGGACCATAGGGGAAATGGAGTTGCATTAGTCTACACTTCACTGTTTTAGGTGAAATAAAAGTCATTATTAGCTCATTTTTTCCTTCTAAATTCATTTTCACAGCTATTTTGGTCTGTTTAGGACTTTTTCTCACTGTATAACTAATTTGAGCATCATAATATAGCAAGGACATGCCCATTGGGAGCCTTGGACCCGACAGATGTAGCCCAGGAGGGGTGAAATGCCTCATCATGCTGCTGTGTGTTTATGGTGAAGTTATTATACTATGTATTTTAGATTCAAGATGTTAAATAGTAATTTTAATTAACATTCGTTCACACTTAAACTCATAAACAATTATCAAAAACACTTTGTTTTACATGCAAGACATTACAAACACTTTTCACACTTACTTTAATGGAAATGAATACTTTGAACAGTAGTACAAATACTTTCATATTCAGATCAGGATTCAAGAAAATCAAGATATACTCCGGGCCCTCAAGGATAACATTGCTACAACACAAAACTAGCAGAAAATATATGCAAACCGTGGTCGGATAGAGAGATAGTTTGAGATAGATGACTTGGTATATCTTTGTCTTCAGCCTTATAGATAGTCTACACTCAAGGAGAAGGGGGCTGAGAAGCTCAAACCTCAATTCTATGGGCCATACAGGGTGGTCCGTCGTGTTGGGGAAGTAGCATATGAGTTGGAGCTTCCTAAGGGGAGAAAGATCCATAACATTTTTCATGTCTCATGCGTTAAGAAGGCCATTAGACAACATGTGGTTGCCAATATGGATCTCCCACCTATTGATGATGAAGGCCATCTAGTTTTGCAACCAAAGGCAATCTTGGATACTCAAAAGAGGCAGCTAAGGAGTAGGGTGATCAAAGAATATATGATTCGATGGAGGAATCTTCCTAATGAGGATTCCACTTGGGAAGGAGAGAATATATGTAGCATCCTTCTTTACTGTTTCTTGAGGACAAGCAACTTCTGGGAGGGGAGGTTATTGCTAGTTGGAATAATATATGTTACTCTATTTTTCAGTCTAGAATAATAAATGGGGTAGGGATACCCTTAAATCTCTTTAGTATGAATAAAACACTTCCAATGTGAATGTGGATAAGTTTAGGTAGGAAAAATAAAGTCACCTTGGGTGTGGAAGGGAGAAATTCATGTGGACTAGATCCAGGTTGACCAAATGAACAGCGCTGCCAAAAGATAAAGTGGAGCTAATTGTAATATCCCTTTTTCAGGAATTTCTGCAATATGGTCCAAAGGGACATTGTATAAGGAAGATAATGCAAAAATATGATGGAAGGGGACTTGGATCCCTCATTTAGCACATCATACATTACACTTCCAGAATTTGAGCTCAAAGAAATCCCTCAAGGTAGGTTAAATAGATCTCCCACCCCTTGGTATCTCAGAAAAGTGCTCAAATAGTGAGCTATACCAATATATGAACATAACCATTAAACTCTGCAAATATGAACATGTCAATAATAGGAATATAATGCAGCCATCATGTTCATTAATATATCAGAAACAATATACAGAAATATCTTGAGGGACAAGCCATAAATAAATGGGGATCAATCTCCAATGATTAGAACATGGAATACATGAGATGTTGCAGTTACAAAAAATGTCGGAGAGCAGTGATTGCACAGTCTATAGAAGTGGAGCTGCTACTGTAGATGTGAATACATGAAATATGGCTGAAATATACAAATAAATGCCCAATAATAGAGGAATGGTCTCCAATACAAGATTTCTAGCCAATCTAGGAGAGATTGCTAGAAATGTCGGAGAATGTACAATGTGACAATTAACTTGTCACTGAAATTGAATAAAAATACGAAATGAGGTTGTAGCAGATCTAAAATAATGATGCCCTCCTCTGATAGTGTCTCTAAGAAAAATGCTGATACATTTACTCAGAAACAACCCCTCCTGATGAGCTCAAATGACCCTCCCAGCAATTGCCTGCAAAAATAACGCAGATCTAGCTGGAGAATGCACTGTGAGGGAAGATGGATGGTTGGCTTGATGCCAATGATATCGACATATGCCTAGGAGTCCTCCTCACTGATCCTCCAATGGACAGCCAAGCCCTCCACTGAAAAACAAGCCAAGAAATGACTCAAGAGATCCTTTGTTGTTGCACCCTGCAGCACAAAGTTATCCTGCTTCAGGAATAACGCTGTGACTGAAGGAGGTAGCTTGGAACAATGCCGGAATGAGAAATGTATCTCTAGAACCTCTCCTTCCTTGAGTATGAGGTAGGTATTCCCAACCGGGAACATCCTTGTGCTATGCAACACTGCACCTATGCTAAACAGCAAGAGGAGTGTAGTCTCAACAGACCCAAGCAAATAATAATCAAGCATGAATCACAATGGTTCTCCTCCTCTTTATATATAGCAAGTGCTCCTCTCCACCATGGGTCCCATCCACATGTGCCTTCCAAATCATGCAAGTGATCCTCCTCTAAAACTGCGTTGTCCATCAAGGAGATACATTGTATCTAGACAGTGCATGTGGACTTGGTCAAAATGACTAGATCAAACATAATCCAAACCTGTTCACACCATGTGGTGCTCGAATCAGCTGCTTTGTTCTTCCTCCTTTCACATGAGGAGTGTTATTCTTCCTCCTTAAGGATTATGGGGCCTTCTTACCCCTTTATTTACCGATCTAGGATAAAATAAAGTATAATATTCAATTTATATAAAAATCTAAATTTTGGGAATATTACACTAATGGGAACAACGTAGTTTTGGAGGAGGAGTCTTTGCAAGAAAGTAACCTCATAAATGATTGGGGTCAAAGATGAGGAGGCCCACCAAGAATAAAAGGGAAGGGATGGTATCCACGAGAGGCATTCAAAATATTTTTTATGATTGAGTCTTATGACTTCTTGCATACTTCAACTGTTTAGCTGGGTTTGTTGCACTGTTTAGTGCAAGGTATTCTCATGCGGGAATTCCACACTCTTTCTCGGAGAGCTTGGTGAAGGGATCTGAGAGGAGCATTCTCGCCTATATTTCCACCATCAGAAATTGGTTCAAGTAGCCACCTATAGCTACAACGTAGTCGCTTGGAGAAACTGTGTTATTTTTCATGGTGTTGCAGTGGAGGGGTTAAAATTCCTGTTTGTGAGCTAGTTTCCTAGGGAAAAGATCATTATTTCTCCCAAAAAGCTAACAAGGAGTTTTTTCAACCATTTCATGTATTTTCCAGCCATATTTATGCAGAGCTACATTTGGACAGCGTAATTTTCAGTCATAGATCTGTAGATCTACTTTTTGTACCGTATGCTTTCAAGAAACCCTTACTGGGTTATCTTAAGATTCTATAAAAGAGAATAGATCTCCATTTTCTCAGATATTTGAATAATATATCATCTGATATATTGGTTTCCATTTTTTTGTAGTAGAAACACTCAAGAAACTACGTTGTCTTATGCTTTAAAAATTTTGTGTTGCAGAAGTCATGGGGTTTGGGTGTTTTTAGACTATATTGGGCTTGGGAGATCTGTTTAACATAGATAGAATGATTTTTTTTCTGATCCCCTTCTATATTTGAGGGCTATAATATATAAAATAATGGATCCAAGTGCTTTTTCTCATTATTATAGCGTAATTTTTAGAAAACTACGTTTTTGGTATCAATATTGCTGATTTTCCTGAAAAGGGATATTACATCATGGTCCTCCCAAAAATTTCCCTCAAAATTGGAGGTAATAGTATTCTTGATACTATATTTTCTTCCCATACTGAGCTCCTCCTTAATTCCCCAATGGTTGAGCCAAGACTGGGCATCCTTATGCCACCCGTGCTTGATGCGAAGGTGGGGGTTTTGACTAAAGTTAGAGGCAATTTTGGGGAGCCTTTTGGATTCTAGATATCTAAAAATAGTCGTACTTTCGATGGGGTAAAAACTAGATTCGACCAAGAGGATAGGATAAGGAGTATTTCCCTTGATCTTTAGGTTGTAGGTTATGAATTGCTTCTGAATCATCTCAATATTCCTCCATGACTCTTTGGATATAATGAAAACCCAAACCTCACAACCGTATAAGACAACAAGGGTGTCAAGAGTCTGAAAGTGGAACCTATTTTCACTCCAAATGTAAATATTGACCGACTTACAGTTGTTTTCAAGCTCATAATAAGCTTTCTAGCCTCCAATAATAATTTTCTTGAGGTTATAATTCCAATTGAGTCGATGAGGGAATTCAATGCCCAAATATTTATAAGAAGAAACCTACTCTAAGAACTGGTTATTATACATGAAAATACCATGGGTGATCTCTTTGGATTTAATGGCCTTGTCGGTATTAACTGTCTTACCCATCTAGGAGTAGTAGACATGAAGAGTCTGAAGTTGATTATCAAGGTCATCATGGATTTTTTCAAGAAGAATGATATCATCAACATAAAGGAGAAGAGTAATGAGAACACCAACAAGCTCGATGCCCTTGCATCCCCCAGATTCTAGACACTCCTCAAGCTTATCGACGTATATGCCAAAAAGGATAGTGGATCGGGGACACGCTTGCTTAACTCTGATGTTGCATTTAATTTCTTTAAACCACCCCTCATTGGTCTTAAGCTTGGTAGTGACGGTCTCGTAGAGACAAATCACAAAAATCCTTAGCTCAAGAGGGATCATGCTCTCTTTGAGTCTCTCCTGTTAGGTCCCTGTAAGTTTTTAGATTGGTGAGAACAAATGAACAGGGGTAACATCAGACTAGTCTTTGGAGTCCTAGGACCTAGCCTTCTTGGACTCAAAGAGGGCTCTCTCTATTTTGTGGAAAGGATGTGAACTTTCTTGCTTTTAGTGTTTGATTTTAGGCTAGTTGTTAAGTTTAGGGTTTGTTTGTTTTTTTGGTTGGGTAGATGATCAAGTAAAATAGATGGAGTGAGGAATTTTCAATTCATTGGGCTGTGGAGTCTACAAAAGGTCATGGAAATTTCAATAATGAATCAGGGTGGATCACAGGGAAAATCTAACATGGTCAAATGGATTTTCAAGGTTTGTGTGAGATGAAATGAACATCAAATTTGTGAACAAAGTAGGGAAAAGGGAAATTAAGAATCCTTTGTCAAATACTTTGACAAGAAGGGCCTTCAACACTATTTAGCATAAAGAAGTAATCATAAGACAGGGCAAACCAATAACTCTTTGATTAAACTCAAGAAAATAAGCATTTAAGACAAACAATCCAATGAACTATAGAAGGCAAGAAACTTATTTAACTTCTAGTGATTTCACCTTCAAGGTTAGAAAACATTTAAGATAGACATCTAACATAGATCAAAGAAAAAGAAGAGGGAACTCATAAACATCATTGATCATATCCATAAAGACCTCCAAAGCAACCTTTCAAGAATGGACAAAGGGCATGATCGAAACATAACCTCTTTGGCAAAGCCTAATTAGTGATACTCCAAAGAAAGATCTTAAAAACAATGTTTTAGTGACATTAAACAAGCAGGGCTAACCATAAAACATCTTTGATATATACTGTATTGAATCATTCATAAGATAAACAAGCTTGGGTGGGTCTATAGAGCAACTAAGAATTCTCTAAACTGACCTAGCAGAGGAAAACATAGAGGCAGTGAAGAACAAACAGAGCTAAGGTGCCTTTGAAAACATTTATTAGTCCAAAACCTTTGTCCTACTGCAATATAGAAGGATGTAACAAAATGATACATAAGAAAAAAAGAGCTGAATAGAAGCACACCACCATTAACCATGCTCAAGGATCTTGTAAGAAAGCCTTCTCCATGATCAATCAAAACAAGCCATCCACAAATTCCACAACACCAATTTCTCTTCAATCTCCAAAAAACTATGTATTACTCACAAGAGTCATCAAATGGAAACCTTTTATAATAAGGCCCTCATGCTCTATTTATCTAGCAAAGGAGGGCAAAAACCCTAAATAGGGTTTGAAAATGTCAAAAACACCCATAAATGTCATTTATGTCTAAGAGACCATGCAAGGCCCAAGACACAAAATATCTCATGAAATAAATGAAAAAATAACTCTTAGCACCTAAATTTGGAGTGATTTGCCCCAAAAAGCACTAAAATATCATTTTTCCATAAATGAGTGTCTTTTGTTGACTTTTGTACATTAAAGGTGTAGCAGTGAGGTTTGAAGGCGTAGCGCATGCACAAGAAAACTGGGTCCACTTGCAGCCAAGTTTTGATGACCTTCCCGATGTCGGAATTTGCTTTGTGATGGCTCGTTGTAAATCTTGTCGCGTCTATTTTCGAAAAATACCCTTGGTTTTCTGATTGGGCTCCATTAACCTATCCAAAACGTGAAACTCCCAAGGCTGCTCAAGGCACAACACCAGTCCCGAAAACTAGGCAGAAAGGTGAAAAATGACATGTTTTTTGGCCTTTTGAGGGATCAAAAAGGCTCCAAATGCTATGAAATATGGTGAGCATGTTGTACTTGAGCTTAATATTCCAAAATGCAAATTTTTCTTCCTGAGGATGCCTGAGGTGAAAGCATACCACCAAGGGTGTTGCGCTTTTAGGCCTTAAATTTAGCAAAAAACCAAAAATTGTCAAAAAGTTCCCAAAATTGGTAGATATCTTCCTTATGGGGTTTGGGAGGCCTTTAGAGAAGCTTGAACAAGAATTCCAAGTTTTTCTTGGTCTTTTTCCTCCTCGAGTGATTTTATTTCGGAAAGGGCTCCTTTGAGCTTGGCCGTGTTGGGTATGTGTTATATTCTTTCCACGACTATATTGGTTCCTTAATTTCCGCTGGGTAGTCTGCGTCCATGGTTTTGTGCATGGTTTTGCACATGGTTTTGGGGTTCGATGGTTTTTGGCCCCTGGTATTTTTGTAGATCCGGTCAAGGGAACTACGGTTATGTTCTAATCCAGGGTTAATGGATTGGGGTTTATGTATGCTTCGGCATATATATATATGTGTTGTAACACTAAAAGGAATATAATGAAAAATCAAGCTGGTCGTCCCGATTTGGGATCCAGGGGAAAATCTCTATGTTTATCTGTTTTATGTTTTATGATCTCGCTATTGTTTATTTTCTGTTATAAGATTCGTGTGTAGATAATTTCTGTTCAGGGTTAAAACCTACATTTGGTATCGGAGCTGTTTCGGCTTCAAGGGGACGCCTTTGTTGTTGAGGGTTTTTTTCTTGGGCCTGTGGTAGACCCTGTGCAGTGGGAGATCTATGGGATCGATTCTTGCGGTGAAAGAATATGGCGAGCGGCGGAAAGATAGAGATCGAGAAATTTAATGGTCAGAGTTTTGAGTTGTGGAAGCTCAAGATGGAGGATCTGCTGGTGGATAAAGATCAGTGGATCGTAGTAGATCCAGGTACTAAACCAACAAAAATGTCAGATGAAGACTGGAAGAAACTGGATCGAAAGGCTAAGAGCACAATACGGTTGTGTGTGTCAGATTCAGTATTGTTGAATGTATCTGGGGAAGCTACGGCGAAGAATTTGTGGGAAAAATTTGGGACTTTGTACCAATCTAAGTCTCTGGTGAATAAGTTGTTCCTGCGGAAAAAGCTGTATAACCTGAGGATGAAGGATGGAGACTTGGTGACAGAGCATCTGAATGCCTTCAATAACTATGGTAAGTCAGCTGTCATCTGTTGATATTAAAATCTCAGATGAAGATAAGTGCATCAGTTTGTTGTGTTCTCTACCAGACTCGTGGGACAGTCTGGTTATTGCAATAAGTAGCAATACAACTACCTTGAATTTTGATGACATTGTCTCAGCCTTGCTGTCGGAGGAAATGAGACGGAGAAATATGGAGGGTCAAAATGGAGATGCCTTATCCGTACGAGGAAGGTCCCAGAATAGAAACAAGAATAAGGTTTCGAGTGGGAGATCTAAATCTAGAGGGAGATCTAAATCTCCTGGAAAGTTTGTAAAGGTGTGCTGGAAATGCGGAAAGGAAGGGCACTACAAAAAGGACTGCAGATCTAAAGCTCCCGAGAAAGGAAAGGGATCTGATGATGCTCCTTCTGCAGAGGAAAAAACCACCTCGGATGAAGGTGGGGATGTGTATTTGGCTTCTTCTTCAAGTACACATGTAGATCATGAGTCATGGTTGATTGACTCAGGTGCATCCTTTCACTTCACTCCCCATAGGGAGTGGTTCTATGAGTATGAGAAATATGATGGTGGTGATGTATTCCTAGGGGATGATATGAAGCCCAGAATCTTCGGACGTGGAAAGATTAAGCTGAAGCTGCAAGGTGGAAGGATTATAACACTTCCTGGTGTTCTGCATATTCTTGCATTGGCCATAAATCTTATTTCTATAAGCAATATGGATGATGCAGGTCTAAAAACAGTGTTTGAGAAAGATTCCTGCAAGATGGTTTAGGGAGCACTGGTATTAATGTGGGGAGTTCAGACTGGAACTCTGTACAAGCTACAAGGTAGCACTGTTATTGATGGGTGTAATACTTCTATGGTTCCTGAAAGTGGAGCAGAAAGCCTAGCTGTCTCTGGAGAAAAGACCATGTTATGGCATCAAAGGCTTGGACATATTGGAGAGAAGGGCCTTCAGATATTGCACAAAAATGGTATGGTAGAAGGTATGTCTAATTGTTCTCTGGATTTCGATTTCTGTGAACATTGTGTATATGGGAAGCAGAATCGGGTGAGTTTTCCTTCTGGTGCTAAGAGGGCAAACAAGATATTAGAACTTGTGCACAGTGATGTGTTTGGGCCCGTGTCAGTTCCATCACTGGGAAAGTCTGTGTACTATGTTTCATTCATAGATGACTTCTCAAGGAATACATGGATATATTTCTTGAGGAAGAAATCTGAAGTCTTTGATAAATTTAAAGAATTTAAGGCTCTGGTGGAAAACCAGACAGAGAAGAAGATAAAGGCGCTGAGGACAGATAATGGTGGGGAGTTCTGCAAGAAGGAATTTGAAGAGTTCTGTAAGAAGTGTGGTATAGCACGACATAAGACTACTCCATACACACCTCAGCAAAATGGAGTTGCAGAAAGAATGAATAGAACACTGATGGAAAAGGCAAGAAGCATGCTCAGTGGTACCGGGTTAGGACAAGAATTCTGGGCAGAGGCAGTGGAGACTGCATGTTACTTAGTTAATAGATCACCTTCATCAGCGTTGGAGGATAATACCCCACATGAGGTATGGACTGGTAAGAAACCCTCTCTTTCACATCTAAGGGTATTTGGATGTGATGCATATGTACATGTTCCAAAGGAGAAAAGGACCAAGTTGGATAATAAATCTGAAAGGTGCAACTTTATTGGGTATAAGGATGGTTTAAAGGGTTACAAGCTTTGGAACCCAGAAACAAGGAAGGTTGTGTACAGCCGAGATGTGGTGTTTAGAGAAGTGAAATATGTTGTTAAACATGAAGTCCTATCAAAGGAACCTGAAAAGATAGAGTTTGAGCTAAAGGAGGATGAATCATACTCTACAACAGAAGAAGACTCAGAAGATGAAGAGCCACAAACTCCAGCTATTAGAAGATTAGTTCAAGAAATAAGGCAACGAGAAAGGTATATTACATCTATTTACTGTTTAGGTTTTGCCTTAACTATAACTGATGATGATCACAGAACTGTCAGGGAGGCAGTCGATTCAGAGGATGGAAAACTCTGGAAGGAGGCCATGGTTGATGAAATGGCATCCTTGCACAAAAATGATGCATGGGATCTGGTGGAGTTGCCGGCTGGAAGGAATCCCATTGGGAGCAAATGGGTGTTTAAAAAGAAGATGAATGTAGAAGGCAAGGTGGAGAAATACA